>CM053037.1:19193925-19726425 GCA_028564925.1 Lithobates sylvaticus | reverse complement strand
CTATGCATATTGGGTCTCGTTCACCCCGGGCTCATTGCCATGAATTCTGCAGTGTGTTGCAGCAATTTAAGGACTGTTTTGGGTCACACTGCATTGCTGCAAGGGAAGAATTCCTTTGTGGTTCATCTTTGGTACTCTGCCCTGCTTGGGCCAGTTTAAAGGATAATTTCAGTTCCATGTGCATGGCAGCCAATCGGCTTCTAACGTCAGATGGTTCAATGAAGCTTTGACAATAAATCCTGGAAGCTGATTGGTTTCCATGCAGAGCTGCACCAGATTTTGCACTCCCCAGTTTTAGTAAATCTCCACCTGTGTGTGTGTGTGTGTGTGTGTGTGTGTGTGTGTGTGTGTGTGTGTGTGTGTGTGTGTGTGTGTGTGTGTGTGTGTGTGTGTGTGTGTGTGGTTTTGCTGTCAATCAGGTAATGGCGGCTAACTAGAAACGTATACAAGAAATGTGCGATTTATTTTTATTTTTTTCACGATTACAGCTGATTTTGATTTGTGATTGAATATACATTTTTTAATGATCATTAAAATGTAAATGTGACAAGGCAAGGGTTACAGTATTGCACATATGATCGTAGCGCTGCACAAATAATAATGGTCCCTTGTCCAGAATTGACTGCAGATAAGCTCCGCTGTTAGGGAGTGTACACAGGGGCATTTTGTTTTATTTTCGGCATAAAAAACAAAAAAACAGGGATGAAGCTTAATGAAAATACTGTCTTTGGTACTGTTGGGGTTGATTTATTAAAACTGGAAAGTGCAAAATCTGGTGCAGCTGTGCATGGTAGCCAATCAGCTTTTTATTGGCTACCAGGTTTTATTGTCAAAGCTTAATGTGATTGTAAAGGTTCGTATTTTTTTATTACATTTTTTTAGATAAAAAACATGCCTATACTTACCTGCTCTGTGCAAGGATTTTGCACAGAACAGCCCTGATCCTCCTCTTCTGGGGTCCCCCAAACGTCGCTCCTGGCTCCTCCTCATCGAGTTCCCCCATGGAGAGCCGATTTACCCCCCATTCCTGCTGCTGTGTCCTTTGACACAGACAGCAGGACTCGGCTCCGCCCCCGGCTCCCGTGTCACTGGATTTGATTGACAGCAGCGGGAGCTCCTGCTTCTATCAATCTATCCAATGAGCACCCAAAACAGTTGCTGGAGCTGCTGTGTTCATTCTCGTTGCTGTAAAGATCGGGTTCCAGTAAGAAAAATGGGGGCTCTGGGGGGGGGGGGGGTTTAGCTGCACCACAGAAGGTTTTTCACCTTCATGCATATGCATTAATTGAATAAGCTGAATAAGCTGAAGTCAGAAGCTGATTGGCTACCATGCACAGCTGCGTGTTTTTATCCTTGGTTTTCTCGTTTCAAGCAACTCTGGAAAGATCTCCATCCCAATCGCTCTTTTTTGCAGCTGACTTTTCACCTGTCGTTGCACAGAAACTAGAAAAAGTGAATTGGAAACGGGTTCATTATGAAATGAAAACAACTGAATGTTTTATTTTCTTTGCACTAACTAAAGAAAACAAACTATAACTATAAAAAATAACTAAAAATAGTTTAAAAAAACTATAACTAACTATAAAAAACTATAAAAAACTATAGCTAACTATAAAAAAACTATAACTAACTATAAAAAAACTATAACTAACTATAAAAAACTATAACTAACTATAAAAAACTATAGCAAACTATAAAAAAAATTACAATAAATAAGCAGCTGGATTAAATCTGCAACATGTTGCAGTTGTAAGAACAGAGAAAGCTGAATGGTTCTATGAAAATCTGGTGAATGAATAAAGATCTGTAAGGAGGTGCAGTTTCCTTCCTGAACGTTGTATCATTTGCATGTATCTGATGTCACCTACAATCCGCTTTTATTTTATTTGTTCAAAAAAAAAAAATGAAAAATAAGAAGTCGATAACATTGCATTTCCTCTAAGCTGTAGACGGACGCATTGGCTTTCTGGTGGTTATTTCAACTTGGTGTCAGAAATTTCCGGCAAGGGCTTACCGAGTGACTGTCACCCTTTCTGTTGCGATTCACCAATTTCAGAACTAGGTCCTTTCTTCAGCCTGCATCAGACAGTTGGCTTTAGTGAGTAGGTAGAACACCCGCTGTATTCTGGCAGGTATCACCAGTGGTTACGCTCTACGTGGAGTGGGTACATCATGGGTGCTCAACCTGTGGCCCTCTAGCTGTTGCAGGACTACAAGTCCCATCATTCTTCTGCCTTTGGGAGTCATGCTTGTAACTGTCAGCCATGCAATGCCTCATGGGACTTGTAGTTCCGCAACAGCTGGAGGGCCACCGGTTGAGCACCCGTGATGTACCCACTCCATGTAAAAAGTAACCACTAGTGGTACCAGAGCCCAGGGCTGCCGGTTCCTTAAGGTGCTGCTCTGGTTTTCTTCCATAAGTCAAAGGCATACTGTACTGGTAGAGTAGGGTCCCCTCAGTTCTGTTAATCAAAAGGAACGTTCCAGAGATGGTTTTAAGTGCGTTTTTCAAAGTTGGCATCTTCTTGTGTGTTCTTCACGGGCATCTAGGAGCATTTTACTTCCCAATTTCACTGTCCCTCAAAAAAATTAAATTGCATTTATCATATCAGTTGCGGAGGTGAAACCAATATTTAATATGGTGGACGTTTTTCTATAAATATTAACCACTTCAACTTTAGGCACTTTCACCCCCTTCCTGCCCAGACCAATTTTCAGCTTTCAGTGTTGTCACACTTTGAATGACAATTGTGCAGTCATGCTACACTATGACATTTTTTTTTATGATTTTATTTTTCACAAAAAAAAATACTTTTCTTTTGGTGGTATTTAATCACCACTGGGTTTTATTTATTTGTTGCTAAATAAATAAAAAAAGGCCTAAAGTTTTGAAACGAAAAAGTTTTTCTTGATTTACTAAAACTGGAAAGTGCAAAATCTGGTGCAGCTGTGCATGGTAGCCAATCGGCTTCTAACTTCAGCTTGTTCAATTAAAGCGGAGTTCCACCCAAAAGTGGAACTTCCGCTCATTTGTCTCCTCCCCCCTCTCCGGTGCCACATTTGGCACCTTTCGGGGGGGGGGGGGGGGGAAGGATACCCGTCTTTGATAGGTATCCTGTTCCCACTTCTGGGAGCTGTGGCAGTTGATGTCACGGCTCGGCTTCCTCCTCCTTCCCCCACCAGCGGGCAAGTAGGAGAGAGGAGCGGAGCCTCACGCTTGCGCAGTAGGGTTCCCGTCGTGAAGCTGTAAGGCTATACTGCCAGGTTCCCTTACCCGCAATGTCGGTGGCAGCACCCGACAGCTGATGGGGAAACAGCTGCAGTGCCAACATCGCTGGGCTTCAGGACAGGTAAGTGTTCTATTATTAAAAGCTAACAGCTGCAGTATAGGTAGCTGCTAGCTTTTAATTTTTGCAGCGGTGGGCGGACTTCCTCTTTAAGCTTTGACAAAAAATAAAATAAAAATAATCTGGAAGCTGATTGGTTCCTATGCCGAGCTGCACCAGATTTTGCACTTTCCAGCTTTTAGTAAGTCAACCCCTGTGTGTTGTGATTAGCTGTGGTTGGCCCTGTCTGTACCATGTGGTCACTGTGACCAATCACAGCTATCAACACAATTGTATAAAATGAATGACAGTAAAGGAAGCCATTCGTTGTTTACAACTGTCATGTGATTGGACGTGTTACCTGCAGCAGGGCAGTACACTGATCAGTTATCCGTTGTGTCCGGTGGATAGCAGGTGACAGATCGCGCCAGTGTGTGGCCCGTTCTCAAGAAGACGTTGTATGATGTCCTCCCACAACAAAAGGGTTCTTGCCCGTCTGTCATTTTACAATGAAACGGGCGGGAAGCAGTTAATCAAAGCTATATTACTACACTATGGGGCTAGATCTTTAAAGGAACTCTACTAGAAGGAAGATAGAAAAAAAAAACAATTGTGTTGTTTGCATCACTGTATCTATGTTTGGTAAGAATCTATACTGATCAGTATGTAAGTATATACACACGTGTCCCCAGGCATCTGTTCCACACCACGGGGGAGATTTACTAAAACTGGAGAGTGCAAAATCTGGTGCAGCTCTGCATGGCAGCCAATCCGCTTCCAGTTCTTTTTTTTTTTTCTTCCGTTTAATGGAACAAGCTGAAGTTAGAAGCTGATTGGATACCGTGCACAGCTGCACCAGATTTTGTACACTCCGGTCTTAGTATGTAGTCAGTGTTGCCAACCTACCAGATTGAAATTAACTGACACGACACCCAAATTTTCCTGGCACAGCCAAGTTTTTACTGGCATTTCCAAAAGTTACAAGATTACAGTTTTAAGTGCAAAATTTAGTATTTAGGCTACAAACAAGTGCCATATGCAATTAGCAATGTTATTTAAAGCGGTGTTCCGGCCGAAATTATACTTTTTAAATAAAAATACCCCTATAATACACAAGCCTAATGTATTCTAGTAAAGTTAGTCTGTAAACTAAGGTCCGTTTTGTTAGTTTATAGCAGTAGTTTGTTATTTTATAAACTTACAGCAGGCCGTGGCCATCTTAAGTGTGGGCATCTGAAGCCAGACTGTAGTTCTTCCTGGATCTCATCCTTGCAGATCTCGCACATGCTCAGTGCAGCACAAGCAGTGTAATAGGTTTCAGGTTTCCATAGCAACGGCAGTGTCAGAGGAAGCTGCCGCCCCTTCCCAGGAGGCATTGCAAACAGGACATGATGCGATGGGCCGCGGCCAGGGAGGAGGAAGTGAAAAATGAATACAGCAGATATACAGTAGGTGCTGAGAAAAAAAATAAAAAAATATCCAATTCGTTTACAGTGCACAGTTTGGTGAGGAATGCTGAAGAGTTGTAAAAGTGGGTGGAACTCCACTTTAAGGTAGATAATAGGTCAAAGATAGTAGTAGCTCAGGGACAGGACTCAGGAGGGCAAGAAATTAGAATAGGAAGGCATACACACATGAAGTTGACTCTTGGTCCCTTCAGTCCACTCCAGTCTAAACAGCACTGATGGTCCCGCTCCCGACCTGCCCTGCTCCTGTCCTGCCCTGCTCCTGTCCTGCAGACCCGCACACGAGGCTCTGCCCGCTCTGCTTGGCTCCCTTGCACCATGACATCACACAACACGCCTCGGGCACTGCCTCCACCAGAGCTGCCCGAACACACTGTAGCAGGGACTCTGATCGTCTCGGCCGGCTCTGGACCGAGCCGAACATAACAGCCATATTTTTTACTGGCAGGAGAAACTTGTCTGTTTTTTACTGACTGCCAGTAAAAAATTGTTAGGTTTATTCTTCTCTTGTGATCAGTCATACTGACGGTTGACAACACTGTATGTAGTCCATGTATATATTAAAAAAAAAAAAAAAGAAAGGCACTTCGATGCATCTTAGGTCTCAATCACCCCCCAGGCTCATTCCCATGAATTCTACAGTGTATTGCAGCAAATCAAAAGTTTTCTGTAGGACTGGTTTTGTTCGTTTTGTACATGGCTGCAAGGGGAGAATTCCTCTGTGATTCATCTTTGTTACTCTTCCCTGCCCGGGCCGATTTAATAGATACTTTCACCGTTTGAAAAACAATAATGCAAATTTTTTTTGCAGGTAAAAAAAAAAGTGATTTTTTTTCTAAGGAGTCTGCAGAGCATTGTACCGGAGATCAGCAGATTGTGGAAGAATCTCAGCATATCTCCGATATGGGGCAGGCAGTTACTGAACGAAAGGAAGGTTAATGAACTATGAGAGCGCTCACCAGCTCCCTCGCAGTTCTTTGAGGCCTACAAGCCATCAGCTGCAATGGCTGAAGGTACATGTAGTCTATTGGATACCAAAATATGTGAGCGATATTGCGCTTGTGTAACAAAAACAAACAACATAAATCAAATAAAGCTGCAACATTATTGTAAGACATTTTACACAACAAAAATACAGGATACCGAATATGTTGCGCTAAAAAAATATTCATATCCAAAAAATAATCATAAGTCTTTTTAAAGAGGAGGTCCACCTAAAAAAATAAAATATTAAAAGCCAGCAGCTACAAATACTGCAGCTGCTGACTTTTAATAAATGGACACTTACCTGTCCCAGTGTCCAGCGATGTCAGCAGCCGAAGCGGATCAATCGATTGGCTCTCGACAGCTGCCGCCGCCATCTTCGGTGAGGGAATCAGGAAGTGAAGCGTTGCAGCTTTACTTCCCAGTTCCCTACTGCGCATGCGCGAGTCACGCTGTGCATCCTAACTGGTCCCCGCTATCTCCTGGGACCGGTGTGTTTCCCAGGAGACAGCGGGGGAAGGGGCATGACTCCCGCGGGAGTCTATTCCCAGAATTGGGTGAAAATACCTGTATTATACAGGTATCTGCACCCCCCTCCCCCCTGAAAGGTGCCAAATGTGACAACGGAGGGGGGGAGGGTTCCGAAAAGCGGAGGTTCCATTTTCGTGTGAACCTCCGCTTTAAAGTCCAAAAAAACGGGAATGTGTAGCCAAAGGACAACCAACTCGGGAGTGCTCGTAGAAAACTTCCACCATGTGAGAAGCCACCGACATAAAGGTCAAGATGTACTCTTCCCATTGAGTATACCAGTGATGTACTCTTCCCCTTGGCACCCCAGATGTTTTGGAACTACGTTTCCCATGATGCTCATGCACTCTGCAGTGTAGTTGAGCCTCATGGGAAATGTAGTTTCCAAGCATCTGGGGTGCCGAGGTTCGCCATCACTGAGATAGACCCTCTGATTATGGAAGGTCACATAAGCCTTGGTAATTCACCACTATTAGTTTGTCCAGGAAGATATAGATCACATACACAGCTCCTGGTGATCAGATCTACGGTCATCCACGTTTTTGCAGCGATACACCCAATAAAAGAGAAGGGGCTCCAATAGTGTAAAACCTCTTACAAATGGTTTATTAAAACAGAATATTGCACCTACATGTTTCCAAAGTAATACAAGCAGATAGCATAATAAACAAGCGATCGGTGAAAGTTCGGACAGTGCAATGACAAGTCTGTGTATCTCCGCCCAACCGGTTTCGTCACAAGTGGACTTCTCCCGGGTCTATTCATTCACAGGAAACTGTGAATGAATGACGCAGCCCTGTAGGGGTGGAGCACCACACAAATTGTGACAGTGGGTGCAGGGAGAAGATCCCCCCTCCCTTTGATATCAGCAGGGTGCATGCTGAACATGTTACCTAAATATGGATGTAACATGTTCAAAAAAAGTGAACTCGGCCTTTAAGCCTACTGAATGTCAGTGTTTAAATCCACAGTGCAGACCATGTCAATGCAAGCAGCAACACACCTTAGAGTAGCAATTAACCCTAATATCTACCACAAAATGTACAAATAGCTAAGGAATTTGTATCTGTATGAAGGGAGGAAATAGCTTGGTTACCACGGGCAATACAGGCGCCTTCTTCTACTTGTGTCAGTAGGTATTGTACAGAGTGTATGTAGCCAAGCTTTGTGTGTGCGAGACATTTTCGGACTGGGTTTTGCTGGTGTGGTTTGTGCGTTGGCGGGGAACGATGGAGATTTGGGGAAGTTGTGGTCGCTTTGTGTTCACAGCTTCCTCTAAGGCTTGTTTGTGCTGGCCTGTCATAGGGTCTTATCTACGTGTGCGCCATCATTGTACGTTTTTATATACGCAAGCTAAAAAACCTCATAAACTAGATCTTTAAAGGAACTCTACTATAAGGAAGAGATAAACAAAAAAAACAAATAATTGCGTTGTTTGCGTCACCATATCTATATTTCATTAGAATCTATACTGATCAGTATGTAAGTATATATACACGTGTGTCCCCAGCCATCTGTTCCACGCCATGGGGGGATATTTACTAAAACTGGAGAGTGCAAAATCTGGTGCAGCTCTGCATAGAAACCAATCAGCTTCCAGGTTTTAGCCCTGGTTCACATTGCTATTGCCGGTGCATTGCCATAGAATGAGATTTGCCGTGGAATGAGATGCTCCGCCTCCATCACATCCTATTGGCTCACACTGGTCACGTGACCTATTTAACCGTCACGCATCGACGCGAACATCAGTCTCACTTCGGCTATCACAGGGAGAGGATCTCCTCCCTGTGATAGCTGGAGCTGCACGGAGCTCTCCGTGTCCCGACCTCTGCACACAGCCCGGGGCTGTCACTGCTAAAAGGTTCCGGTTCAAAGGGGGAGCTGAGCGATCATTATTATTATATATATGTCTGTCTATGGGGAGAGCTGTGCCCTGTATATACATAGAACAATGCCCGGGCAGGGCATAGAGAGCTGTGCCCTGTATATATAGAACAATGCCCGGCCATAGAGAGCTGTGCCCTGTATATATAGAACAATGCCCGGCCATAGAGAGCTGTGCCCTGTATATATAGAACAATGCCCGGTGCAGTGCCATAGAATGAGATTTGCCGTCGGATGAGATGCTCCGCCTCCATCACATCCTATTGGTGCAGCTCCAGCTATCACAGGGAGGAGATCCTCTCCCTGTGATAGCCAAAGTGAGACTGATGTTCGCGTCGATGCGTGACGGTTAAATAGGTCACGTAACCAGTGTGAGCCAATAGGATGTGATGGAGGCTGAGCATCTCATTCCACGGCAAATCTCATTCTATGGCAATGCACCGGCAGTGGTACCGTTCCGAATCGGTGTGATAGTTTGGACCCTCAAGTGTCCTCTGCAGAGCGGTGGATGTCAGTAGCCACATGTCCGCTAACATCCACCGCTATCCGATCCTGCCTGCAAAATCCAGAAGAATGGCAGTCCGGACCCGATGGAAAATGGAAGATGGTCCGTTTGCATCCGATTTCCCCATAAAAATGGACAGCAGGGCTCGGTGAGCGGAGACGGACCTGTCATCTACCTGCTCAGCAGGGATCTGCTGAGCGAAACCCCCCCCCCCCCCCCCCACTGAGCAAGCGGAGTCCGTTTCATGGAGGCGCCACTTGTGACTCCAAAGTCGTACCCCATGATTTCCAATGAGTACCATTCATATCTGTGCGACTTCAAAGCAGTCCCTGCACTACTTCGGTCCGACTTTGATGTGAGTTGAGGTCCATAGACCTCAGTTTACCCAGGCATTCCCTGAAGTTGCGGCCAAATCACGCGACTTTGAAGTCGCAGTAGTGTGAAGGGGGCCTTAGTGATAACAATGAGCCAATGTGTGACTGCGGGGCAGCTTGTAGGCTACACAAGGGCGCATGTAACAGAATTAATAATAATACCAGAGCACAAAAGGGACAGAACGTGGTCACCATATCATAAAGTGCCTGAACAAGAACTTTCATGGGAGGTATTATTTAATTAAAGCTGCACATTTAGGAAGATTAAAAGCTTTTATATGCTTTAACTTGTTAATGTAATTTCAGAAGTTGCTTTTAGCGATTGGGATTCGATCCCCTTTAACCGCTTCAATACAGGGCTTTTAAACACCCTTCCTTACCAGAGCACTTTTTGCGATTCGGCACTGCGTCGCTTTAACTAACAATTGCGCGGTCGTGCGACGTTACACCCAAACAAAATTGACGTCCTTTTTTTCCACAAATAGAGCTTTCTTTTGGTGGTATTTGATCGCCCCTGCGGTTTTTATTTTTTGCGCTATGAACAAAAGAAGAGCGACAATTTTGAAAAAAAACACAATATTTTTTACTTTTTGCTATAATAAATATCCCATTTTTTTTAAAAAAAAAACTATTTTTTTCCTCAGTTTAGGCCGATACGTATTCTTCTACATATTTTTGTTAAAAAAAATCGCAATAAGCGTATATTGATCGGTTTGCGCAAAAGTTATAGCGTCTACAAAATAGGGGATAGATTTATTGAATTTTTTTTTTTTTTTTTACTAGTAATGGCGGGGATCTGCGATTTTTTTTTTTTCGTGACTGCGACATTGCGGCGGACACTTCGGACACTTTTGACACATTTTTGGAACCATTCACATTTACACAGCGATCGTTGCTATAAAATTGCAGTGATTACTGTGTAAATGTGACTGGCAGGGAAGGGGTTAACACTAGAGGGCGCTGGAGGGGTTAATATGTTCCCTAATAGACGTGATTCTAACTGTAGGGGGAGGGGACTTAAGGGGAGGAGACCGATCATGTGATCCTCTGTACTGGGATCACATGATCGGTCTCCTCTGCACTGACAGGACGTGGAGCTGTGTGTTTACACACACAGCTCCACGTTCCCGCCCGGTCCCGTTGTTTTAACGGGCAATCGCGGGTGCCCGGCGGACATCGCGGCCGCCGGGCACTCGCACCGGGTCCCCGAGCGATGCCGCGGGCGCGCGCGCGCGCCGCCGGCGGCGCGCGCGCGCGCCCCCCAGGCGGCCGGGAATCCGAGGACGTCATATGACGCCCACCCAGGATGGTAGATCCACCTTGTGGGCGTCATATGACGGCGGCCGGTATTGAAGTGGTTAAGCCTGGAAAACGCATCGCTGACAGTGGTTGTAGGTCAGACCTGATACCAAACTTGTGTAGCAAAAGTGATTGTGCCCGAACGTTACCTGTTCTAAACCTCAGCCTTATACCTAAAGGGAACTGGCAAATCGGCTGCCATGCCCAAGCCTTTTTCTGACCATTGTATGTGATCCGGGTCAGTGTTTTACTTAAAGCGTAACTCCACTTGTGTTGAGGAAAAAAAAAAAACATTCCTCTCTGGGTGATCTCTGTACATTGCAGGGATTATAACAACCTTTGTTGCAGATTCCTACCTTTTGTTATTCTTAAGAAATCCCTGTGTGTTTGCCTGTGCCTCTGTACTGAGTGGGTCTAATAGGAGTGGTTTCATAATTATCTGTCAGCTGTGCAGCTGCAGAGCACTAATGAGAAAAGCTGCTGGGCCTGCATCCCTTTAGACGTGTTCCTACTGGAAGTATCTCACCAAAAATTACATTTTTGTTGCAGGGGATGCCTAAAATCTGACTTGTATTTTAGGCAGACTTCTGGGAAAATTGGTGAGCCAATCACACAAGCAGGACATGTTTCTGGGGAGTGGTCAGTACAAATTCTGTGTACAGAACAACTCTGGGTAGTCGTATTGCAATACATTTAAAGAAAATTGCAGAGCTGCAGATTGGAAAGGTAATTTTTAATAACATTCCTACAATATCACTTGTGTCGCAATTGTAGACACTATAAAATTTTTTCTTTATTTGCTATTTTTTCCCCACAAAAAACTCCCACTGACATCTGCGCACCTTGTTCCAGCATGACAGTGACCCTGTGTACAAAGCCAGCTCCAAAAAGGATATGGTTTGGTGTACAGCACATGTGTCAAACAGAAGGGCCATGGGCTGAATCCGGCCCGCAAGGTCGTTTCATGTGGCCGCCGCACCTCTCCTGCAGCTGTGGCTTCCACCTTGTAGGCAGCAGAGAGGACAGAACTCCTTCTAGAGATCCTGCACCTCTCTGTGCAACCGCAGCACCACCACTCTTCACCTTCCCTCGTCTCGGCATTCGGCAGACTCCAGCAGCTGACTCCAACCCTCCTCTGGTCCTCCTCCAGACTTTGCACTTCCCAGCTCTGCACCCATCTTCTTCCCGGCAGCAGCACATGATAAGGGGGGGGGGTGCTCGGTGATGTAAGTGTGGGTGGAGGACTCTTGACTTCTGGTGGTGGGGGGCTTTTGATATCTAACATAAGGAGGGTGGGGTGCTCTGAACATCTAGTCTTCTAAATACAACTGGCAACCATTAAGCTGATGCGGCCCATGATGAAATTGAGTGTGACATGAAAATGTATGGTGCACAGGCAGGGTGATCGGAGCAATGGGAGCAATTATTGTAACCAATCCCCTGTATGGCACTCTCTGCAGGAACTGAAAGCCAACAGGATGGAGAGGAGAACAAGCCAGCTTTCAGCTGCTGCAGAACGAGCCATTATTGTAACCAATCCTCCGTATAGCTCTCTCTGCAGCAGCTGAAAGCTGGCTTGTTCTCCTCTCCATCCTGTTGGCTTTCAGTTGCTGCAGAGAGAGCCATACAGGGGATCTGTTCCTGTAATTGCCCCCCCCCCCTCCCCTCACCGGTCCGATCACCCTCCCTGTGCACCATATGTTTTCCCCCTGTTGCCCAGGTCCCCTTGTGTGCCCCCATACCCCCCACAGTGCTGCTGGATTCCCTCCGGCAGCTGCAAGCACACAAAAGGACCCTTTAAGTTGGCGAGTGGGGGGGCAGGGTCCAATAAATATGTCATATTTACCAGCCCCTTACTTTCCCGAATGCACACAATGGGTGATTCTTACTGCTCAGTCACTGTGTTCATTCAAAACTGAAGCATTGGCTGTATGGGGGGCCCCTGTGTCAGGTTGTCTGTACGGGGGCACCCTGTGTCAGGTTGTCTGTACGGGGGCACCCTGTGTCAGGTTGTCTGTACGGGGGCACCCTGTGTCAGGTTGTCTGTACGGGGGCACCCTGTGTCAGGTTGTCTGTACGGGGGCACCCTGTGTCAGGTTGTCTGTACGGGGGCACCCTGTGTCAGGTTGTCTGTACGGGGGCACCCTGTGTCAGGTTGTCTGTCTGTACGGGGGCACCCTGTGTCAGGTTGTCTGTACGGGGGCCCCTGTGTCAGGTTGTCTGTACGGGGGCACCCTGTGTCAGGTTGTCTGTACGGGGGCACCCTGTGTCAGGTTGTCTGTACGGGGGCACCCTGTGTCAGGTTGTCTGTACGGGGGCACCCTGTGTCAGGTTGTCTGTACGGGGGCACCCTGTGTCAGGTTGTCTGTACGGGGGCACCCTGTGTCAGGTTGTCTGTACGGGGGCACCCTGTGTCAGGTTGTCTGTACGGGGGCACCTTGTGTCAGGTTGTCTGTACGGGGGCACCTTGTGTCAGGTTGTCTGTACGGGGGCACCCTGTGTCAGGTTGTCTGTACGGGGGCACCCTGTGTCAGGTTGTCTGTACGGGGGCACCTTGTGTCAGGTTGTCTGTACGGGGGCACCCTGTGTCCGGTTGTCTGTATGGGGCCCCATGGTATCTAAAAGCAGCCTTTCATCCTACCTTTCGTAACAAAAACTTTCACTTTTTTTTTTTTATTGAATACTATCTAACTATAAAGTTCTCCTACAGAGAGATAATGGTGATGTGTGTCCCAGTTTGTGTTTTGGTGGGCTTGGCACAGATCTTTAGATGGTTGGGAAGACCTCGTCAGGGCCTCTGTTATCATAGTCAGCCGAGACTCCCCCTTCACCCACTTCAGCCGTTCAGTGCTAGAAGCCAGATGGTGTCATCCTGTTATGTAAATTCCAACCATAGCTGGGCCGGGTCACATTCTCGCCTGTCCCCCCCCCCCCACATATCCCACTTGACCATTACATGGCTGATTTACCTGGCTGGATGGGGGTCATCATGAAAACTTTGGTCAGGTTTTGTTCTCTCTGGAGATAAATGGATGGAGGCTCCTGGAGCCAACTGCTCTACAGATAGCATTCATCTAAAGCTGCTTTCCTATCACCACAGGTTCCTCGTTAACTTGTGCTAAACCCATCATAGTAGAAGCGGCATTATTTGCCTGCAGCCCATGAGGTCAGAATTGAGATAAAATATCACAAAGGGATCAGTGGAGGGAGGAGGACACGCCGCGCCCATCATTCATCACGAATTCCTGACTAGTCTTGAATGGGTGTAGAAACATCTCTGCGTTTGTTTACCAATCCAAAAACCTCACTCGCTGGCCTAAAAGCCATCTGGGGGGGGGGTTGGTAAACAATTGAATCGATCCAACCTTCAACAAATCGCCTTCTTTGACCTAAATACAGATCAGCCACCATCTCTCCATAATAGAGCTCCTTCCTTTTGGGTTCAAAATGGTCCTTTTACTATTCCACCCTGGCCCCTGCCAACCTGGCGGGCAGGAAAAACGTTCAGCCTTTCCAACCGACAAAATGACTGCCCAAGCATCCTGTCGGGGGGTCCAAATCCAGTGCCAGTTTCCTTTTTGGGAGATTGTAATTATTATTTTGAGTAGGGGCTGAAGACATTATTTCAGAGCTCTATGACTCTTTAGATATCTGCAGATGAAAAGAGGAAAAAAAAAAAAAAAAAGCGCGTTGGGTTTTCTTTTCAGAAGAGGAAACGACACCCAGATATAAGTTCCTCTTGCAACTGCTGTCTTTTTGGATTTGGAGCTGTGACAGGATTCCAGCGCTTATCTCTGAGCGGCCATCTTGGTGATCGGAGATAAGATATAAGAGGCGGTCATGTTTGGCTCATTAGGTTCTTTTGTATCAAAGGATGAAAGAAGAAAATACTTTATGGTTTAGCTACTCCTTGACTATATTTGGTCATGAAAATGCACCAGTTTTTCCTGATCACCTTGTGAACGATTGGCATGGAATGTCAAAGAATGGCTTAAAGGCGTCTTGAAAAAAAAATGGAGGCTGTCCGTTATCTCCTTTTTCGCTTCTTAAAGGTTCGGAACACATTTGCAGATACGGATCTTTAAAAGAAGATCAGCGATAGTATGTCCTATATTTGTCACATGATACATTTACTTCAAAGTGGTTATTCTGACCTCCAGTTGGCCACATGTTGTTCTGGGTGGTCCACAGCCATCAGACGGATTCAGTCAAGCTTCGGTATCAGTGGGTAGTTGGATAAGATTGCTGCCTTTATGATGTCTCCAGGTACCCCCAGCAGTAAAGATGGTGCTGCTTTGTGTACCACACATGAGAATGCCATTGGTTTGTCAGTTGCTTTATTAGTAATGATGCTTTGGACCAAATTTCTAAACAAAGGGGCAGTTTATTGTCCCTAAGGCCCCTTTCACACTGGGACGTTTTTCAGGCGGTACAGCGCTAAAAATAGCGCCTGTATACCGCCTGAAAAAATCCTGCCCCATTCACTCCAGTGTGAAAGCCGGTATTCGGGCGCTCGCGGGGGGTAAAACCACACCGCGAGCGGCCGAATACCGCGGTTAAAACGGCAGTAAAGCAGCGCTAAATATATCGCTGCTTTACTGTCACCGCGGCTCCTGCCCCAGTGTGAAAGGGGCCTAAGACTTTGGGGGGGGGGGGGTGGCTAGACTGTGGCCAGTGGAAGTGGACATTTTCCTGTCATCAGTGGGAGTAAGCAACACCACATTGGTATTAGAGGGAGGAATAGTGCCCCATTGTTGGTGTCAGTGGTAGAAATGGTGCCCCATTGTTGATGTCACTTGGCAGAATAGTGTCTCGTATCAGTGGGAGGTTATAGTGCCCCATTGTTAGTGTCAGTGGGAGAAATGGAGCCCCATTGTTCACTTGGCAGAATAGTGTCTCATATCAGTGGGAGAAAAAGTGCCACATTGTTGATGTCACTTGGCAGTATAGTGTCTCGGATCAGCCGCAGGAATAGTGCCCCAGGGGCCAGATAAAAGCAAGCAGCAGCGGCTTGGAGATCACTGCTTTAGACCACTAGCACTGATGACATGTTGCATCCTCAGGGGTGGGGCCAATAGCACCAATGACATGTTGCATCCTCAGGGGTGGGGCCAATAGCACCAATGACATGTTGCATCCTCAGGGGTGGGGCTCAGACCCCAACACCCTATCTCTTTTGGGAATGGGTGAGTAGGGTGTGGAAAGAAAGGAGCTACTGACTAAATAGTCATTTAGATAGTGGTGGGGAGTTGGACTTTGGCTTTGACCAGTGATAATGGACAACTGTTGCACACAAGTTGCTTTGTATAACATTCGGGTACGACTTTCATGCAACTTCTGAGGGTTAACATTGAAGTGGCATGAAGGTTGGACCAAAGTAGTACATGAACTACTTTGAAGTCACTGCAACTTTAAGTAGCACATATATGAATGGTTATCATTGGAAAGATTTTCAAGAGGGCTGAGGTGAATTTCTCAATAAGTGGGTGGTTATAGGGGGTTTTAAAATTTTGAAGTATAGGAATTTGTTTATAGCCAGACTTTGCGCATGCGCAGTAGGGAACCGGTTTCCCTAACAAGGAATGGTGGCGGCAGCACCCGAGAGCCGGCTGGGTTGCCGACATCGCGGCTTCCTGGACAGGTAAGTGTCTATATATTAAAAGTCAGAAGCAACAGTATTTGTAGCTGCTGTCTTTTAATTTTTTTTGTGGTGGGGGGGGGGGAGCTCCGCTTTAACTTGTTTTTGTTCTGTAGATACTGAGAGAAGCCGTTGTTATAACTTCCTCTAGCTGAGTCAGAAGAAAATCATGTGACCGCCTGGAGAAGTAGAAGACCTGCATCCAGGCATCCCTGTAGATGTACAGCCATAGACCAGCAGAGAGGACGGGGAGAGCAGCCTGACTAATCTGGGGATGTCAGAGATATTGGGGCGTATTTACTAAAAATGTGTGAATAGTCACCCCAATTATCAAATCAGATAAAATAAGTAAACAGGACTTTGCTTTTCATGTGATTGGCTATTTGAAGTGACTATTTCTACAATTGTTTATTGTGTAAACATTCTCAACCCCTTTAGTAAATAATCCTTAGCGGGGCTTTTTTTCTGAAAATGGGGGAGTTTCTGCAGGAACTCCCCCATTCTGAGTCACCCCTTGTCTCCGCCCCCTACCCACCTCTGAGCACCGTCCCTTGGTTCCACCCCCTACCCATCTCCGAGCACCATCCCTTGGTTCCACCCCCTACTCATCTCTGAGCACCGTCCCTTGGTTCTACCCCCTACCCATCTCCGAGCACCGTCCCTTGGTTCCCCCCCCCCCATCCCAGCAACAAGCACCGTCCCTTGGTTCCACCCCCTACCCATCTCCGAGCACCGTCCCTTGGTTCTACCCCCTACCCATCTCTGAGCACCGCCCCTTGGTTCTACCCCCTACCCATCTCCGAGCACCGTCCCTTGGTTCCACCCCCTACCCATCTCCGAGCACTGTCCCTTGGTTCTACCCCCTAGCCATCTCCGAGCACCGTCCCTTGGTTCTACCCCCTACCCATCTCTGAGCACCGTCCCTTGGTTCCACTCCCTACCCATCTCTGAGCAGCGTTCCTTGGTTCCACCCCCTACCCATCTCTGAGCAGCGTTCCTTGGTTCCACCCCCTACCCATCTCTGAGCAGCGTTCCTTGGTTCCACCCCCTACCCATCTCTGAGGACCGTCCCTTGGTTCGACCCCCTACCCATCTCCGAGCACCGTCCCTTGGTTCTACCCCCTACCCATCTCTGAGCACCGTCCCTTGGTTCCACTCCCTACCCATCTCTGAGCACCGTCCCTTGGTTCCACTCCCTACCCATCTCTGAGCAGCGTTCCTTGGTTCCACCCCCTACCCATCTCTGAGCAGCGTTCCTTGGTTCCACCCCCTACCCATCTCTGAGCAGCGTTCCTTGGTTCCACCCCCTACCCATCTCCGAGCACCATCCCTTGGTTCCACCCCTATCCACCTCCGAGCACCATCCCTTGGTTCTACCCCCTACCCATCTCAAGCACCGTCCCTTGGTTCCACCTCCGAGCACCGTCCCTTGGTTCCACCTCCGAGCACCGTCCCTTGGTTCCACCTCCGAGCACCGTCCCTTGGTTCCACCTCCGAGCACCGTCCCTTGGTTCCACCTCCGAGCACCGTCCCTTGGTTCCACCTCCGAGCACCGTCCCTTGGTTCCACCTCCGAGCACCGTCCCTTGGTTCCACCTCCGAGCACCGTCCCTTGGTTCCACCTCCGAGCACCGTCCCTTGGTTCCACCTCCGAGCACCGTCCCTTGGTTCCACCTCCGAGCACCGTCCCTTGGTTCCACCTCCGAGCACCGTCCCTTGGTTCCACCGCCGAGCACCGTCCCTTGGTTCCACCCCCTACCCACCCCCGAGCACCGTCCCTTGGTTCCACCCCCTACCCACCTCCGAGCACCGTCCCTTGGTTCCACACCTATCCACCTCCGAGCCAGTACCGCCCCTTTTAGAGAATTCAGAACCAAGTATTATTTTGCGGCACTAAGTAATTTGTATGAAATTTGTTAATGATAAAGAAAATCTGTAAAATAGATCCCCTGTAGCCAGCAACAATAGACCCCGCCCTAGATACCCCCCCCCCCCCCCCCCCAGGAACAATAGATACCCCCCCAGCAACAATTGATCCCCCCCGCAACGATAGACCCCGCCGCAGCTACAATGCAACAATGGATCCCCCCAGCAACACTAGACCCCACCCCAGCAACAATATATCCCACCATAGAAACAATAGATTCCCCCAGCAACAATAGACCCCATCCCAGCAACAACAGATCACCCAGCAACAATAGACCCCCGAACAGCCAGCAACAATAGATCCATTCTAGCACAATAGACTCCCAACAGCCAGCAGCAATATACCCCTCCCAGCAATGATTGACCCTCCAGTAACATAAGACACCCTCCCCACAACAATAGATCCCCCACAAGCAACTATAGTTCAGCCAGCATCAATAGACCCTCCAGCACCCCTTGTCATTACATACATTCAGTGCTGGAGGTGGCGGAAATTATGCCCCCCCCACATTCCCACTTAAAAAAAAAAAAAACTCTGATCCTCATTGCCTCAAGCATTGTTGGGACCTTTGGAAAAAACAGTAAGGTTTATTGAAATGGAGTTTCCCTTAAATATTTATTCTTGCAAATGTTATCAAAATGTAGCATGGAAATCAGCAGTGCGGGGTATTATTTGGTACAATGGTTCTCCTCTCTGATTGGTGGAGGATCGGTGGAGAAGTTTGCATAGATCACAAACTGGGTGAGGTCAGCATGTCTGCGAGATAAAATAACGGCGGCGGTGTGTGCGTGGGACATCAGTTCCTTGTTGTGGGACAGCGTGAGTACTCTCTCTTCAATATTTCATGTGTGGGGGTTGCTTGTCTTCTGGTTGGTTTGCCTTGAATTTTAAAAATCTATACAGACACCCACTTCAAAGGGCCCACCAGGTTTTAACCCACGGCGTGGTCTGCCACAGCGGCAGCTGTCCAGGGCGCCCGGAGTCAGGAGGCCGTCAGAGGAGGAAATGTATTTTCTTGTAGCTGTTGTCTAATATGGATGGTCCACCTAAACTTCTAGTCCGTCGTAGAACTACGTAACCAAACGTATGCTGTTGTTGTGTTTTTTGTTTGACATTTGCACAGTGCAAAGCCAATTGCTTTTTTATATAAAGAGATCAGCTTGGCTATTTCTGTACCGTCTTCTATCACCCAGGAATGTTTATCTCGCCTTTGCCTAACCCAACGCTGGAGATAATCTCTGGTGATGCTCAGGTCAAGCGCCTTTCTGGAGGAAGTCACATAGGGCCACAAAAAAACGTTAAATCCTCCCAGATTCCACCTGACGGAGACGCTGTCCGTTTTCTGGCATCTGCCCCTGAAATTCACCTTCGTTATAATGTGACCCTCCCCCGGGGGAGAGGACATGTGCAAAGGGGGATTAGACCTAAAAACCTTCCGCAGAAGTCATCGATTGTGTTTTATAATTGCAGTGAATCTGTATTACACCAAACATGTAATATATTGCAGTTTACTAATCATTAGTTGTGCTGCCTGCTGTCCTTTTCTTTTCTTTGGCTTTTTTCCCTCCCTCTGTTTTCACCTGGTAATTTGCCCAGTAACATACCTCCTGTATTAGTGAGACACAGCAGCATTGTCAACAATAGCCCCACTCCACTTGGCTCCTCTTAGCGTATATTAAATAGCCAATGAATTGACTGCATATAGCAATTTCCACCACCCCAAACCACCACATCTACCACACAACCACCACATCTACCACACCACCACCACATCTACCACACAACCACCACATCTACCACACCACCACCACATCTACCACACCACCACCACATCTACCACACCACCACTACATCTACCACACCGCCACCACATCTACCACACCGCCACCACGTCTACCACACCGCCACTACGTCTACCACACCGCCACTACGTCTACCACACCGCCACTACATCTACCACACCACCACCACATCTACCACACCGCCACCACATCTACCACACCACCACTACGTCTACCACACCACCACTACATCTACCACACCGCCACCACATCTACCACACCGCCACCACATCTACCACACCGCCACCACATCTACCACACCGCCACCACATCTACCACACCGCCACCACATCTACCACACCGCCACCACATCTACCACACCGCCACCACATCTACCACACCGCCACCACATCTACATCAGAGTGATCAAGGGAGTTAAGCTTGGTACGTACAATGAGAATATCGGACGAATGATCACCCGTTTTGTTTTGCATGATGATCTCTATATTGAAAATGAAGAGTTTACTAAAGTTACGGACAGAATAATAATTTGGAAGTGATGGAATGTATTGTATGTTATTTTTGGATGACAATTGTACCAGTTACACGAAAATCGCACGATCTGGTATCATCTGAGAAACAGTTTCCTTTTTGTCCCTTCGGATAATTTCGGACGGAACCCGTGTACCAACGATCAGAATATTATACCATCGATTCGAAAGCGGTATTTTTCACACACGTCTCTGATCGTGTTTATGGGGCTTTAGTCACCCAGTATGGACTCCAGAGTTGTCGCGGTCTACCATTATAGCAATGCAATATGGTATACAGCACATATTACCAGTATCTGGTGTACATTTTTAGCTGAGTGCCTGGAACGTGGTGCAATGTGAACACGGTGGCTCTGTGACAACTTCTGCTTTTTGTAGGGTTTGAACAGAGAACAATGCTTAAAACATTACTGGCTAGGGGGAAAAGAAACTGCAACTAGACAAGATGGAGGCAGTGATGGCTGCTGTGCCCTCAGAGGTTTCTAGGTAGTTGTGGTAAGAGGCGTCAGTAGGCAGGACGGTGGGGGGGGGTCAGCCTTTTTCCCTGTTGACTACACACTGATATTCAATTGTGTAATACATTTGTGTGCTTGAGGGCCATGGCATCATAAATGATAATCTGAGCACCCTCTGAAATCCATGGCCAGCCTTCCTCTTCTCTCTTCAGAAGATGTTCTTGTGCCGTATCCCATGATGATTGAAAGTTCCCTTCAGTTGCGAATGGTGGCTGTGAAAGCTGTGGATGTGGCCCTTGCCAGACTAGATGTTTCCTGAAAAATATTAAATTAAAATTGTACTCCTGTTTTTGTTTTTTAAGCCTGTGGCTGCATGTGGGTAATAATGATGTCACCTGCCACAGTGATGTCATAAGCTCCCACCTGTAGCTCTGTGTGTTCTGTGCTTCTGATGTCTCTCTTCTGCTCTCCCAGTACACAGGGCCTGACCCCAGTGAGTCTCCCATGTCACGGTATGACAGGACCCAGCCAACCCGGAACCACCGGACCAACCCTTGCTGCCTCTGCTGGTGTTGCTGCTGCAGCTGTTCCTGGTAAGTTCCCGAGCCGGAATAGCTAACGTTATACATGCAGTTACCTTAAACTGAACAGGTGAAGAAAGGTGGGCCTTGGGCTCTTGGGCCGAGTTCACACATATGCGAATTCGCATGACAGGAGATTGTGACCGGCTCTCAGTGGAGCCAGTTTACACACCTCCACGGCAACCGCGGTCCGCCGGTCCGCATTTGGAAAGGGTCCCGTGCGTCTTTGGCTCCAAATCAGGTGCGAATTCAGGCAGAAATTTGGACCTGATTCAGTCGGTGAACAGGGACGCACTGGACCCCCCTGTTGTGAGCCGCAGCATGTGTGAACCCGGCCTTAAAGTGATTTGTAAAGACTCGTTTTTTTTTTTTTTTTTAAATAACAAACATGTCGTCATACTTACCTGCTCTGTGCAAGGGTTTTGCACAGAGTGGCCCCCGATCCTCCGTTTCTGGGGTCCCACCAGCGACGCTTCTCCTCCTCATTGAGTGCCCCCGCGGGGAGCCGCATTCCATGGGGGTACTCGGGGGTACTCGTGCTGTGTCCATTGACACCGTCAGCAGGACCCGCCCCCGGCTCCCGTGTCTTTGGATTTGATTGACAATGGCTCCCGCTGCTATCAATCTATCCAATGAAGACCCGAGACAGCGGCTGGCGTTGCTCTGCCCATCCTCGTCGCTGGAACGATCGGGTTCAGGTAAGAAAAAAGGGGGTTCTGTGGGGGAGCTACAGCACAGAAGGTTTTTCACCTAAATTCATAGAATGCATGAAGGTGAAGAACCCTGAGGGTTTACAACTCCTTTAAAGTAGACTTATTACATGTCATGGGGGACATGTCAACATTACCAAATCGCATTACGGAGGCTTTACTAAAACTGGAGAGTGCAAAATCTGGTGCAGGTGTGCATGGCTTCCATTTTTTTTTTTGCCAAAGCTTAAAGCGGAGTTCCGCCTAAAAAATAAAAAAAATTTAAAAGTCAGCATCTACAAATATTGCAGCTGCTGACTTTTGAAATAAGGACACTTACCCGTCCAGGGCGCCCGCGATGTCCTCACCCAAAGCCGACCCGTCCCTCGACTCTGGGAGGAGGTGCCAGCATCACAGCCTGGTTCCCTACTGCGCGAGTCATGCTGCGCATTCTGAGTGGTCCTTGCTGTCTTCTGGGAAGACAGGGGGGGGGGCGGAGGAGGGGGCCGGACATGTAGTAGACAGGGGGGAGGAATCCGGACAGTGGAAGTTCCATTTCTAGGTGGAACTCCGCTTTAAGGCCCCTTTCACACATGCTGTCCGATCAGGTTCACCTGTCTGTTTTTCTAGCGGACCTAATTGGACGCTCTATTTACCCCTATGGAGTGATGGATGTAAGCGGTGACATGTCCACTGACATCCGCCGATGTCCGATCCGATCCTGTCTGCCAAATCCAGACGGATGGAAAGTCCTATTTTCCATCTGTCTGGCCAATCGAATGAAAACGGACAGGCGGTCCATTTTCATCCGATCTCCCCATAGAGGAGAGCGGGGCTCTGACAGGTCCATCTCTGCACAGTAAGCGGAGAGGGACCTGTCATCCGCCTGCTCAGCGGGGACCAGCGGATCGATCCTCTGCTGAGCAAGCGGATTCCGTCAAAACAGACGCGCCCCGTGTGAAAGAAGCCTTATGGAAGAAGCTGAAGTTAGAAGCTGATTGGTTACTATGCACAGCTGCACCAGATTCCGAGTGCTCCAGTTTTGTGCTTGCAAGTCACAAAAAAAACCTCTTTCTTGCAATGATCAAAAATGGCTGATCCCTACCTCTGTCACATGACCAACGCCTTTGGCAGCCTAGAGTTTTTTGGTTTATGGCTACCAAGAGCACTGCGGAGGTGTCATTTATTTAAATACGGCAGAGAGTTTGTTGTTTCCATTGAGACGGCTCCTGCCTGGTAGACTTGCTGTGAGATAAGAGGATCAGCAGCACTGCTAAGCAGGAAGCAGCCTGCATGCGTAATAAGTGAATGTACATATATAATCATGAACTAGGGTGTTGCAAAAATTCACGGCCCGACATAGAAGAAGTGACCACACAGACATCAAATGTTATCACTGCACCAAGCCACTCTTCCAGATGTTCCATGCTGGAAATGGTGCATGCGATACGGTGCATGGCATACAGTTTTCATGTGCTCCTTGCAAACAGTTGTCCCACCCCGTAGTCAAGTCAAAAATAAAGGAAGTGGAAGAAGGTGGCGGCTCAGAATGTTCCATCAGCAAAGTGATGGTCACAGTCTTCTGGGATTCTGAGCGTGCACAGCAGCATTCCCAGAAGACTGCACAGAGCGGCCCCTGGACCTCCCCTTCTCAGGTCCCCCGCCGGCCCTTCTGGCTCCTCCTTTATTTCTAGTGACCCCAGGGTAAAACAGTTCCCATGGGGGGCACTCATGCATGCTCGCTCCCGAGTTCTGCCCCCTTGTCACTGGCTTTGATTGACAGCACTGGGAGCCAATGGCTCCTGGTGCCCCACCAAAGCCAGTGAGGCACAGAAGTGAGGGGAGAGAAGAGCTGGAGACATGCACAAAAATGAGGGCTCAGGTAAATACAAGGGGGAGGTGAGAGGGATACTGATGCCTAAACATTTTTTACCTTAATGCATAAGGTAAAACATTTTAGGCTTTAGAACTACATCAGTCAACCACCTGTTGAGGGAACGGTTGGTGCTGAATGTTGGACAACGTCTTTCCAGACATTTACAATGGTTCAGATCCGGACCCTTCAAATCGACTCCTTGATATCAGTATAATTCTAGTCTTGGACACCACTCAGGCCAGTGTGTGCCTTCTCCTGAGGAAGAGCGATCTCCAGGATCAAACCCAGATCTTCCATACTATCCAGCCAGCTCTTCACCCCAACCAGGACATTCCTATTTCATCCCTCTGTCTGGCTCTAGTTCACCGAAAGGAAGTTTCCCTACATTGTTTGTGATTGAGGCTGTGAGATGTCTATGGCAAAGCCACTGGTTCCTTCAGAGAGACTGGTTCCTTGTAGTCCTCCTGGATGGACCTGATAGGCTGCACTGGCTTCTCGTTTCACCATCTCTAGGTGCCTCAGGCACATTATTCAAGTTTATGGGTTTCGAGGATTGAGTTCACCCTTTCCTGTATAGATGCGATCTACTAGAGTGGTTTTTAGTCTTTTCAGCATCAGGCAAATGATTTTCAGCAATTCCACGTGGTCTTCTGTTCACATGTTCTCCAAGTTCTACCAGGTGGTCTGATCATTAATATTCTCAAAATATTTCCTTTCACTTACCATTGTGTCTACAGGACAGGAAGTGAAGGGAAATCTCCCCAATGTGACACAGATAGCTAAAAACAGAAAACCTGACCATTCTTTACTCAGAGAAAATACTTTTAATATACTTTTAATATACTTTGAATGTTTGTGTGTTAAACAAATATCAGTTCAAATTTAAAGTATAACTAAAGGCAAAACTTATTTTTTTTTGTTTTGAATGGGAGTAGAGAGGGATTGGAGCGCCTGTCAGTTTTTATTGCTGTCTTTGTCCCCATTAGGGGGATTGCTCCTCTCTATTTGTCCTGCTTACTATTATCATTGAATGTAAAAGAAAATCCCACATTTTGTGTTGTCCCCAGAAAAGTAAGAGGGGAAATCTTCCAATGGAGACACTGGTTCTGGTGATCTGGGGGGGGGGGGGTCCCCTTCATTTGCAGGGACTTCCTCTCACTTCCTGTATGGTTATGGAACAGGAAGTGAAGGGAAATCTCTGCACTGGGACACAGATTGGGAAAAAAAAATCTGACAGGGGTTTTAACCCTCACTTACTTACTTTCCAAAATGGGGAGAAAAAAAAGTTTTGCCTATAGTTACACTTTAATGTGAACTTGGGACTTCATCAGACCAACTGCTGCAAGCTCTCTTCTTGGGGACAGATGATAACTGTGATGCTGGCAGAAGATTCTGGGACTTTTCTTTACACCTCAGGCTCTGCTGGTTGCTCATTGCTAAACTTGGAAAAGAGTGGTCCTCATTTATTTGTGTTTATTTAATAAAGGGTGCAGATCACTGTGCAGTCACCCAGTCCAATCAGAACTCATCTTTTCATTGCACTAACTTCTGGGTCATTGCACATCTCCATTGATCTTGATGTTGCCCATACTAGCAATGTGAAAACAATGCTGCTGTTTTTAAAATTTTCAAATAATTAAGATTCTGTTTTTCTTTCTGTCCAGGAATGAGGACCGCAATAGACTTCGGAGGTTGTCTCGGGACACCAAGTTGGAGATCGTCGCTCACTGTGAGGTCTGGTAAGTGTGGCCCCTTCTGCGGAGGTGACACATGATGAGTGCAGGATGTCGTTCCAGGCAGCACGTTCAATCAAGCAATGACATGATAATGTGATCCACAATATTACTACCTTTTTTATTTATTTTTTTTTGAGATATTCCAACAGACCAAGTTCATTTGTTAGGGTTTACATACATTTGAAAGACAAAACATTTTGGTCGGAGCAGGGAATGGTTTAGAAATCCAGATGAGGCTTTTTTTTTTTTTACAATCTATGTCCCAATTGAGGAGAAGGAGATTTGCCTTCACTTCCTGTCCTGCGGAATATGACAGGAAGGGATTTGAAATCTCTTACAAAGTCAGGAAAATCCCCCCTTGTGTTTTTGCACATCACATTCAGGGCAGCCCCCCCCCCCATGTATTTCAATAGGCTGCCCTACGAGTGAAAATGACCCCTTTGTGGACCCTTCGGGGCGCCACAATATTACTACTTTAGTCTGAGTTCTGTGTAATCCCCCGTAGCCCTATTCCAGAGAGCACCTCCCACAGATAGGTGACATAGGAAGCTACATTGCCTGTGCATTGTAACTTATTCACCAGTCACTTAAACGTTTAAAGTGTATGAAGTGTAGAAGGGTTAGAGTCCCTGTAAGGTTCTGATTGTAATGAGGTCACAGCTCACTGATTTTCTGTCTTTGAATCCTGGTAACCAATATCCCTGAGACAGGGAAAAAAAACATATTTTATACTTGCCTGCTGTGTGCAATGAAGTTGCACAGAGTTGCCCCATACCTCCTATTTTCAGGTCCCCCACTAACGCTCCTGGCTCCTCCTCTCCACCGAATGCCCCCATATAAAGTCACTTTCTATCCCAGACAGCAAGGATAACTTGGCACAAATTTGTGGCAGTGTTGAATTGTAAGTCTTGTTAACTTGCTGCACATTTTCACTGGCGAGTTGTACACTTGCAGAGCACTAGTTCTAGTTGACACTTTTCCAATCAGTTGCAAATTTGCATGGCAAGTCTCTAGCAAGAGCAAAGTTGCAGTGGTGAGTCTACAGCGAGAGCTCTGCAAGTCTACAGCATGAAAATTCTGCCACAGTGACCCCTTGTGGTGGGATGACTATTGCACAACATCAGTGAACCAGAACTTGCAGAATGTTTGCAAAGAAAGTTGATCTGGAGTCATGCAATGCGGACGTGCTGCAATTGTGCAACAACCTTGTGAAGCCTGGCAGGTCTAGCAATAGCTTAGCAAGTCATTTTCAAACTTGCAGCACAATTATTTGCTGTCTGGGATGGGAGCACTCATGCGGGCTCGCTCCCAAGCTGCACTCTCAGCATCTATTGACACGGGCAGCGGGACTTGGCCCTGCGCCATCGTTACTGGCTTTGATTGACAGCAGTGGGAGCCAATGCCTCAGCAAAGGGAGTGAGACCAGGAAGTGAAGGGAGAGAAGAGCTGCAGATGTGCACTGACACAAATGAAGGGTAAGGTAAGTAAAAGGGGGGTGCTGATGCCTAAACATTTTTTTAAAGTTAATGCAAGGAATGCTCAAGGATTCTTTTTACCTTCATGCATTCTTCTGTGAAAACCTTCTGTGTGCAGCAGCCTCCCCTAATACTTACCTGAGCCCCATCTCGATCCAGCGATGGGCACATGAGCCTCATACCCTCCCTCCTCATTGGCTGAGACAGCAGCGGGAGCCAATGCTGCTGTCGGTCACAGCCAGTGAGTCAAAGAGAAGAGAGAGGGGGCGGGGTTGAGCTGTGGCTCCATGTCTGAATGGACTGCTCTGGTGCCCCCACAGCAAGCTGTTTGTTGTTAACAATTTCCCTTTAGAATTAATAAAGTATTCTGTATTTGTTTTGGGGGCGCCAGCAGGGGGGACCTGAGAAGAGGAGGATCTGGGCTGCTCTGTGCAAAACCATTACACAGAGCAGGTAAGTATGACATGTTTGTTTGGAAAAAAAATGTATAGGTAAATAATATTTAGACTGTATAACCACTTTAACTTTACAGTTAATTTTTCCAATCTGAACACCAGTTCTGGTGACGACTGCCTAAGAGGGGAATTCCCCTCACCTGGTAGAAATCTCCTTTGGCTTCCTGTTGCATCCCTGGGACAGGAAGTGAAGGGAAATCCTCGCAACAGGACAGGAACAACTAAAAAAAAAAAAATAGTTGGGTTGTCACCCCTCTCTACTCTGAAACACAAAAGAAAGGTTTCAGCTTTTCATACACTCCAACCCTTTAAGCCAACATTTATCTGTACACCTAACCTCGGCCTGATGCTTGACCATGCCCGGACCCTGCACAGATCTCAGGAGAAATGTCGTCATGCCAAACGCAGATCATCTGTTGATGGTAAATGGGCAGTTTGGAGAGCTTGGGGAATGGCCATGTAGGGTTCAGGGAGAGTTGAGACCCCTGCAGGGAAGTATTTGCAGCCACAGATAAGGGACTTCAGGATATTGTAGATTTAAAAAGATCACAGAGAGAATCTAATCCTTTTTTCGAACCAGTAATCTGTATTGAGTGGATTTACAAGCTGATCTTTTTTTTTTTTTCTTCACCACGCAGCACAAAGCCGTCCTCAGAAGAGATCCACAGCTGGGGCCACTCCTTCGAGAAGCTGATGAAGAACCCAGCCGGGCGCAATGTGTTCCGCGAGTTCTTGCGCACCGAGTACAGCGAGGAGAACATGCTCTTCTGGCTGGCCTGCGAGGAGCTGAAGAAGGACAACAGCAAGCATTTTGTGGAAGAGAAGGCGCGCATGATCTATGAGGATTACATCTCCATCTTGTCTCCCAAGGAGGTAAACGTGGCCGCACCCAGAATTCAACACCCCCCCCAACCCAAAACTGATTATTATTATACAGGATTTATATAGCGCCAACGGTTTGCGCAGGACTTTACAACATCGGAGAAGAAAGTACATTTACATTACAATACAATTGAATACAGGAGGGATCAGAGGGCCCTGCTCGTTAGAGCTTACAACAGGCGTCTCAAACTGGCTGCCCTCCAGCTGTTGCAAAACTACAAGTCCCATGAGGCATTGCAAGGCTGGCAGTTACAAGCATGACTCTCACAGGCAGAGGCATTTGAGCGTCTCGAGGCGATTCAGTTTGCAGTTGCAGCGCTATACAAGTCTTTCATTCATTCATTCAGGCATGATGGGACTTGTAGTTTTGCAACAGCTGGAGGGCCGCCAATTTGAGACCCCTGGCTTACAATCTAGAAGGGAGGGTCAAGTGGAACAAAGGGGTAGTAGCTGTGGGGGATGATCAGATGGAGAAAATTAAAATACAGTTGTTAGGTGTGGGTAGGATAGGCTTCTCTGAAGAGAAGGGTTTTCAGGGATCATCTAAAAAAGCTAATAGAGTAGGAGATAGACGGACAGATTGGGGTAGGGAGTTCCATAGCGTGGAGAGGCTCTGGAAAAGTCCTGGAGGGGAGCATGGGAGGAGGTGATGAGTGAACTAGAGAGCAGGAGGTCTTGAGAAGAATGAGGAGAACGAGTAGGTTGGTATTTTGAGACTAGGCCAGTGATGTAGTTGGGGGCAGAGTTGCGGAGGGCTTTGTAGGTAGTTGTTAGTATTTTGAATTGGATTTGTTGGGTGAGTGGAAGCCAGTGGAGGGATTGACGGAGAGGAGTGGCAGACACAGAGCGATTGGTAAGGTGGATGAGTCTGGCAGCCGCATTCATGATGGACTGAGGAGTGATGGAGTATTCAGAGGTAGGCCAATGAGGGAGTTGTAGTAATCGAGGTGAGACCAGGACACCAATGACCAGGGGGTGAACTAAGAGCTTTGTTGTTCTGCCCCTTCAGAATAAACTACCAGCCAGGTAGCTAAAAATCATCACTTTCATGCTGCCACAGGGCTCGCTGATGCCGGCTAACAATGTGGGAGGGGGGGGGGGTTCTGCAGGTTCCAGAGACGTGTGTGGTCAGCCACATTGACCTATGACTTTTGCCCCAAAATCTCTAATATTTCAGGGGAGACTCTTGGAATCCTCCATCTAGTTGCACAGCTGGGAATCCGATGTTTAGATTGGGGTTTCAGCTGTGATTTTTTTCAAATGCTTTAAAATGCCTTTTTAGCGATAATAGGGGAAAAAAATTAGGCTGTAATGATTTTAAAAATTTATAGTAGCAGAAGGAAATATATAGCTTGTGATTGCAATGTGACGAAAAACCTTTTGTAAATCTCAAATGTGGTCCATTTTTTTACTTGGGTGATGTGTGTGATTGTACTGCCCTCCTATGGGCATTGGGCTAACTGCAGGCATTTTTAAGTTAATGCTTTACCTACAGCAGGGGTCTTCAAACTGTGGCCCTTTGCTTGCCTTTATCTGGCCCTTGGGGCACTATTCCTTCCACTGTTAAGGGACGCTATTCTTCTCACTGTCACCAACAATGGGGGAATTTTCCTCCCACTGACACCAGAGATACAGGACTATTCCTCCCACTGACACCAATGATGGGGCGCTATTCTTCCCACTGACACCAATGATGGGGCACTATTCCTGCCACTGACACCAATGATGGGGCACTATTGCTGCCACTGACACCAATGATGGGGCACTATTCCTGCCACTGACACCAATGATGGGGCACTATTCCTGCCACTGACACCAATGATGGGGCACTATTCCTGCCACTGACACCAATGATGGGGCACTATTCCTGCCACTGACACCAATGATGGGGCACTATTCCTGCCACTGACACCAATGATGGGGCACTATTCCTGCCACTGACACCAATGATGGGGCACTATTCCTGCCACTGACACCAATGATGGGGCACTATTCCTGCCACTGACACCAATGATGGGGCACTATTCCTGCCACTGACACCAATGATGGGGCACTATTCCTGCCACTGACACCAATGATGGGGCACTATTCCTGCCACTGACACCAGTGATGGGGCACTATTCCTGCCACTGACACCAATGATGGGGCACTATTCCTGCCACTGACACCAATGATGGGGCACTATTCCTGCCACTGACACCAATGATGGGGCACTATTCCTGCCACTGACACCAATGATGGGGCACTATTCCTCCCACTGACACCAATGATGGGGCACTATTCCTCCCACTGACACCAATGATGGGGCACTATTCCTCCCACTGACACCAATGATGGGGCACTATTCCTCCCACTGTCACCAATGATGGGGCACTATTCTATCCACTGTCACCAATGATGGGGCACTATTCTATCCACTGTCACCAATGATGGGGCACTATTCTATCCACTGTCACCAATGATGGGGCACTATTCCTCCCACTGACACCAATGATGGGGCACTATTCCTCCCACTGACACCAATGATGGGGCACTATTCCTCCCACTGACACCAATGATGGGGCACTATTCCTCCCACTGTCACCAATGATGGGGCACTATTCTATCCACTGTCACCAATGATGGGGCACTATTCTATCCACTGTCACCAATGATGGGGCACTATTCTATCCACTGTCACCAATGATGGGGCACTATTCATTCCATTGACACCAATGATGGGGCACTATTCCTTTCACTGACACCCAACAATGGGGCACTATTCCTTGTTAAATGTGGTCCATTTTTTACTTGGTTCATGTATGTGATTGTACTGCCCCCTAACGGGCATTGGGCTAACTGCAGGCATTTTTAAGCTAATACTTTACCTACAGCAGGTGTCTCCAAACTGCAGCCCGGAGGCCAAACGTGTCTCTGTGATTGCCTTTATCCAGCCCTTGGGGCAGTATTCCTTCTATCAACACCAAAGAGGCACCAATGATGGGGCACTATTCTATCCACTGTCACCAATGATGGGGCACTATTCCTTCCATTGACACCAATGATGGGGCACTATTCCTGCCACTGACACCAATGATGGGGCACTATTCCTCCCACTGACACCAATGATGGGGCACTATTCCTCCCACTGATACCAATGGTGTAATTGTTTTAATCCCACTGGCCACAGTCCGGCCCCCCTAAATTTTGAAGGGCAGTAAACTGGCCCTTTGTTTTCAATGTTTGGAGACCCCTGACTTGCAGCATGACAGTAGCCAGTGATCTTCAGAATGGGACGGGTACACAGAGATAAAAATTCCTCCTCTGCCAGCACTGAACAGGTTTTTAACAACTATATATATATATATATACTTTGTGATTGGGAAGGAGGAGTTTATAAAGTGATGGTAAACATTGATGTGTTGTTGTTGGCGGGGGGTGTACAATCCACGCGGCGGATGCAGGTGAGTTCTCTGTAACGCTGAAGACTTGACGTGTGATTTTCAGCATGTTTCTGAATGCGGATCTTTCTTGGAGGATTCAATAAAACCGCCGTCCACGCTACGGAGAAATCCGTGATTTGCTGATTTGCAGCTGCCTATGGACATGGAAACATTTTGTTACCAAAGACTTTTAAAGATTTTGCTAACACAATTTACCATGAAAATAATTAATCTCTCTCATGTGGTGTCGCCGGCCAGCGCCGGTGATTTCGGCACTTTGCACCATTTTTTTATTGAATCTTCATGTTTCTATTTGCAGTGCTGCTCTGTGATTTGCCCTGCGGCTTGTTTATTTACTCTTGTCCTCTGCTGCCCCCTGCAGGTCAGCCTGGATTCTCGAGTCAGAGAGGTGATCAACCGGCGGATGCAGGAGCCCAACCCCCAGACCTTCGACGACGCCCAGTTGCAGATATACACCTTGATGCACAGAGACTCCTACCCTCGATTCCTCAACTCGGCCATTTACAAATCGCTCCTGCAGAACATTTCTCGCTCCAGCTCAGAGTCGTAGGTGTGGGGCCCGGGCTGTGGGGCTTCGGAAGACGGAGAACTGAAAACGCACATTTTTATGTACAAGAGGAAAGGGGGAGGGGGGGATGCAGAGGACAACTGGAGCACGAATCCCGCCCCACACTCTCTCTCCCTCCAATCAGCTTCAGGGGCCCGTCCCACGCGGTGTAACAAACTTTCAAACGGGTGGTCCATTTGCTCTTGCGGCATTAAGAAGAACGTGGAGGGTGGGGGGAGGAGCGTTTTGACCTCACACCCTGCCCAGTCTCCCCCCCCCCCCCCTTGAAGAAGAGAGGGTGATAGGTACTGTATTGGGGGATTTAACCTCAGGACATGAATACTACTGAATTCCCCGGGGGGGCGTTCTGAGAGCTGAATACAGCAATCTGGCAATTTACTGCCTTTCTTCTTGGAAAGGGCTAGATTTGGGGGGTAGGGGTGGGGGAGGGGGGGGACACATATGTTAAACTGCGCTCTGTACTTGGCAGTCTAGCCAACTGGCGGTTGAGGAGGGAAACTTTACATGGACTTTGTTACCCCCCCCCATTCGTCAGCTATTATTAAGAATTGATCTCCCCCTCCTCGCGCGTTTGGGGGTATTTAAAGGGGAGCTGGGGGGAGGTACGATTTTACTCAATTTAGGAATTTTACTTTTTTTTTTTTTTATATATATTTTTTTTTTCACTTACTGAATGTTGTTGGGGGTACAAGCGGTCTCCTCGCTGGTGTGGAAGATTATTAGGTGACCTGGGGGGGGGGAGGGGCAGAAGTTCCGCTGCCTTAGTACATACCATAATCCACTTACTCATAATACCCCAGTCCCTTACAGCCTGGGGGCTCTGTTTACAGTGATGACTTTTCTGAACCCTCTTGTCGGAAAAAAAAAATTGTCGATAAAGTTTGGCCAGGACCCACCTGGAAAGGGAGGAGTTTTGACGACTGATGACTTTGCTCTGCGCGTTCCTGCCCCCTCCCTAGAGGAACGAAGAATAAACAGCAGGCTGATCGGGGAGGAGGAGGTGTGTTGTCTGCCCCCTGCTGGCCAAAACTTCCTGTAGCTACCAAATACTCCAGCACTCCTCAAGCGGATGTCATGACCTGACAGTGTTACTTTGTTTCAACACCTCCATGAAATTTTAAGACTTTTTATAAAAAAAAAATATATATATATATGTAAAAATATATATATCTCTATATATATATATAAAGTGACGTTGTGGATGTTTCATCTTCGTTTTTGTCAAGAAATGCCCATTTGTAGTTCTATTCACACTGCTGACCCCCTGTTTACTTCAAATAGAGCTGAACCCTGGCAGGGTGACTTCTGCTATGCTAAGGCACTGTGTATCATAAACAATCGTTTACATTAAATATTGTTGTAACCACTTGCCGATCGGCCTGTAGTAATTTTACTGCTGGCCGGCGGCTCCCCTGGGCACGTCGCGCCGAACTTCTGGGTTTACAGGCGCGCGCTCCCTGCCTCTCATGCTGTGGTTTGTCAGCAGGCTCGCAGCCAATGCCTTTGGCTGTGAACTTGCTGATTTGCTGTGGCCAATCACAACCCAGATCTGGCTTCTTTTTTTTTTTTTATTCTCCGATTTCACTTACCGTTTTTAGAGCTGAAATCAGGAAGAAAGGCCAGTGAGTAAAATCAGCACACATACACCTGTTTGGCACACAGTTAAAGTGTTACTTAACCCAGCAATATGAAAATAGTTCCTCTGCTCCCCCCCCACAGAGGAAGCTCGCGCAAAGCGCTTTCCCCGACTTAGTTGGGGTAGGCGGAACACTTGGGTGGGGTCAGCCTCGCCTCTTGACCTTTGACCTCTGGGGACACGCCTGCTGACCTTCGACCTTTGGAGGAGGTCCCTATTCCAATCCCCGAGTCCTAACTTTGTTCTTCAAGGGGAAACCCTAAAACCCTAACCACCCCACAGTGCCCACAGCTTATAAATCTTCTGTTTACATTAAAATACTGCCACTATATACCCTTTTTGCTGATCTGTATACCACAGTCACAAGATAAACTGCACAGTTTGTCCAGTGGTGAGTTTCCGGGTAGGAGGAGATTTCCACTACAGCCTGTATACACGCCCCCACATGTGTGATGTCAATATCATGTGACCTGAACAGTTCCACTCAAACAGGAAATGTTCTCTCCAGCAATAGAAACTAAACTGAGCATGTGCAGGACGGCTACCCTCACTGTATTATATGGCCCTGCCGAGACAGTGAAAAGGGGAAGGATCTATAGTGTCAAAGAGCCTTTTTACACAATGCGGAGGATTAACCCCTTAAATTTCACAGTGAGTATAACAAGCATGCTTTACTGCATATACAGACGGATTTTACTGTTGTGGGTTTAGTAACACTTTAAAGTGTTACTAAACCCACAGCAGTAAAATCAGTCTGTATATGCAGTAAAGCATGCTTGTTATACTCACTGTGAAATTTAAGGGGTTAATCCTCCGCATTGTGTAAAAAAAAAAAAAGGCTGTTTCATCCTATCTTCTCTGATCCTCTCCTTCTTGCATTGTCCCCCAAAAAAATCTCTGTATAAGTGTTAGTGGAGTCAGTCTGCACATGCTCAGATTTGTGTGTATTGCTAGTTTTTTTTTTTTTTTTTTATAAAGAGAGTGCATGTGATCAGCACAGGGCCAATCAGCACTGTCCAGACAGAGGGTCAGTGGTCATGCAGCCTCATAGGACAGTCAGAGGAGAATGAAAATATAAACTGCTAAAATACCTTTTCTCATCCGCAGTATATAGCAGTCTTGTGACTTCTATCAGTGTCTGGTTAAAGCTTGTAGGACAGGGATATGCAATTAGCGGACCTCCAGCTGTTGCAAACCTACAAGTCCCATCATGCCTCTGGGTGTCATGCTTGTGGCTGTCAGAGTCTTGCTGTGCCTCATGGGACTTGTAGTTCTGCAACAGCTGGAGGTCCGCTAATTGCATATCCCGGTCCTAAAAGCTTTAACCAGACACTGATAGAAGTCACAAGACTGCTATATACTGCTGATGAGAAAAGGTATTTAGCCGTTTATATTTACTAAAACTGTTACATTCCCGTGTTGTGTGTGCTGTGAGAGAACAGATATAGTGAATGCGGGCTCCTGGGTTTAGTAACACTTTAAAGTAATATGAAAGCTAATTTTTTATATAATACACGTCATACTTGCCAACCCCGATCCATTTCTTCTGGGGTCCCCCCCCCCCCGCTGGTGCTCTTGGCTCCCCCTCTCCAGCGCGTGCCCTCATAGGAAGCTGCTTCCTATGGGGGCACTTGCACGGGCTCGCTCCCAGGACAGCTCGGCCACTCCCTTGTCACTGGATTGAAGTGACAGCAGTGGGAACCAATGGCTCCTGCTGCTATTAATCTTCGCAGTGAGGAGGGGGAGAGCCGCTGCTTTCATGCACATTGCTGGAGGGTAAGTATATAGGGGGGGGGATTCTGTTACAGAGGTTTTTTTTTTTTACATTAATCATAGCTCCCAACTGTCCCTGATTTGGAGCAATGTCCCTCTTTCCTCCTCATTTGTCCCTCATTTGTCCCTCATTTCGGTCTGATCTATATATTGTATATAAAATGCACTTTTTATCTTTCAAAAAGTGTTTCCCAGAGCTAAACCTTTCATCCAAATTCTAAATTGCTGCATTTGTAAATGTTAAAAGCCTAATATAAAGGAATAGTAGTGGCAAAAAAAAAAAAAGTCCTTGTGGATTTAATTAACCTTTTTTGGGTTAATTCTCGTTCAAGGGGGTGTGGCAGGGGGCGTGTCCTATGCCTACATACGTTTGCAAGTAGGTGTCCCTCATTCTCATTTCAAAATGTTGGGAGGTGTGCATTAATGTATAAAGGTAAAAAGCCTTTAGAACTACTTTTACCCTTTGATTGCCCTCCGGGTCACCCAGTCCGTGTCATTAGTACAGTGACATTGTTATCACTGTATTAGTGTCACCAGCGGCATCAGATAGTGTCAGTTAGCGCCCCTCCCAGCCAGTGTCAGTTAGCGCCAGTCACTAATTGCCCACCACACTATCACAGTCACACTATAAGTCGCTGATCACCACCAATACTAGTATAGTGTCTGTCCGGATCAGTATCCCTGTCCCCGGTCAGAACTATATTAGTGTCCCCAAAAACACAGTGTTGGCAGGATCCGCCCCCCAGCACCTGCACATGTAGCAGAATACATCTTGGCCTAAATTTATGAAGAAATTTGATATGTTTTAAAACAGACATCGGAGGTTTTTTTTTCAAAATTTGTGGTCTTTTTTTTTCGTTTATATAATAAAAAAAAAAAAAACCCAGTGGTGATCAAATACCACCAAAAGAAAACTCTAATTATGTGGAAAAGAAAATGATCTAAATGTTATTTGGGTACAGTGTTGCATGACTGAGTAATTTCCAGTTAAAGTAGTGCAGTGCTGAATAGCAAAAAAAAAAATGCCTGGTCATGAAGGGGGGGGGGGTAAAACCTTCCGGAGATTAAGTGGTTAATTTTGTTTTGGCTGCTGATTTACTTCAGTCACTTCTTGGCCACACACACTGCAGCATTGGCAGTACATCATTGCTTTGGATTGGCTCCCCCCCCCCCCATAGTGACCACAGTGGACCATGCCTGTGCAATGTGTGTCAGCATGGCTGATTGAATTGATTGGGTGACAACACAGGAGCACAACTGGGAGACAGTTGTCACCCTACAACAGGAAGTACCTGAACAAAGATCAAGGCAACATCCAAGGGTATACCCTTTATCGCAAGGATAGAGAGGGTAAAAAAGGGGGAGGGGTATGCCTCTATATCAAGAATAATGTACTAGTGAACGTGAGCGATGACATCACTATGGAAGCTAGGGAGGAGGTGGAATCCTTTATGGGTAGAGCTCCAAAGGGATGAAGCTAAGGGGGAAATAATACTGGGAGTATGCTATAGGCCCCCTAATCTGAGGGAGGAGGGGGAGACGGACCTCCTATCACAATTTGGATTAGCAGCAAGGATGGGAAGTGTTATCATAATGGGGGATCCAGAACTATCTAGACATAGCCTGGGTGGAGGTAACCGCGCATTCATCTAAGGCTCACCAGTTCCTAAATGTCTTGCAGGACAATTTTATGGGTCAGATGGTAGACGCACCAACTAGAAATAAAGCATTACTGGATCTACTGATTACCAACAATACAAACCTGATCAAGGATGTGGAAATACGGGGCAATTTAGGGAACAGCGATCACAGGTTAATTGGCTTCAGTATAAATCACACAAATAGGAAACATAAGGGGAATGCAAAGACACTGAATTTCAAAAGAACCAACTTCCCTAAACTACGAACCTTGCTAGAAGGCATGAATTGGGATAAAATCTTAGGAACAAAGAACACGGAGGAGAGATGGGTTTGCTTTAAGAGCATATTAAATAAGGGCATCAGCCAATGCATCCCATTGGGTAATAAATATAAAAGAGCGAACAAAAGTCCTGGATGGCTTAACAACAATGTAAAAATGCATATAAAAGCAAAGAGAAGGCCTTCAAAAAATACAAGGCTGAGGGATCATCATCAGCATTCAGACTTTTTTTTAAAGAATGCAACAAGAAATGTAAGGGTGCAATCAGGGCAGCTAAGATAGAACACGAAAGACACATAGCGGAGGAGAGCAAAAAAAATCCCAATAAATTCTTTAAGTATGCAAACAGTAAAAAAGGAGGACAGACCGTATTGGCCCCATAAAGAATGAGGAAGGACATCTGGTTACAAAGGATGGGGAGATGGCGAATTCTTCTCCTCAGTCTTCACAAGGGAATCCGGGGGCTTCAGTAACCAAAACTGCAGTGTTTATCCTCATGACACGTCACAGGAAGCACCTTCAGAAAATAACCTGTTACCACTTCTATGAGAGTTCAGGGGTTAGGGTGAGATCTCTTTTAAAACAAACTTTGCAAACAACAAAACCGGTCACAAAATAAATCTCCAGTGGCATTATATAAAAAGCTTCATGGTTTATGGGGTCTTTCCACATAGCGAACAGTCACATGTTTTAGAAGTAATGCAAACTACAGAACACCTTCCCCTATGTGATGGAGAGTGGGAGCTGCGCTGTAGTCCAGCAGGGGAGAAAGCTGTCCAGTTGGTTGCTGTGATGTCAGTTTGTGCCCTTAGCCACGCCCACTTCGTGCCCATGCTCTCCCGAGACTAATAGCTGCTACAGGAAGATGGCACTCGTCGCAACCGTGGCGCTTGATCTGCAAAGCAATGACAGAACTGCTGAGCTCATTATCTACTTTTATGGCTACTTATTCTTTGTGGGGCAAATGCCAGCCAAGTACTGGTCACATGATGCAATGGCCTGTGCCAATGGCCTTTATTGCAGCTCCATTCGCTGTGCCTCCAATCCCAAAGCCTGCCTTTTTTGTAAAGTACTGTTACCTAAAGCAATGCTGGTCACCGAACAGTTTGAATTAGTATGCCCAGTAGTGTATTTAGGTTTTGTGCTGCCCTTGGCCTGACTAAACTCGTGCACACCCTAATTAAAATGTGACCCACCCCTTCCTGTCAAGGCCACACCCCTTGCTGTTTAAGACCCACCCTGAAATTTTCGAGTGGGGACACTAGTTCTGAGGGCCTGGGGGGGCGGCAAAGGATTCCCTTAATTTCCATAGATTTCCTCTCACTTCCTGTTTGGCTATGGGGCAGGAAGTGAAGGGAAATCTCTGCATTGGGACAGGGATGGTAAAAAAAAAAATAAACTGACGGGCTATAACCCTCTCTTACTCTTTCCAAATTAAAATAAAAAAAGTATTGCCCATAGTTCTACTTTAAGCACAAATTTCTGTTAATTTTATGGAGAGGACTAAGAAGACATAACCATTGCCAATGGTGCAGCAGAAAACATATAGTACAGTGAGGAAGGTTTGTGGTCCAGGATGAGAGGACAGGTCAAAATTAGAAGTAAATCAACCCCACTGTATGTACACTCACCGGCCATTATATTAGGTACACCTGTTCAATTGGTTGGTAACACAAATTGCTAATCAGCCAATCACATGGCAGCAACTCCGTGCATTTAGGCATCTAGACGTGTTGAAGACGACTTGTTGAAGTTCAAACCGAGCATCAGAATGGGGAAGAAAGGGGATTTAAGTAACACTGAACGTGGCATGGTTGTTGGTGCCAGACGGGCTGGTGTAAGTATTTCAAAAACTGCTGATCTACTGGGATTCTCACACACAGCCATCTCTCCGGTTTACAGTTGTGTGGAGGAAAATGCCTTGTTGAGGTCAGAGGAGAATGGGCAGACTGGTTGGAGATGATAGAAAGGCAACAGTAACTCAAATAACCACTTGTTACATCCAAGGTGTGCAGAATACCATCTCTGAACACACAACACATCCAACCTTAAAGCAGATGAGCTACAGCAGCAGAAGACCACTCCGGTGCCACTCCTGTCAGCTAAGAACAGGAAACTGAGGCAACAATTCGCACAGATCACCAAAATTGTACAATAGAAGATTGGAAAAACGTTGTCTGGTCTGATGAGTCTCGTTTTCAGCTGCGACATTGAGATGGTCGGGTCAGAATTTTGTGTAAATAACATGAAAGTATGGATCCATCCTGCCTTTTATCACCGGTTCAGGCTGGTGGTGGTGTAATGGTGTGGGGGATATTTTCTTGGCACACTTTGGGCCCCTTAGTACCAATAGAGCATCGTATAAACCCCACGGCCTACCTGAGTATTGTTGCGGACCATGTCCATCCCTTTATGACTACACTGTCTTCTGATGGCTCCTTCCAGCAGGATAATGCACCATGTCACAAAGATCCAATCATCTCACCACTGGACAATGAGGTCACTGTACTCCAATGTCCTCCACACTCACCAGATCTCATCCAATAGAGCACCACACTCACCAGATCTCATCCAATAGAGCACCACACTCACCAGATCTCATCCAATAGAGAACCACACTCACCAGATCTCATCCAATAGAGAACCACACTCACCAGATCTCATCCAATAGAGCACCTTTGGGATGTGATGAAACAGAGGATTCGAAACAATGGATGTGCAGCCAACAAATCTGCAGCAACTGTGTGATGCCATCATGTCACTATGAACCAAAATCTCTGAGGAATGTTTCCAACACCTTGTATCTATGCCACCAAGAATGAACGCAAAAGGGGGTCCAACCCGGTACTAGCAAGATGTACCTAATAAAGTGTCCGATGAGTGTACATTTGCCTGACCCTACACTGCTCCTGGGAATCGCTAACTACCCAAATCTCATGTAAAGACGCTCCAGAAAAGTGCAATAGCGTCTTCTTGTGAGATTTCGGGTACTGGCCATTCTCTGGGATCTCTCTGGAAAAGGATGGCAGCATCACCCTTGCCTAGGCACTATAAACAGGAGTCGGGGGGGGGGGGGGGGTAAGGCAAACTTTATTTTTTCTTCCTATAGCATTTTGAGGAGGGGGGCAAAAATCCCCCCCACCCAAAAAAAAAAAAACAGACCTAGCCTTTGTTGGTGCTTCAAGGTATTTCTGATGATTTGTGTTAAAATTTAAACCTATTTATTAGACTTTAAAATGACGTCAGCTTGTTTTTTTGCACCTTGAGACCATCAGAAGATCCAGAGTCATGGCGAAGGGGCACCTCGGAGAACTTGCTGGGGACCTGTGTTTGATCACTTTGGGTATTAGCCTTCCTAATTGGTTCTATTTTTCAAATAAAAGAATGATTTTCAATGTGCTTTGAGAGGATAGCGCATAATCACGCGACACCAGAGGGCTTATTCCCTTCGGTGACCTCTCTTTTGAATTGCGGTTCCCTTGTATGTCTTTGATAGAACAATAATCATGGTTTTAATTGAGATAAGGCCATCAGGTAGAGATGAAAGCTCTGACTGATGTGCTGGGGACCTAATCCTTTGATTATTATCGGTGAACACTTTGTAGTTGTTTCATAGGAAGGTAATTTAGGGTATCCTAGAAAGAAGATGGTGCGAAGACTAGCAGCCTCTTAAAGGAGACCTAACATGATAAAGTAAAATACATAAATATAAATATATGATAAAGTAAAATAGTAAAAAGTTAAGTAGTTGGGAGTGTTGGCCCTTCCTTCTTCCTAGTTTTGAGGGATGTGGTTTCGTGATAAGGGTCTAGTGTCTTCCACTGGTTCATGTTTTCATGGTAAGACCCAGTCTTTGGATGTTCTCAGGATGAAATGGCTCAGAGAACTATAGCGCACTCTGGTGGTTGTATTGGAGAATTGAACTCCGAACTAGTTGGGGGGTCTTTTTCTAACTGGTTCATGCCTTGTATTTCTGAAGTAGATGAACCAACAACTCAATGTGTGAGCACAGGTGATAGCTTGGAGGGTAAGATCTCTGACTGGTCTGCTGGAGACCTGAGTTCAAATCCCTCTGAGGGAAAGCCTTGTGTGTCTCCGGTACTGTGCAGTGCCTGAACCCTCTGGTGGTGGGATGGGACAGTGGAAATATTTCAAGCCCACTGGCCCATCAGCAGAGGTTTCAGGCACTGCCCAGTACCTGGGATGGGGGTGTGTATATATATATATATATATATATAGGGTGAGGCCAAGAAAAACCTAAGTCCCTGCTTTTTGAATGGGCTATCCCAGTAAGACAGCCCATTCTAATTATATATGTTGCAGTGATGTCACAGACCGTGGACCGAAGAGGGAGGGTGTCCACAACCTAATGTGATGCCCACACATGTTACAGGCCTGTGGGGGCCTGGGACTGGAGCAGACTGGTGGGTTGTCCATGGCCTCCAGCCTTTCACTCAGAGATTTGAGCTCGGGGTCTACAGCACTTTTAGGTATTCGCCCTCAGGGGGTCTGCAGTGCTTTCATGGATTCGAACTCGGGTCTACGGCGCACTGGGTCAACACTCTTATCCACTGAGCTACTCGCCTCTGCTCAGTAACCAGCGTGTTCGTTCTTCTATTTCAGGAGTGTAAAGTCATCACAAATTCAAAAAGATAAACCAAGATTCGAACCTGTGACTCTGAATACACCACCGGGCCAGGAGTTGGCAGCTAAACCCCCTGAGCTACAGCACAGCTCTGGCTGGTGGCTTTTAGCAGCAAGGCCTTTAAAGTGTCAGCAGTCAGCTCATTGACATCATAGCATCTTATCAGTCCATTTTATCTGCTGTCTGTGATCTACAATTCTACATTTAACAATATTCCTAATGAGATATTATAAAGGAAGATGCAGTGCTAAAATAAAAAAATAAAAATGTACGTAGAACATCGAAAATCAATAATATATCAAGTCCATTAAAAAAGCAATCCCAGGTGTCTTCAGTGACGAACAGAATATTCGCATGCAGGTGACTGTGAATAAATCACATCTCCACCACTGATATAGATGGCCACTCACCTCACTCTGTGGGACCCTTTCGTTATATAGAGGGTCTGCAACACCTTCCCCTATCATGGGGTGTCAGATAATCATCCGCAGTGTTTTATCGAAGGAACCTCCTCACAAGTGGGTAACACAAGCCTGCGAGCTCCCATCCAGTATCATATAAATCATGAAATTAAAAAGCAACACATAGTGCTCTCTGTATGTACATAACATTTATTCAATAAAAAAAGTAAAAAAACTCACAAATATGGCACTAATGACCGAGTGCCCGGTATGTCAGCATAACAATCAAAGTAGCGGTGGCTGCGGGGTAACTTTACCTCCGTTCCTCCGTGAGATGTCTTACCCAGGTAGGTCAAAAGTGGGACTTATAATATTTTTTTTCTATATTTATGGGACGGCATATGAACTCAGGTCAGTGATTTAGCAGCCAGAATCAAGATTTAGTAAATAAAATGATTACTGATCAATGAATGATGTGCTCTATATCACCTCATTGGTAGACTAATGAGGGTTAGCGGTGTGTGATCCGATATCACCGCTATAACCTTTCCCAGCGCGATATTTGTAATGACCGATCTGGGATAACAGGGAGACCTAGGATATTTTTTATTTATGGATCTGCTGTCAGAACGTTTAGCAGATGGTTTGTTGAACTCCAGTTTTGGATACGCAGGTTGGGTAGAGTTAAACCCCCTTCACACTGAAGCACTGACAGAACAGAGCTAAAGCGCTGGTCGTCATAGCGGCGGTTTTCAGGCGTTAGCGGGTCGCTTTTTCTTAAAGAGGAAGTAAACTTGTAAAAAAAAAAAAAAGACAACCTGCAAGACAAAAGCATAATGAGCTACTATGCATAGCATACTAGCTCATTATGTATTACTTTACCTCAAATTGAAGCCACAAAGCCGTCCTCGTCTCCCCCTCCGGCTGGTGACATGTCGTCCCGGAAGTTACTTCCGGGTATCGTGGCTCCGGCGCTGTGATTGGCCGGAGCCACGATGACGTCACTCCCATGTGCGCGGGAGATGCCGGGAAAGGCATGCAGACTGATGCAGTGGGACTTAGGTGCCATTGCGTCAGTTTGCTCTAGTGCGATGTCATCGGCACATGCAGGGGACAGGGGATATCTCCTAAACTGTGCAGGTTTAAAAGATATCCTGGTTAGCTACAGGTAAGCCTTACGTATAGGCTTACCTGTAGCATAAAGTTTAAAAAAAAGGGTTTATAACCACTTTAAGGTCGCGTGACAACGGGATCTTAAAAAAAAAAAAAAGACCTGCTTTGCGGCGCTTTCAAAGCACTTTTATGGCACTTTGGAAGCGCTGCCCATTCATTTTTAATGGGCAGGGGCATTTTTGGAGCGCTATTTACAGCATTTCAAACATGCCCCAAAGATGCTGCTTGCAGGACTTTTTCTACCGTCCCGCAAGCGCCACCACCACAGTGTGAAAGCACTCATTCAAATGAATGGGAGGCCGTTTTCAGGCGCTTTTCCGGCACTATTTTTAGCGCTAAAACTACTGAAAACTGCCTCAGTGCGAAAGGGGTCTTAATAATGAGAGGGAGACTTATTTATTCTTAGAGCTGGTGTTCTGACAAAAACTGTCCCCCCATCGGATAGTGTCCGCCCCGTACTGCGCAGGCGCAGCGCTTGCGCAGTACGGAGGACAAGGAGACTCCGAAAGTCTCCGAAGATGAAGAGTCTAGGTTCAAGCCCCACCATCCAAGTGGACATACGGTAGCAATAAGTAACAGGGCACCTCGCGGGCTCGCTTCGCTTCGGGCACCTCCTTGCTTGGCTTAGCTATTTTTTATTATAACTCTACGTCCACTTGGATGGTGGGGCTGGAACCTGGACTCGCAGCTAGGGTCGCCACCTCATCCCTTTAAATCCGAACACATATTACTTACACAGGTTCTGTGGCTGATTAGGTGGTAATTAAACTTGGTGCCTTATCTGCATCAAATTAGCCTCAGAACCCGTGTAATTCATATGTGTTCGGGTTTAAAGGGATGAGGTGGCAACCCTACTCACAGCGCAGGCGCCGTTCATCTTCTGAGACCTTCGGCTTCTTCTTATCCTCTAAGCGCAGTACAGGGCGGACACTATCTGACGGGGGACAGTATTCCACACAACACCGGCCCCAAGGGTTACTAACCAGGAATGGAAGTAGATGTGGTGTTGGTGTACTCTAAAATATGTCAATATATCCAACATGGTGGGGATTATTAACCATCCTACCCACACACAGGGGGAGATTTACTAAGTCTGGAGGACTCAGAATCTGGTGCAGCTGTGCATGGTAGCCAATCAGGTTCTAACTTCAGATTGTTCAATTAAGCTTGGACAAAAAAAAAAAAAGATTTTGCACTCTCCATCTTTAACTCCCAAAGAGTTCCAGGCGCCGTATAGTAGCTGCACCCTCCGCTCCTGGGAAAAGGAAGTGGGGCTTGAAACATTTTCAACTGTCCTATTCAACCAACAAGGAGATCAGGCACTGCTCAGCACTGGGGTCACACAAGACTCTCCCTGAGAGAGACATATTAGAACTCAGGCAGAAGTTACACATTAACAATCATGAGGAACTCACTCGAATTAAGAAAAAAAAATAAAAATAAGGTCAGATTGATGTGCAATTTTGTCTATTGCCCACAAGGTGGTGCAATACAAACAGACCTTGAATCAGACCAACACTGCAGCATTCATTCCCAATAAAAGTATAACCTAAAGGCAAAGCTTCTTTCTTTCTTTTTTTTTCCCTTTTATATATATATATATATATATATACCTATATATATTATATATATGTATATATATATATATGTATATTTATCTATATTTATATGTGTATGTATGTATATGGAGAGGGATTAGAATACCTGTCAGTTGTTATTGCTGTTAGGGAGACTTGCCCTCTCAATCAGAACACTTATAAAAGGGAAACCTTCCAATGGGGACACTGGTGACACACTGGGATTCCCCCACTTCAGAGGTATTTCCTCTCACTTTCTGTTTTGGCTATGGAACAGGATGTAAAGGGAAATTTCCCCAATGAGGGGGAAAAAACCTGACAGGGGTTATAACCCTCCTTTACTCTAGCCAAAGAGAAAAAAAAAAAAAGTCTTGCATTTAGTTACTCTTTAGTTCTAATACAAGGCAAAGTGGACTGAAGGCTTCTCCATGCAGTTGTCTAGTGAGCCTGATCATACGGGACAAAGACCGATGATGTACCATTAGCCTCCAGCAATATGACCACCAGAACAGAGCTGTTTCCACCATACTACTTACCAGTAATGAAATAAAGACACCTTTCTTCCATGCTGTCCTTGGCAGGAGATGCCTAGCTGGGTAAAGGTCAGATCACACGACCCAAGATTCCTTTCTGTCAGCGTCGCCAACACGACTCCTGGGATCCTGACATCCCTGAACCCAGTGACTGATATTAGCCAGCACAAAGCTGGGATTGTATATTTCAAGACCGATTATCGTGACGGACGATTATCGTGACGGACGATTATTTGGTATCGTGTCACAAACTAGACCGATATTACCGATATTGGTCTCCGTGGGCCACGGCCATCTTTTTGGGGCCCAGAAGACTGCAGACCCAGTACGCAGGTGCACTAGCAGTCATTACGCCTCCATGCGCTGGGCTTAATTTTCCGAGTCTGACAGGCATCCCTCGCCTCGACACTCGGATGGACACGCCAGCCAGCAAACACCCACCCACAGCAAGGTGCCAGGCCACTGAGGCCAGCCAGCAGCCGCCCACCCACAGCAATGCCACCCACAGCAAGGTGCCAGGTTGGCCAGCAGCCACCCACCCACAGCAAGGTGCCAGGTTGGCCAGCAGCCACCCACCCACAGCAAGGTGCCAGGCTGGCCAGCAGCCACCCACCCACAGCAAGGTGCCAGGCCACTGAGGCCAGCAGCCGCCCACCCACAGCAATGCCACCCACAGCAAGGTGCCAGGTTGGCCAGCAGCCACCCACCCACCCACAGCAAGGTGCCAGGCTGGCCAGCAGCTGCCCACCCACAGCAAGGTCCCAGGCCAGCCAGTAGCCACCCACCCACAGCAAGGTCCCAGGCCAGCCAGTAGCCACCCACCCACAGCAAGGTGCCAGGTCACTGAGGCCAGTTAGCAGCCAACCATCCACCCACAGCAAGGTCATGCAAGTATGGTGTAAAGAACGAGCCCTTAATGTTTAATTTTAATAAACATTAACATGTTCAGTTTATACCAAATTTGTGCATAAAATTTGTGTTATTTTTAAAAAGTTTAAATGTACAAAATATCGGCACATAATATAGGTTGTCAGTAAGAGAGGTGGCCGAAATATCCGCATTGTATTGGTACCGAAAAAAATGATATTGTTCGATCCCCAGTATATGTATTAGGCATCACTTAAAGAGAAACTTCAGCTGTTTTTTTTTTAAATAATACTTTAGCTGCTGACTTTTAAAAATCAGATATTTACCAGTGTTTGGGGATCAGCGATGTTGATTCCTATTAGTGCTGCCCACATCTTGGGACACGGGAGCCACAGCCGAAACCCCACTGCACATGCACAAGCTGGCATGGCTCTTCGTGAACGGTATTGCAGCTTCCTGGGACATGTGACGTGCCCCATGAGGCAGCAAGGGGGCGGAAGTGGGAGTGGGTACCAATTAAAAATAAATAATGGGTACTAGCCCCCCCCCACCCCCCCCCACATAAAACTGCAACTCAGAGACTAGGGGGGAGGGAGCCAACCAACGGGACTTTACTATTTGAATGAAGTTCTGCTTTAAAGTTCTTGTTTTCTTGGCAACAAAACTCTTGAAGGTTCTGACACTACAACGATGAAAAATAATCTCATTGGTTGTTAGGGGCAACAAAAGCACTTCAGCACTTTACATGAAAGTCATTTAGTTGCTATGGACTACACCTCCACGTGCAGCTGGACCAAGCAATGATCTAGCAGTGGTAAGTAGGAACAGAAGTAAAGAGACCCAATAGAGAACACCTTGCCCAATTACAATTATCCCCCCCCTCCCGGAATGTTATGTACATGCAAATATTTCATAGACTGCTCTGGAAAAGCGTTCCCACCAATGCGTTTACCTTTAACACCGACTACATTGGCTAACTCAAGAACCTGCACAGTTGGAACCGATGACAACCTATAAATGTTCACCAATCACAGTCTGCCATCTATTTTTGGTTAGGGTGGAGTAACCCTTTAAAGCAGAACATAAAATGACTGGCATCGCGGCAGATCTTTTCATCGAATTCTATTTTTATATTTTAACAATTAAAATCTTCCGACTCTCCTGAGGCACAGTTCACATATATATGCAAATCGGATGCGTTTTTAAAGCAGAGGTCCGCCCACTGCTGCAAAAATGAAAAACCAGCAGCTGCACATACTGGGGCATCTGACTTTTAATAATCGGACACTTACCTGTCTTGGAGTCCAGCGATGGCGCCGCAGCTGATGTTTCCATCAGCCATTGCTGCCACCGCCATTGCGGGTAAGGGAAACCGGCAGTGTAGCATTACGGCTTCACGCCAGGTCCCTCCTGCGCATGCGCGAGGCACCGCTGTGCTCTCCTACTGGCCCCCACGGCGGGGAAAGGAGAAGGGAGCCAAGCTGCTGACATAATGCGCCGCGACCCAGACTCCGGGAAGTGGGGACAGGGTACCCACTCCTCCTCCTCCCCCCCACCCTCGAAAGGTGCCAAATATGGCACTGGAGGGGGGGGGGGGGGGAGACAAATGAGTGGAAAAGTTCCACTTGTGGGTGGAACTCCGCTTTAACTACATCACCAATCTTGTCTGCAAATATCACCCAAATCGTCCTCTCCACTCTTCTCAACACCTCCTACTCTCAAGCTCTCTCGTCTCCTCCTCCCATGCTCGTCTCCAGGATTTTTCCAGAGCCTCTCCCATCCTCTGGAACTCGCTACCTCCACCGGTCCGGCTATCCCCTACTCTAGCTACCTTCAGGCGATCCCGGAAAACGTATCTCTTCAGGAAAGCCTATCATGTCTCCAACTAATCTTCTACCACTTCCATCAGCTCATTCCCCACAGTTACAACCTTTTGTACCACCTGCCCCACCCTATTAGATTGTAAGCTCTTCTGAGCAGGGCCCTCTTAATCCTCTTGTATTTTATTGTATTATAAACTGTATTGTCTCCTTTTTATATTGTAAAGCACTGCGTAAACTGTTGGCGCTATATAAATCCTGTATAATAATAATAACCACATCCGATTTGCATAACATGTGAATCGGGCAGGCTTTCAATGTAGCCTGTTCACACATGCCTGGGGCAGCCGCGGTCCGTTTCTGAAAAGGGTCCTGTGCGATTCTGGGTTTGGTTTAGGTCAGGGATATGCAATTAGCGGACCTCCAGCTGTTGCAGAACTACAAGTCCCACGAGGCATAGCAAGACTCTGACAGCCACAAGCAAGACACCCAGAGGCAGAGGCATGATGGGACTTGTAGTTTTGCAACAGCTGGAGGTCCGATAATTGCATATGCCTGGTTTAGGTGAAAACTCAAGTAAAAATTTGCAGCTGAACCGGTGAACAAAACCGCACCGGACTCCGGACCGCACATATGTGAACCCAGCCTAACTCAAAAAAAGAAAAAAGGGGTTGGTAATGACAGTCCCCCCACATGCCTCTCACAAAAGTTTTGCTCCAACTTCAGGTTGGCGTTTTTCATTTTTAATATTATTTTTCACCACTAGATGTCCTCAGTCTTTCACACCCAGTATAACTAAACCCAGAAGAGTACGGGGCATCATGGACACCCCCCTTCCCCAGGGGGCATTACCATTGCACCCCATACAATCATGCATAGAGCCACTTACCATTGAGGACTGCCCAAGCACCGTAGAAGACATGAAGAAGAAGTGGGCCCAGTGTGTCCTGTGACCTACAAGAATTAGGCACAACCATTGTGTGGAGCAGGAAGCAGAGGATTTGTATGTACAGATTAAGACAAGGTCGAGACAAATGTCAACTTTACTTTATACAATCAGGTAGTAATTTTACAAAGTGGCAAACCCCAGTTTGCCACAGGTCCTCTTCATGGAATGCAAACAGCAAATCAAGCCCTTCAAAATAATCACGTGTTTTCTCCACCAATGGAAAAACGAGTAAGAAAAAAAAAAAAGAAAGAAAAAAAAAAGATATATATATATAGTTCTATATATAAGTATATATAACAATAATGGCAGGCTTGGTGTGGAATTGGCGTCTTTGCATGCGGCGCGGTGTAGGGAGGAAGAAGATGAGACAGGCCACTTGTAGAGTTCTTAACAAAACTGCAAAGGAAGAGGATACATAAACGTTAATAGCAAAATCAATACAAATCTATTAAAGAGATCCTGGCACTAGATAAATACTATTTCAACAGAAATCTTTCTATAAGATTATATGTGTATTTAAAGGTTTTGTAAAAGCCTCCCTTGTGTAGACATCCAAAAGCCCAGAGACTGTGGCTGGGCACCGCCATCTTGGATGTGATCTCAGCATACGCCGAGCTGTCACTCAAGTCACAATTTATAGTATCCCCCCTTCCCTCCTTTCCCAGCAACTACTCAGACGCTTATGTGGAAATGTGAGTGGAGCGGCGGCCGTCCAATTCCCGATCAGCGCACTTAAGCCACGTACACACGATCGGAAATTCCGCCAGCAAAAGACCGATGTGAGCTTTTGGTCGGAAAATGCGACCGTGTGTACACTCCGGACTTTTGCTGGCGGAATTTCGGCCAGCAAAAGATTGAGAGCAGGTTCTCAATTTTTCCCACGGAAAAAGTTTCTATCGGAAATTCCGATCGTCTGTAGCAATTCTGACGCGTAAAATTTCGACGCATGCTCGGAAACAATTCGACGCATGCTCGGAAACAATTCGACGCATGCTCGGAAACAATTCGACGCATGCTCGGAAGCAATGAACTTCATTTTCGCGGCTCGTCGTGGTGTTGTACGTCACCGCATTCTTGATGGTCGGAATTTGGTGCAACTGTGTGTAGGCAACACAAGCTTGAGCAAAATTCCGTCGGGAAAAAACATCCAAGGTTTTTTTCGACGAGAATTCCGATCGCATTAGTCAATGGCAGAGAGCGCTGATCAGAATGCATAGAATGCATTAAGATTAAAAAGAAAAAAAAAAAACTTCTGTCCACACTTTAATCCCCAAAAAAACATTTCCACTGCAGATCAGCCCTGCAACAAAAAGGAGCAGTTGACATCATGCCAGTGATTCTCTCGTTAACACAGGTGTCAGTGTTGACGAGGACAAGGCTGGAAATCACTCTGTAATGCCGATTGAGTTAGAACGGACTGGGAGCTTTAATAGGAGGGTGGTGCTTGAAATCATCGTTTTTTTCTCTGTTCACCATGGTTACCTGCAAGGGAACACGTGCAGTCATCATTGCTTTGCACAAAAAGGGATTCACAGGCAAGGATATTGCTGCTACCAAGATTGCACCTAAATCAATAATTTATGGGATCTTCAAGAACTTCAAGGAGAGAAATAATTGTTGTGAAGAAGGCTTCAGGGCACCCAAGAAAGTCCAGCAAGCGCCAGGACTGTCTCCTACAGTTGATTCATCTGCAGGATCGGGGCAACACCAGTACAGTGCTTGCTCAGGAATGGCAGCAGGCAGGTGCGAGTCCAGAAAATCAGGGACAGACTGATATTCTGCAAAAGGTTCAGGGATTGGACTGCAGAGGACTGGAATAAAGTAATTTTCTCCGAATTCCCTTTCCGATTGTTTGGGGCAAAAACCTTGTCCGGAGAAGAAAAGGTGAGCGCTACCATCAGTCCTGTGTCATGCCAATAGTAAAGCTTCCTAAGACCATTCATGTGTGGGGGTTGCTTCACAGCCAAGGGAATGAGCCAACTCACAATTTTGCCTAAGAACACATCCATGAATAAAGAATCGTACAAAAACCTTCTCCGAGAGCAACTTCTCCCAACCATCCAAGAAGAGTTTGGGGATGAACAATACCTTTTCCAGCATGATGGAGCACCTTGTCATAAGGCAAAAGTGATAACCATGTGGCATGGGGAACAAAAAAATAAATGAAAAAATAATCAAAATTTTAGGTCCATGGCCAGGAAACTCCCCAGACTTTAATCCCATTGAGAACTTGTGGGCAATCCTCAATCCAATCCAATCACAAACCCCCCCCCCCCCCCCACAAATTATGACAAACTACAAGAATTGATTATGCAAGAATGAGCTGCCATCACAGTCAGGATGTGGCCCAGAAGTTGATGGACAGCATGTCAGGGAGAATTGCAGAGATCTTGGGGGGGGGGGGGGGGGGGGGGGGGACTCTTTGCATAAACTTAATGTAATTGTCAATAAAAGCCTTTGACACTTATGAAATGCTTGTAATTATACTTCAGTATACCATAGGAACATCTGACAAAAAGGATCTAAAAACACTGAGGCAGCAGACTTTGTGAAAATTAATATTTGTATCATTCTCAAAACTTTTGGCCACCGCCGTACTGTCGAAATAGGTGTGTCTTTAAACCAACCATTATCAAGCAGACATTGGAACCCTAAAGGTCCCTGTAGAGGTTGCCAGGGGCTCTTTCACCATCAATTGGAGATGTCTGCAGTTCTGGGCCCTACAATACTGATAATTTTAGCTGTTCTTCCCACTGGCCTCCAATGTAAGGGACATTCTTCCCACTGACCTCCAATGTAAGGGACATTCTTCCCACTGGCCTCCAATGTAAGGGACATTCTTCCCACTGGCCTCCAATGTAAGGGACATTCTTCCCACTGGCCTCCAATGTAAGGGACATTCTTCCCACTGGCCTCCAATGTAAGGGACATTCTTCCCACTGGCCTCCAATGTAAGGGACATTCTTCCCACTGGCCTCCAATGTAAGGGACATTCTTCCCACTGGCCTCCAATGTAAGGGACATTCTTCCCACTGGCCTCCAATGTAAGGGACATTCTTCTCACTGGCCTCCAATGTAAGGGACATTCTTCCCACTGACCTCCAATGTAAGGAACATTCTTCCCACTGACCTCCAGTGTAAGGGACATTCTTCCCACTGACCTCCAATGTAAGGGACATTCTTCCCACTGACCTCCAATGTAAGGGACATTCTTCCCACTGACCTCCAATGTAAGGGACATTCTTCCCACTGACCTCCAATGTAAGGGACATTCTTCCCACTGACCTCCAATGTAAGGGACATTCTTTCCACTGACCTCCAATGCAAGGGACATTCTTCCCACTGACCTCCAATGCAAGGGTCATTCTTCCCACTGACCTCCAATGCAAGGGTCATTCTTCCCACTGACCTCCAATGTAAGGGTCATTCTTCCCACTGACCTCCAATGTAAGGGACATTCTTCCCACTGACCTCCAATGTAAGGGTCATTCTTCCCACTGACCTCCAATGTAAGGGTCATTCTTCCCACTGACCTCCAATGTAAGGGACATTCTTCCCACTGACCTCCAATGTAAGGGACATTCTTCCCACTGACCTCCAATGTAATGGACATTCTTCCCACTGACCTCCAATGTAAGGGACATTCTTTGCTCTGACCCCCAATAATCTGATTTTAGAAATGGCTCCTTGAGACTGGAATACTATTTCTAGGGTTTCTCTGGGTTAAAATGGTTGAAAGGGGTGTTTTAAAGGATTCACCTTTACATAAAAATAAAAAACAAATGCACACCTTTTTGAAGGTAAAAAAAAAAAAAAAAAATAGCATTTATTTAGTTTTTAAAAAAACAGGAGCCTGGAAAGCGTTTCACCCGTGATCAGCAAATTGCAGGGTGCACAGTCAGACTCTTGCACACACTGCCTACAGCTCTTTTGTCCATACCCGTGTATGGGCCGTCAATGCAGAGCTATAGGCAGTGTGAGTGAGCTACGGGTGTGCTGATCAGCGTGCCCACAGTTCAATCAAACTACAAGTATGCCAGCCGCGGTGGATGACGGTACTTGTAGTTTATTTATTCACAAGAAACTATGAATGAATGAAACGGCTGTGTGGGCAGATTGACAGCGGGTGCAGAGAGAGGAACCCTCATCCGCTGTCACAGATGGGAGGGGGAGAGGTGCAGGAGCTGGAACAGGCTTAATTCCCCCCACTGACATCAATGAAGGGGGAACATTTCCTCCCAATGACACCAACAATGGGGCAAAATTCCTCCCAATGACACCAACAATGGGGCTCAATGACGGAGCCCATTTTCTCCCACTTTCACCAATAATGGGGTGCAATTACTCTCACTGAAACAATGGGGCGTAATTTTTATCCCCACTGACGTCGGGACCTTTTCTATTCCCACTGGCCACAGTCCAGCCCTCCTAAAGTCTGAAGGATTGTAAACTGACCCTTTGTTCAGAAAGTTTGGACACCTCTGCTTTAAACCAATCCAAAGATGAATAATCATGTGAGGCTAGACCTTATTTAAAGTAAATGACATTAAAAAAAAAGAGGTTGTAAACCTCAGAAGAAAAAAAAAACCTGTATGACAAAAAAGCATAATGAGCTAGTATGCATTGCATACTAGCTCATTATGATATACTTACCGTAGAACGAAGCTGTTCCGCTATACGGCTGTCATTTTCCGTGGAGTTTCTTCTGGGTTCAAGGGCTCTGGCGCTGTGATTGGCCAGAGCCACGATGATGTCCCTTGAGCGCATATGCGCGAGAGCCGCCGTTCACGGCACGGGCTCGGGAGGAACGGCACCCGTGGCTGTTCCTTCACAGCACATGCGCCAGTGATGTCACTGACTGCATTCAGTGTAAATATCTCCTAATCGGTACATGTTTAGGAGATATTTTTACTACCTATAGGTAAAGCCTTATTATAGGTAAATGTCTGCAGAGGAAGTATACTTCCTCTTCAAGCAGCACAGAGGAGACTGCCAACTGTTTAAAGGGAGTCTATGAATCTTGGCTGACAGTAGGGATGGATGGCAATCCATTACATTGCACAAAAGCAAACATACAAATGATTGTTAGTGCAAACATTGATACTACATTAGTTTGACAATCATGACAGGTCCACTTTAAACTGACATGGTCTATCAGCCAAGTAATACGTTCCCTCCCGGCATTCCTCTCCACCTGGTTTCCTGCTAACCAACAGATGTCTGATTGCGATAGGTTAAAACCTTTGTCACATCATAACTGCTGTCAGTGTCCTAGTCAGCAACATTCCCACTCACTTCCAGTCCCAGCGATTACACAGGAAGTGAAAAGAAATCTCCCCAGCAGGGACACAGACAACAACAAAACCTTACAGAGGTTCTAACCCCTCACTACTTTAGTCCCAGCTCTCTTGCTCTACCATAGTGAGGGGGTCACCAGTGGGGTACTTACGGTTCAGGAGTGCGGAATGGATGGGGGTTTGTGTGTCTAGAGCTGGGGTCTCAAACTGGTGGCCCTCCAGCTGTTGCAAAAACTACAAGTCCCATCATGCCTCTGTCTGTGGGAGCCATGCTTGTAACGGTCAGCCTTGCAATGCCTCATGGGACTTGTAGTTTCGCAACAGCTGGAGGGCCGCCAGTTTGAGACCCCTGGTCTAGAGAAGTTGCTGCTATAACCTAGGAGCAGAGTTGCTGAGGCTCTGTCTCTGTAGAGGAGGCAGTCAGAAGGCAGCAATGTGCGTTCTTGGATGATCAAGTTGGCGCCATCTATGAGGGGGGTGATGCAGTTAGCTCACCCTTCTGGAGACAAAATTCAGATAGGAGAAAAAAAGAAAACTCCAAAAATTCAAACCAAAAACTTGCCCCAAGAAGTAAAAAAAGACAAAATAGCTGGGGGTTACCACTATAAAGTGAATAACTCCCAAATTTCCTGCAGACGGGGAACCCTTATCCATGCTGCCAGGTATATCAAAAAATGGCAAAATGATGGGCATATCCCCCGAAAGGGTCTTCAGGACCATAGAAATGGACCAGCTGCACCCTGCAGCGAACGTCACACATCGCATCTTCTGCCAAAGGGAGGCATAAAGCAAACATCACAGGCTGACCCCATACAGAGGGGGTGGGGGGGTACGATCCCCAGGGTACAACCAAGCTGTAAACTGCTAGGCAGCAGAAGGCAATAAGCAGTTGGATGTTGACAGAAGTTTCAAATGAAAAAAACATTTAAAAATATTTAGAAAATAAAAATGATTTCTCCAAGGAGGAGAACAGGTCCATCACCTAGGGACACTAGCAAAAAAAAAAAAAAAAACCTTCCAAAATTGGCAGGGTTATATGGGTATGCTGTAGGGGCATAGGCGGGGTTATACAAGTATACTCTAGGGGCATGGGCAGGGTTACATGGGTACGCTCTAGGGGCAGGGTTTTATGGGTACATTCTAGGGGCAGGGGCAGGTTTACATGGGTGCGCTCTAGGGCCATGGGTGGGGTTATATGGGTACGCTCGATGGGGCATGGGCAGGGTTACTTTCTAGGGGTATGGGCAGGTTTACATGGGTGCGCTCTAGGGGCATGGGCGGGGTTATATGGGTACGCTCGATGGGGCATGGGCAGGGTTACATGGTTACATTCTAGGGGTATGGGCAGGTTTACATGGGTGCGCTCTAGGGGCATGGGCAGGGTTACATGGGTACATTTTAGGGACAGGGTTACATGGGTACATTCTAGGGGCATGGGTATATGGGTACACTCTAGGGGCAGGGGTGGGGCATATGGGTACACTCTAGGGGGCGGCCCTGCCAGTGCCCATCACCTGAAGGTACCAGAATATGACCTATGGTCTATGAATACAAATCCTGTTTCCTGGACTGTATGAAGTGTGGACTGGAGTCAGATTTAAGCATTTAAAAGCAATGTAGAGATTAGCGATGAAGCTTACTTTCCAGCGGTTTCCACACTCATTGCACAGAACGAATGTAGTCATCGGTTCATCAGCGCTGCGTGTCTGCACCTAAAAGAGACACAAACATTTTTCAACATATAACAAAATTTTTGAATTTTTTGTACAAATACTAAAAGGTGGTGATTTTTTAATTACATTATGTTCCCCCACATTATACCAAACATTTACCAAATAGCCCCTGGCACATGTGACTTTATCTCCAAGAGAACCTGTGCTTAGCCAATATTGACAACACTTGATCCCTCAACACTCCTCTCCTAGCGTGTGATGACCCGCCCCCTGCCTTCCCAAAATGCATCACTTGGTGTCTCAGTGGCCAATGATCAGCTCAGAACACGGCCATTTGGCATCAGGGGAAGTGTGCAAATTTTAAATTTGCTCAGAAAGCTGAAGTCTGTGCAGGAATCTTAGGCGGGTTGGTAAGTAGATAGAAAGGAGCGCTCGCAATCCAGGAAATGTTTGTTTGAACAGACGTTTTAGTGAAGGTATATATATATCAAATCCAAAGATTGTACAAGTACACAGTGCTCCTAGGAGAAGTGCAGAGTCACTTGGTCCATTGGAACCTTCATCTGCATCTGTAGACCAGGGGTCTCAAACTGGCGCCCCTCCAGCTGTTGCAGAACTACAAGTCCCATAATGCCTCTGCCTGTGGGAGTCATGCTTGTAACTGTCAGCCTTGCAATGCCTCATGGGACTTGTAGTTCCGCAACAGCTGGAGGGCCACCAGTTTGAGACCCCTGCTGTAGACCATCAACAGGGTAGAAGAAGGGATGAGACAACTAGATGGATGGATGGATGGAGGGACATAAGAGTAAATCAATAAATGGATGGCTGAGCAGGAGAAGAAACCAAGACTGGAACCTCTGAAGCTCCCGCAGACGATCTCGACATTCTCAGCTGCACACGAGGATGACAGTTGTCACAATGCCTGGTGTATGTCGGGAGAGGGGGGTGTGCATTTTGAAAAAAAGTGGACGAAGTCCCTGGAAACACGTCATGCACACCCCCTCTTCTGACATCCACCAGGCATTGCGACAACGGCCATCCTTGTGTACAGCTGAGAACACCGCCGCTAATATCCATACCTTGAGCAGGCTGGCTTCCTGTCATCTCTGGTCACTGATTGCTCAGTGATACCTACAGCCTAAGGCCCCTTTCACACATGCGGACCGTATGTCCGTTTTTCATCCATCCGTTTTCGGATGAAAAACGGACATACATGCACCCCTATGGGATAGCGGGTGTCAGCGGATGAGCATCCGCTGACACCCGTTATTGTCCGCCCCCGCTATTGTCTGATTCTGCAGAGGAAAACCCTATTTTTCCATCCGTCTGCAGAGCGGATGGGATGAACACGAACAGGCGTGAGATATGACAGGGCGGTCCCTGCACAGTGTGCAGGGACCGCCCTGTCATCAGCCGGCTCAGCGGGGATCAGCTGAGCGATCCCCGCTGAGCAGCGGATCTTCACGGGGCGGATTAATACGGATCCGTCCCGTGTGAAAGGGGCCTCACACTGATCACAGCTGCTTGGTCTCAGGTGTTCCCTAGCCATGCTAAATGTCAATACAAGTGTGCTGCTTATTTTAATAAAGTAATTATTTTTATTTGATACCTACCTCAGCGCCCTTCTGTTAGTTTTATTGAAGATACAAGTAAAATCAAGCCAACACGGGGGGGGGTCAGACTCCCCCCCTTCTTCAGGGCTGATGCTGCATGCTAATAGATGGGGAAGGATCCTAATCAGGTGTGCCTGTAGCGCAAGGATCAGATGAATGGATGTCTGAGTGCTGCCTCTGTATTCACAGCCGGCACTCAGACATCCATTCATCTGATCCTTGCGCTACAGGCACACCTGATTAGTATCCTTTCCCATCTATTAGCATGCCCTGAAGAGGGGGGGGGGGGGGGAGTCTCTGTTCCTCCAAAACACGTTGGCTTGATTTTACTTCCTTACTACCTTCAATAAAATGTCTTTTCAAACTTTACTGGATACCGGACGCTCCTTGCCATCTACTTTCCAAGGTTACATGTGGAATCGACCACAAGGCCGTACCAAGGCAGCACCCCAGGACCCCCCGATAGGGCACACTACTTTCTCCTTTCAAGTTGGCCACAAATCTTTGGAAGAGAATTCTGCCTAACTGCCCATACCATCACCTACCTACAAACAGTGACTGATCGAGTCAGTCCAGCGGGAACTCCATCCCTAAAGAGCCATTAGGTAGGTTGGTGGAAGACAAGAGCATCAGTAAACCAAAATCAAAAACACAATGCTATTACGCCACAGAGCAAAGTGAACCTGTTATATTGGCCAATAGAGGAATAGTACAGGATTAAAAAAGGAAAAAAGAATTAAAAATCATAATGCAAGTAGAAAGCAAAAAGGATGAAGTGCCAGGAAGAAGCATTTTATGTGTATATAAAATATTTTTACAACCCACTACAAACTACTTTTGAGATGCGGTCACTTTTGCAGCACTTTGTAAAAAAATAAAAAAACATTTCCTTCCAGCTGATCATATGTGAAAATTTTTATATATATTTATATATATTACACACACAGATGAAGGTCTCAACAAGCTTCCATCCATCCATCAGGCCCTTTGTTTTATTTTGTCACCTCCAGCAGAGCCCTCTAGTGGTCCTCCAGGCCAGGTGCACCCAGCACTTACCTGGGTATAAGTGCAGTTTTTCTTCTTGCATTTGCCGCAGGAGAACAGATCAGTCGCCGTTCCTCCCGTCTTGGCCATCTGATGCTCCTGAATGGCTGCCTTAGTCATAGCTTTCCTCATCTCCTTTAGCTCGTTGCTTGCCATTTCCTGGAACAAGAAAAAGACAATGTAACTTGCAAAACTGGTAGGATGCTAGTTGTTGGGGGGGACTAGAAACCCCATCATGTTCCCCAAAATGTCTCTACACCCCACCATCACCTTGCAGTAGTCCCTAGATGTAAACTCAATGACTAAAACCCGATGTAAAAAAACTTTATGATGATAATATTTTAATTTCAAAAGTCAATCATTTTTTAAAAGGTGAACTTCCGCTGTCTGGATTCCAGGAGAGGGAGCAGATACCTGTCTATTACACTTCCACTGAAAGATCGCTGCAGTATCCGTGGCGATCTACGCCATGTCCGGTCCCTCTCCGTCCTCCCCCGCTGTCTTCTGGGAGACACACAGGTCCCAGAATACAGCAGGGACAATTCGGAACGCGCAACGCGAATCGCACATGCGCAGTAGGGAACCAGGCTGTGAAGGCTTCACTTTCTGATTCCCTTACTGAAGATGAAGGCGCCTCCACCCGGGAGCCAGGGGACGGGTTGGGTGAGGACATTGCGGGCGCCCTGGACAGGACCTTGTTCAGATACTTCCTGTTATTGGGTGACATTGCTCTGTCCCGGTCTGACAACTGTGCTCCTGTATTCTCACCATGTCACCCGGGCTTGTGATGGAGACTACAAGTGGCCATTTCAAGCATAAATTCCGCAGGCATGGTCCACTGTTGTCACCATCGGGAAACCTGTACTTTGAAATTGCATGCGACCATAAGATGGAATGCATGTAGACAGGAAGTGGCTGCAAGGAGGTTACAGGAGATCAGTAGCACTGAAAAAACCTTCTACTTTTAATCCTTGGTTGCAGCCTAACCCTAAAACTAAACCAAGCCCTTTAAACCCATACTTCCCTTTCAAGGAAACTCGTGGAAAATAAAAGTACGGTCATTATTTACCGCCAAGTCAGCGCAAACCCACCTCACAGCTCATGTTGGCAATCTGCTCCGGGGTAATAGCGCCGCACAGCACGTTCTTTCTTAAATCTGGATTCTTTGAGTCCTTCAAGTTGGCGATTCGGCTTCGGATCCGGTTTTTGTATTTCATGTCGGTGTTTTGCACCTCCCCATATACTAGTGAGGATAGTCAAGGGTCCGAAAACATTGATAACATATGTAACTAACAAACAGAGAAGTTCGGCTTTTCTTTTTTTTTTAAATCATACTTCCCTAGGTGGATGCTACAACTGTCCCCCGCCGGCTCCAAGACTGAGAACCGAGCGATCAAACTCTACAGATCGCTCAGTTCTCAGAGCTCCGTGAGCAGAGATATGGTAACCGTCAGTCACCAGCTCTCAGAGCCTGAGCCAGGTGCCGATACAGAGTTATGGGCGGATCCCGACTTTATTGTCATGATCTTGCCCCAGGCTGGACTGGCTCTGTGATGTCAGCCGACAGTGGGATACAGCCCTCTGTCTGCTAAAAACAGGTCATAAGAGTGCAGAATGAATGGCACTCCTGTGAACCACAGGAGAAGTACAGCCAAACGAGCTTTGGTTGTACTTCTTATGGCCCTGCAAGTGGCACGCAAGCTACGTGAAGGCAAAACGCCATTTGTAATTCTGCTACATATTTTTGGTAAAAAAAAATCCTAATGAATGGATTGTGGAGATGTATTCTTATGTTTTTCATTATATATTACTTGTATGCCTCTTCTTCCCGCCTCTTTCAATAAAAAAAAAAATAAAATAAAAAAAAACCCAATAAGTGTATATTGATTGAAAAGTTATAGTGTCTACAAACTATGGTGTATACACTGGAATTTTAATACACTAGTAATGGCGGCTATCAGCAACTTATAGTGGCACTGCGATATTGAGGCGTACAATCTGACACCTTTGTGGGACCCGTGACACCAATATAGTAATCTGTGCTAAAAATATGTACTGTCACTGTACTAATGACACTGGCTGGGAAGGGGCTAATATCTAGGGCGATCAAAAGGTTAACTGTGTACCTAGCTAGTATTTTTGTATACACAGTGTGCTGTTTTTACTAAGGGATTGGTGGATTTTATCCCCTGCTTTACATGGAAACAAAGTCCACTGCATCCCTGCTGACAGGACACAGCGCTGCGTTGTTTACATAGGCAGAGCTCTGTGTCTCTTCTCGCTGATTAGCGCGTGCCATCGTCCGATACCCGCTGATCGCCTTGTGTGGTGTCTAATCGTACCCCCTACCCAGGAATGCCATCACAGGAGAGCCGCTCTGCTGCCATACTCCTACGTGAGGCGGCCGGCAAGCCGCTAAGTGTATTCAGCCTACCTCTGCCCCAGCCAAGAGCTCAGCATTAAAAAAAAAAAAAAAAAAGGATATCCTCCTCAATCTGTGCTGCCAACAGCTCACAATCTGATCCGATCGCATTGTAATCTCCTGGAAGGATGAGATAAAGATGAAGTCAGAAAATGGGGGGGGGTTATTTCATCTCGACTTTCCTGAGACAAGTGAACATTAGGCCTCCCATACAGAAGTCTGAAAGGTCCAAGGTCCAGCTTGCTTAGGTAAAACTCTATTAGAAACAGGGACAGATCTGAAGCTAGGAGAACACCAGAGTCTGAATATGTATTGTAAAAATGGCAAACGCAGCAATCTCTAGAAATAATATCCCTTATTATCATGCAGTATAAACAAATAGAACAGTTAGGAGATCTCTGCGCTCACCGGTGAATTGTTAAAAAAACATCCAGCAAGACCTAAATATATAACAATGATTTCACACTTTTTCAAAAGAGTGTGTGCGACAGTCCTGGACTGGGGTTTGGTATCACTGAGGGTGATCTGGGATGAGTCGTCCTTCAAGGGGGTTTGTAATCAATGTAAATATAAAAGTGCTCCGCAATGTAGACTTGGGAGGGTAGAGAGGAGCACTTGGTATAGAAATTTGTCACACTTGAGGTTAATAAAGTTTATTGAAATTGGCAGTTCACAGGTGGTGACTAAAAAGGCAACGTGTTTCGGGAAGGTACCTCCCACTTCGTCAAGGATGTGATGGTGCGTATGGTCAGGACTGAACTGGAACTAGACGTCAACTCCAATAGGGTCCTTTAGGTGCTGTCAGATAGCAGAGAACTGGCACGCTCCATCCTGACCGTCACAGCCCTGACGAAGAGGAAGGCCCTTCCCCACGTAATGCATTGGCTTTACTCACCACCTGTGAACTGTCAATTTCAATAAACTTTTTAAATACTAAACTCAAGTGTGATGAGCGTCTACATAGAGAGTGCCTCTACACCAGGGGTCTCAAACCTGCGGCCCTCCAGCTGTTGTAAAACTACAAGTCCCATGAGGCATCGCAAGGCTGACAGTTACAAGCATGATTCCCACAGGCAGAGGCATGATGGGACTTGTAGTTTTGCAACAGCTGGAGGGCCACCAGTTTGAGACTCCTGCTCTACACCCATTCAGACTCTGTAAAGTAGATCTGGATGGGTGCAGAGCAGGGGTGGGCAACTTGGGGGCCCTCCAGCTGTTGCAGAAATACAAGTCCCATCATGCCTCTGGGAATAATTGTAACTGCCAGCCTTGCAATGCCTCATGGGAGATGTAGTTCCACAAGAGCTGGAAGGCCCCAGGTTGCCTACCCCTGGTGTATTTTGCATCGCCTGTCAAATCACATGGCCGCACACAGAAGCAAAACACACGGGATGAATACTGGGCATGCATTACCATCAGTCTGCAGGGCTGCAGTTAGCATCTCTCTGCACTTGGTCCGGACTGAGTCAGAGGTGACGGGAAGAGGGGGGAATCGGGTCATCTTTGGGGTGGTCGGTGTTTTTGGAGATTCAGGCTTTTTAGGCAAACTGAAAAATAAGCAGAGGGTCATCAGGCTCTCTCTGTCCAACAGCAAGGTCCTCAGTCCCATCTAAAAAACAAAATGACAATGCACTGCCAATAATCAGTAGGAGGAGGAACGTAGGTACCTGGGATCCTTCGAGGAGGAGGGGGAGGAGGAGCTCTGATTCTTGTCCTTCCCCCGCTGGTCTGCGCCGTCTACAGGACAAAACAGAAAAAGTTGTGGTGGGTCGCGGTTAATATTGAGCCTTAGAGAAAAAAAATAAAAAATGTCTGCACTCTTTGACCAAACTTGCACTCTCTGACTGGCAGATATTATGCCCTGATTGTTGCCTGTGGGCCAATACAGACCGTTCTTATTAACCATAAATTCCGGTCATTGGTTAAACATACTTTAACCACTTCAAAAGCAGGACAATGCTAACATTTCTCACATACTTGTTAAAATTTAAATGTTTTATTTATTTATTTTTTTTAAGAAAAAAAAATTCACTTCAAACCGCCAAACAATTAAAACATTTTTTTAAAGCAGAGACCCTGGAGAATAAAATTGCAATTTTTTTATATACCGCACAATATTTGAGCGGCCATTTTTACAACGTAAATTTTCAGGGGAAAAAAAATATACTTGAATGAATTTAAGTGCACACAAACACAATATAATGCCCACTTTTTTTTTTTTTTTTTTTTTTTTTTAATGATGATATGCCAAGTAAATTGATACCCAGCATGTCACACTTTAAAATTGTGCAAGCTCGTGGAATGCCGACAAACTACGGTACCTAAAAAAAAAAAAAAAAATCTCTATAAGTGGACGCTTTAAAAAGCTCTTATAGGTTACCAGGTGAGAGTTACACAGGAGGTCTGGTGGTAGAATTATTGCTCTCACGTTTGCGGTGTGTTGTGCGATCGCTGCTTACTTATTGCCATCACAAGGAATGATCCACATTCCTTGTGATAGCATGGGCCGTGACAGGTACTCTTTACTGGGAAATCTGAGGTCTACTAGACCCCAGATCTTGCATTCATGCGTGAGCACAGGGGGGTGGGGGGGGGGGTGGGGTTGCTTTTAAAAAAAAAAAATAATATGAATTTATTTAACTTCATTTATTTGAGAAAATTTATTTGAGAAATCTAATGGTCTACTAGACCCCAGATCTCTCCTCTACCGTCAAAAGCATCTGATCTAACCCAGATCGGTTTGATCAGATGCTTCACAAGTTGGTGACGCCTTGTAAACCTCAAACCGAAACCAGAGGTGACAAAATCCTCATTGCTTTCCGGTTTCTTAATTCACGGGGGAAGGGGGCGGGGGGGGGGTACAGATGTACCTTCCTCCCCTCTGCGTTCTCCAGGACATCCAACGGCAGCAGTCCCAGGCTCCCCAATCAAATGCCCGATAGAAATGATTGGGCAGCTGTAGAGCTACTCTGATCACTTCTACATTAAAGCCCATTGCCAGTCAAAAAGGATGGTACTGGGATCATGGTTGCAGCTGTAGCCATGATCCCGTACAACCACCTCAAACTGAGGATGTACAGGTACGTCCTAAGGGCTTGAAGTGGTTGAACATTTTGGTATTGCAGCTGCAGGTTGGTAGTCATGATCAGGGTATAACCGGAAAATGTTCAACCACTTCAAGCCCTTAGGACGTACCTGTACATCCTCAGTTTGAAGTGGTTGAATATTTTGGTACCAGGGATCATGGTTGCAGCTGCAGGTTGGTAGTCATGATCCGGGTATAACCACTTCAAACTGAGGATGTACAGGTACGTCCTAAAGGCTTGAAGTGGTTGAACATTTTGGTACCGAAGATCACTTCTACATTAAAGCCCATTGCCAGCCGAAAAGGATGGTACTGGGATCATGGTTGCAGCTGTAGCCATGATCCCGTACAACCACTTCAAACTGAGGATGTACAGGTACATCCTAAGGGCTTGAAGTGGTTGAAAATTTTGGTACCGGGGATCATGGTTGCAGGTTGGTAGTCATGATCCGGGTATAACCACTGCAAACTGAGGATGTACAGGTACGTCCTAAGGGCTTGAATATTTTGGTACCGGGGATCATGGTTGCAGCTGCAGGTTGGTAGTCATGAACCGGGTACAACCACTTCAAACTGAGGATGTACAGGTACGTCCAAAGGGCTAGAAGTGGTTGAACATTTTGATATTGTAGCTGCAGGTTGGTAGTCATGATCAGGGTATAACCGGAAAATGTTCAACCACTTCAAGCCCTTAGGACGTACCTGTACATCCTCAGTTTGAAGTGGTTGAACATTTTGGTACCGGGGATCATGGTTGCAGCTGCAGGTTGGTAGTCATGATCCGGGTACAACCACTTCAAACTGAGGCTGTACAGGTACGTCATAAGGGCTTTAAGTGGTTGAACATTTTGGTACGGGGGATCATGGACCTCTAAATAACCTATGCTGTGAGTAATGAGTGGGAGGAGCCATGCATAACTTCTCCCCTGAGGAATAAATGGGTGGGGCTCCAGAAATCCAATCCTTATAAGGGTAAAGCCTCATGTAGCCCATACCTAGCATAGTGAGAGTGACTGGAACTAAATCCAAGAACAAAAACGCAATATATTTTAGCTTACCAGTCAAACATGGTGGTTGCATTCGTTTTTGTTTTTTTCAGGGCAAGTACATAAAAATACCCATTGATCCTGCCAGAAATTCTGTGCGCTGGACGAAATAAAAATAGGAAATAAAAATGAAGACCTGTCTTACCCAGCAGCTTCTTCCAGGACTTTATAAGAGTTTTGGACAGAGCGATCACCTCTTCTTCATCGCTTTGTTTCCTCAGAGCGTTCACCGACATGCCGATCCGGGTGGACTGAAACAGATCGATCACTATGGTCACTCGGGTGTAATACGGCAGAGCTTGGGTCCTACAGGTCACCATTTGACAAACTTGGCTCCACCATAAACTCAAAGTGACCAAATACCCCACCAACATCCAATCAACAGACCCGGCTCAATTCACGAAGCTTTACACAAGGATAAGGATCTTTCTTTTCAGTCAATTTCAAATCTCATATCGAAAAATACTTATTTTTTTGTTTTTTTAAATAATAAGGATCCTTATGAATTGAGCCCATTGTCTTCTCCACAATGTCCACAGGAGCACACAGCCACCCAATATGCATTGTGCAGTCTATGCCATTGGACTAAAGTTCTGAGGTTCTTCTGTCTTCCAACCAACACTGAGAGTGAGCGCCACCACCAGTGTTACAGGCCCCCTAGACTCTGGCCCACCCCCCCTAAAATAGGCAACACCACGGACTTGACAATCTGGTCTCGTACCTGCAGCATGTCCAGAGACATGGACATATTCTTCAGCTGATTGAGAAGATCCAACGCCCCATCCTGCAAGAGAGAAAGAGACTGGTGACACTTTTGTAGAAGCCTGCAGCTAGCTTCACCGTCCAAAAAGGATCTCAGACAGTTTACACTACCCTGAGCAACCAGGAGCATTTATCCACTTTTATCCAGCAGTTTCTCAACCCGGGTTCCCAAGAGACCCCCAGAGGGGTGCTAGAAGTTTCTTGGGCAATAAGCAATTTCTGCCTCTCAGAAAAGTTCCCACTGACGCCGTTAATCTTTTTTAGTGGGGGGGACTGGCTAACTGGGATCAAGCGGAGTGAATGGTTATGGTTAGATGCTCACATGGTTTGGAGAAATCTAAAAAAAGGAGACCGACAAGTATGACGAGCTTCAGATGCCCACAGGCCCTCACATGGCACCTCTTGAAGGACCACCCAAAGTACGACAGCTGCAATAAACCAGTACAGGCGAGGATGGGGGGGGGGGGGGGCAGCCCTGTGGCTGTAGACCCAAAACATCTCACCAATGTCAACCAAGACATTCTTATCTCCTCCTGGAAGGGCAGCGCATCCCCAAGAAGTATGGAGAACACCACATTAAGTACTGTGTCCTCTGACGTGGCTCCACCTATCAGTATATTCCCCAAGGAGTAAGGAGGACACTAGATATAGTATTGTATCGTCAGACGTGGAGCCACCTATCCGTATACTCTTCAACAAGGAGTATGGAGGACACTACAAATAGAAATGTGTCCTCAGACATGGCTCCACCCAGTGGCATCACTAGCCCCCAAATCTGGGGCCCATAGCCCAGAGTCTCTGAAAGGGTCCCCAAGGGGAGGGGGGGTTCTCTGGGGACCCAGATGTAAGTGAAGGGGCTCTCTGGGGACCCTGATGCAAGGGGGAGGCTCTCTGGGGACCCTGATGCAAGGGGGAGGCTCTCTGGGGACCCTGATGCAAGGGGGAGGCTCTCTGGGGACCCTGATGCAAGGGGGAGGCTCTCTGGGGACCCTGATGCAAGGGGGGGCTCTCTGGGAACCCTGATTTAAGGGGGAGGCTCTCTGGGATGCAAGGGGGAGGCTCTCTGGGGACCCTGATGCAAGGGGGGGCTCTCTGGGGACCCTGATGCAAGGGGGGGGGCTCTCTGGGGACCCTGATGCAAGGGGGGGGGGGGGGGGCTCTCTGGGGACCCTGATGCAAGGGGGGGGCTCTCTGGGGACCCTGATGCAAGGGGGGGGGGCTCTGGGAACCCTGATGCAAGGGGGAGGCTCTCTGGGGACCCAGATGCAAGTGAGGAGGCTATCTGGGGACCCTGATGCAAGGGGGAGGCTCTCTGGGGACCCTGATGCAAGGGGGAGGCTCTCTGGGGACCCTGATGCAAGGGGGAGGCTCTCTGGGGACCCTGATGCAAGGGGGAGGCTCTCTGGGGACCCTGATGCAAGGGGGGGCTCTCTGGGGACCCTGATGCAAGGGGGGGCTCTCTGGGGACCCTGATGCAAGGGGGGGCTCTCTGGGGACCCTGATGCAAGGGGGAGGCTCTCTGGGGACCCTGATGCAAGGGGGGGCTCTCTGGGGACCCTGATGCAAGGGGGGGGCTCTCTGGGACCCTGATGCAAGGGGGGGGCTCTCTGGGGACCCTGATGCAAGGGGGGGGGCTCTCTGGGAACCCTGATGCAAGGGGGAGGCTCTCTGGGATGCAAGGGGGAGGCTCTCTGGGGACCCTGATGCAAGGGGGAGGCTCTCTGGGGACCCTGATGCAAGGGGGGAGGCTCTCTGGGGACCCTGATGCAAGGGGGGAGGCTCTCTGGGGACCCTGATGCAAGGGGGAGGCTCTCTGGGGACCCTGATGCAAGGGGGAGGCTCTCTGGGGACCCTGATGCAAGGGGGGGGGGGCTCTCTGGGGACCCTGATGCAAGGGGGGGCTCTCTGGGGACCCTGATGCAAGGGGGGGCTCTCTGGGAACCCTGATGCAAGGGGGAGGCTCTCTGGGAACCCTGATGCAAGGGGGGGGCTCTCTGGGAACCCTGATGCAAGGGGGGGCTCTCTGGGACCCTGATGCAAGGGGGGGCTCTCTGGGAACCCTGATGTAAGGGGGGGCTCTCTGGGAACCCTGATGTAAGGGGGGCTCTCTGGGAACCCTGATGCAAGGGGGGGCTCTCTGGGGACCCTGATGCAAGGGGGGCTCTCTGGGGACCCTGATGTAAGGGGGGGCTCTCTGGGGACCCTGATGTAAGGGGGGGCTCTCTGGGGACCCTGATGTAAGGGGGGGCTCTCTGGGGACCCTGATGTAAGGGGGGGGGGCTCTGGGGACCCTGATGTAAGGGGGGGGGGCTCTCTGGGGACCCTGACGTATCGGTAAACTCCCCAAGGAGTAAGGAGGACACTACATATTGTATTGTATCCTCAGATGTGGCGCCACCTGTGTCCTCAGACGTGGCGCCATCCATCAGTATACTCCCCAAGGATTATGGAAGACACTACATATAGTATTGTGTCCTCAGACGGGATCTTCAAGAAATGCTGGCTCTTGTAGTTCCTAAGGGAATGACCTTCTTCTAGATCAATACCCAATCACATCAAATGCCGACAGAGCAGGAGAACTACAAGATCCAGCAAAGCCAATCAGATCCCGAAGCTGTGTGAGAATAAGCTTGGTCAGACTCTTCTCCTTGCAGATCCCCTGCAGAGCATTGCAATATACCTTGCAGAGTATTGCAGCATCACGGTACTCCCTGCAGAGCAAGACAACGTCACAATATTCCCTACAGAGTATTTCAGCATCACAATATCCCCCGCAGAGCATTGCGGCATTGTGCTGCACTTAAAGCAAAGTTCCCTAACAATAGGGGCGCCTTGCAGAAGAGACTGTGCAGAACATTGCTCCTTCATAATATATTATGCTAAATGTAGCTTCCCCATAATATGAATGCAAAACTTTACACCCTCATCATGTATCTGGGCACAGCACCCTGAAACTATACTCTGCAGAAGATTTCACCCTTACTGCACATGCAGAGCCTTGCACCTTCACAATATTCCCTGCAGAACACTACCTCTCCACAGAATATCTGCAGAGCATTTCTCCATTAAACTATACTTTTACTACTGTAAAATTTGAAACCCTACATTATACCTGTGGTCCCCATGGTGTGGGCTGCACCCTGAGGAACACTGCCCTTCCCCCTCTCCAATTTTCTACAGTCACTGTGCTCTGCAGAACGTCACACCTTCACTGTGTCCCAGTGAGAACCCCCCCCAAAACACACACACACACACTTTACCTTAAATAACATTGCACCCTCACTCTGCCCTGAAGAACACCATACCTCCATTTTGCCCTGTAGATCACTGTACCCTGCAGAACATCGCACCTTCACTATTCCCCAAGAGAACACCCATCCTACACACATACACTGTACCCTACAGAACATTGTGCCCTCATTGTGCCCTGCAGAACATCGCACCCTCACTGTGCCCTGCAGAACATCGCACCCTCACTGTGCTCCAGAGAACACCCCTCCGACACATACTGTGCCCTACAGAACATTGCGCCCTCACTGTGCCCTGCAGAACATCGCACCCTCACTGTGCCCTGCAGAACATCGCACCCTCACTGTGCTCCAGAGAACACCCCTCCCATACATACTGTGCCCTACAGAACATTGCGCCCTCACTGTCCCCTGCAGAATATCGCACCCTGACTTTGCCCTGCAAATCACTGTACCTTGCAGGAACACTTCAGCCATACTGTGCCCTGCGGATCATTTCAGTTCCACTGTGCACTGTAGATTATTGCACCCTCACTGTGCCCTGCAATACACCATACCCCACTCTATCCTGCAGATCTTTGCACCCAGCAGAAGCATTGTACCCTCATTGTGCCATGCAGGAACACTACACCCATGCTTTGCTCTGCAGGTTAATGTACCTTTAATCTGCCTTGCAGAACATTGCACCCTCAACTTTGCGCGGGAGGAACAGTGCACCCATACTTTGCCTTATAGGTCATCACCCCTTCGCTGAGCCATGCAGGGCATCGCACCCTCCCTGTGCCCTGCAGGGCTTCGCATCCCCCCTGTGCCCTGCAGGGCATCGCACCCTCCCTGTGCCCTGCAGGGCATCGCACCCTCCCTGTGCCTTGCAGGGCTTAGCACCCCCCCTCCCCTGTGCCTTGTCCTCAACTTTGCCCGGGAAGAACAGTGCACCCATACCTTTTCCTTATAGGTCATCGCCCCTTCGCTGAGCCCTGCAGGGCATCTCACCCTCCCTGCGCGCTGCAGGGCATCGCACCCCCAATTTGCCTTGCAGGACATCGCACCCTCCCTGTGCGCTGCAGGACATCGCACCCCCAATTTGCCTTGCAGGACATCGCACCCTCCCTGCGCGCTGCAGGACATCGCACCCCCAATTTGCCTTGCAGGACATCGCACCCTCCCTGCGCGCTGCAGGACATCGCACCCCCAATTTGCCTTGCAGGACTGCGCTGTCCTCAACTTTGCCCGCAAGGAAAAGTGCACCCATACTTTTCCTTATAGGTCATCGCCCCTTCGCTGAGCCCTGCAGGGCATCGCACCCTCCCTGCACGCTGCAGGGCATCGCACCCCCAATTTGCCTTGCAGGACATCGCACCCTTCCTGCGCGCTGCAGGACATCGCACCCCCAATTTGCCTTGCAGGACATCGCACCCTCCCTGCGCACTACAGGACATCGCACCCCCAATTTGCCCTGCAGGACATCGCACCCTCCCTGCGCGCTGCAGGACATCGCACCCCCAATTTGCCTTGCAGGACAGCGCACCCTCCCTGCGCGCTGCAGGACATCGCACCCCCAATTTGCCTTGCAGGACATCGCACCCTCCCTGCGCGCTGCAGGACATCGCACCCTCCCTGCGCGCTGCAGGACATCGCACCCTCCCTGCGCGCTGCAGGACATCGCACCCTCCCTGCGCGCTGCAGGACATTGCACCTTTGCTGTGCCCTGTATAACGCTACCACCCACTTTGTCCTGCAGAACATCACACCTTCACAAAACCATGCAACATGGTGCTGTTATTTGCAGTCCTACAATCCCTGATATGACGTCATGAGCCCCTGCTCCCCCAGACAGACCCCTCCCCCGTCTATAATCTCGGGGACTCGCCGTGCTCTTCTTGGTCACCATCTTGTCCAGTTTTCTGGCGATACGGAGCACCTCCTCCACCTCCGGGGCCGCCATGTCTCCTCACCCGCCGGGCTGTCAGTACCGAGCCCTGATACCCCCCTGCACCGACCCGCCGGACCCCGCCCCCCTCGGGTTTGTAGTTCCCCATCATCCGCTGTTCGCTGTCTTCTTATGGAAGCGCCGCCGAGCGGAACTACAAATCCCAGAATGCATCGGGCGCGGCCGGCTGCTCCCCAGCGCGAGGGATGCCGGGAGGTGGAGTTCGTACAGGAGGGCAGAGGACAGCGGGAAGCGGACAACGGACTACAAATCCCAGAGTGCACCGCGGCCCCATTCACCGCTATAAAAGCGGAGCTTTGGAGGGGGGAGCGTCGCTGCTGCCATGGCAACACTGCAGAATATTCCACACGCTGCAGAGCATTCCACCTACAAATACAACACCAAGCAAATCCATCCATGTAAGGAAACCCTTCAGAGCATTTCACCATACTGCAGAGTATTCCACCCATCTCATGATACACTGCAGAGTATTCCACCCATCTCATGATACACTGCAGAGCATTCCACCCGTCTCATGATACACCGCAGAGCATTCCACCCATCTCATGATACACTGCAGAGCATTCCACCCATCTCATGATACACTGCAGAGCATTCCACCCATCCCATGATACACTGCAGAGCATTCCACCCATCTCATGATACACGCAGAGCATTCCACCCATCTCATGATACACCGCAGAGCATTCCACCCATCTCATGATACACTGCAGAGCATTCCACCCATCTCATGATACACTGCAGAGCATTCCACCCATCCCATGATACACTGCAGAGCATTCCACCCATCCCATGATACACTGCAGAGCATTCCACCCATCTCATGATACACCGCAGAGCATTCCACCCATCTCATGATACACCGCAGAGCATTCCTCCCATCTCATGATACACTGCAGAGCATTTCACCCATCCCATGATACACTGCAGAGCATTCCACCCATCCCATGATACACTGCAGAGCATTCCACCCATCTCATGATACACTGCAGAGCATTCCACCCATCCCATGATACACTGCAGAGCATTCCACCCATACACTGCATCATGGTCTGGCTGTCACACTGATATTCTGCCTCCAATACTTTATGATTTACTGACCCGGAACAGGTATAGAGATGAGGAATGTCCCCACCCCCCTCATCTGCTGGTTCTGGTCAGTGACTCCGGGGAGGACCGACACTCCATGACTCAGAATTATCACGGGTTCTTGGCATTCGCAAGCCGGAGCCGGAACTTGTTATAGGATCCGGGATTAGAGTAATAGGACAATAGCACATTGGCCTGGACTTTACACAAGGGAACACTGATATCTGGGGTCCAGAACAATGACACACCGACACTCGGGGGTCAAGAACAATGACACACTGACACTTGGGGGTCCAGAACAATGACACACTGACACTCGGGGGTCAAGAACAATGACACACTGACACTTGGGGGTCCAGAACAATGACACACTGACACTTGGGGGTCCAGAACAATGACACACTGGCACTTGGGGGTCCAGAACAATGACACACTGACACTTGGGGGTCCAGAACAATGACACACTGACACTTGGGGGTCCAGAACAATAACAGAATGACACTTGGGGGTCCAGAACAATGACATACTGACACTTGGGGGTCCAGAACAATGACACACTGACACTTGGGGGTCCCAGAACAATGACACACTGACACTTGGGGGTCCAGAACAATAACAGAATGACACTTGGGGGTCCAGAACAATGACACACTGACACTTGGGGGTCCAGAACAATAACAGAATGACACTTGGGGGTCCAGAACAATGACACACTGACACTTGGGGGTCCCAGAACAATGACACACTGACACTTGGGGGTCCAGAACAATAACAGAATGACACTTGGGGGTCCAGAACAATGACACACTGACACTTGGGGGTCCAGAACAATGACACACTGACACTTTGGGGTCCAGAACAATGACACACTTGGGGGTCCAGAACAATGACACACTGACACTTGGGGGTCCCAAGAACAATGACACACTGACACTCGGGGGTCCAGAACAATGATCCACTGACACTTGGGGGTCCAGAACAATGACACACTGACACTTTAGGGTCCCAGAACAATGACACATGGGGGTCCAGAACAATGACACACTGACACTTGGGGGTCCAGAACAATGACACACTGACACTCGGGGGTCCAGAACACTGACACACTGACACTTGGGGGTGGGGGTCCAGAACAATGACACACTGACACTTGGGGTCCAGAACAATGACACACTGACACTTGGGGGTCCCAGAACACTGACACTCGGGGTCCAGAACAATGACACACTGACACTTGGGGGGGGTCCCAGAACAATGACACACTGACACTTGGGGGGAACAATGACACACTGACACTTGAGGGTCCCAGAACAATGACACACTGACACTTGGGGTGGGGGTCCAGAACAATGACACACTGACACTCGGGGGTCCAGAACAATGACACACTGACACTTGGGGGTCACCAGAACAATGACACACTGATACTTGGGGGTCCAGAACAATGACACACTGACACTCGGGGTCCAGAACAATGACACACTGACACTTGGGGGTCCCAGAACAATGACACACTGACACTTGGGGGGGGTCCAGAACAATGACACACTGACACTTGGGGGTCCAGAACAATGACACACTGACACTTGGGGGTCCAGAACAATGACACACTGACACTTGGGGGTCCAGAACAATGACACACTGACACTTGGGGGTCCAGAACAATGACACACTGACACTTGGGGGTCCCAGAACAATGACACACTGACACTTGGGGGTCCAGAACAATGACACACTGACACTTGGGGGTCCAGAACAATGACACACTGACACTCGGGGGTCCAAGAACAATGACACACTGACACTTGGGGGTCCAGAACAATGACACACTGACACTTGGGGGTCCAGAACAATGACACACTGACGCTTGGGGGTCCAGAACAATGACACACTGACACTTGGGGTCCATGAACAATGACACACTGACACTTGGGGGTCCGTGAACAATGGGGGTCCAGAACAATGACATACTGACACTTGGGGGTCACAGAACAATGACACACTGACACTTGGGGGTCCAGAACAATGACACACTGACACTTGGGGGTCCAGAACAATAACACAATGACACTTGGGGGTCCAGAACAATGACACACTGACACTTGGGGGTCCAGAACAATGACACACTGACACTTTGGGGTCCAGAACAATGACACACTGACACTTGGGGGTCCAGAACAATGACACACTGACACTTGGGGTCCATGAACAATGACACACTGACACTCGGGGGTCCAGAACAATGATCCACTGACACTTGGGGGTCCAGAACAATGACACACTGACACTTGGGGGTCCAGAACAATGACACACTGACACTTGGGGGTCCAGAACAATGACACACTGACACTTGAGGGTCCCAGAACAATGACACTGACACTTGGGGGTCCAGAGCAATGACACACTGACACTTGGGGTCCAGAAACAATGACACACTGACACTTGGGGGGTCCAGAGCAATGACACACTGACACTCGGGGGTCCAGAACAATGACACACTGACACTTGGGGGTGGGGGTCCAGAACAATGACACACTGACACTTGGGGGTCCAGAAACAATGACACACTGACACTTGGGGGTCCCAGAACACTGACACACTGACACTTGGGGGTCCCCAGAACAATGACACACTGACACTTGGGGGTCCAGAACAATGACACACTTACACTTGGGGTCCCAGAACACTGACACACTGACACTTGGGGGTCCAGAACAATGACACACTGACACTCGGGGGTCCAGAACAATGACACACTGACACTCGGGGGTCCAGAACAATGACACACTGACACTTGGGGGCCCCAGAACACTGACACACTGACACTTGGGGTCCAGAACAATGACACACTGACACTTGGGGGTGGGGGTCCAGAACAATGACACACTGACACTCGGGGGTCCAGAACAATAACAGACTGACACTCAGAGGTCAAGAACAATGACACACTGACACTTGGGGGTCCAGAACAATGACACACTGACACTTGGGGGTCCAGAACAATAACAGACTGACACTTGGGGGTCCAGAACAATGACACACTGACACTTGGGGGTCCCAGAACAATGACACACCGACACTTGGGGGCCCCAGAACAATGACACACTGACACTTGGGGGTCCAGAACAATGACACACTGACACTTGGGGGTCCAGAACAATGACACACTGATACTTGGGGGTCCAGAACAATGACACGCTGACACTTGGGGTGGGGGTCCAGAACAATGACACACTGACACTTGGGGGTCCCAGAACAATGACACACTGACACTCGGGGGTCCAGAACAATGACACACTGACACTTGGGGGTGGGGGGCCAGAACAATGACACACTGACACTCGGGGGTCCAGAACAATAACACACTGACACTTGAGGGTCCCAGAACAATGACACACTGACACTTGGGGGTCCAGAACAATGACACACTGACACTTGGGGGTCCCAGAACAATGACACACTGACACTCGGGGGTCAAGAACAATGACACACTGACACTTGGGGGTGGGGGTCCAGAACAATGACACACTGACACTCGGGGGTCAAGAACAATGACACACTGACACTCGGGGGTCAAGAACAATGACACACTGACACTCGGGGTCCCAGAACAATGACACACTGATACTTGGGGGCCCCAGAACAATGACACACTGACACTTGGGGGTCCAGAACAATGACACACTGACACTCGGGGGTCAAGAACAATAACAGACTGACACTTGGGGGTCCAGAACAATGACAGACTGACACTTGGGGGTCCAGAACAATGACACACTGACACTTGGGGGTCCAGAACAATGACACACTGACACTTGGGGGTGGGGGTCCAGAACAATGACACACTGACACTCGGGGGTCAAGAACAATAACAGACTGACACTTGGGGGTCCAGAACAATGACACACTGACACTTACGGGCCCCAGAACAATGACACAATGACACTTGGGGGTCCAGAACAATGACACACTGACACTTGGGGGTCCAGAACAATGACACACTGACACTTGGGGGCCCCAGAACAATGACACACTGACACTTGGGGGTCCCAGAACAATGACACACTGACACTTGGGGGTCCAGAACAATGACACACTGACACTTGGGGGCCCAGAACAATGACACACTGACACTTGGGGGTCCCAGAACAATGACACACTGACACTTGGGGGTCCAGAACAATGACAGACTGACACTTGGGGGCCCCAGAACAATGACACACTGACACTTGGGGGTCCCAGAACAATGACACACTGACACTTGGGGGTCCAGAACAATGACACACTGACACTTGGGGGTCCCAGAACAATGAGACACTGACACTTGGGGGTCCAGAACAATGACACACTGACACTTGGGGGTCCAGAACAATGACACACTGATACTTGAGGGGTCCAGAACAATGACACGCTGACACTTGGGGGTCCAGAACAATGACACGCTGACACTTGGGGGTCCAGAACAATGACACATTGACACTCGGGGGGTCCAGAACAATGACACACTGACACTTGGGGGTCCCAGAACAATGACACACTGACACTCGGGGGTCCAGAACAATGACACACTGACACTTGGGGGTCCAGAACAATGACACACTGACACTTGGGGGTGGGGGTCCAGAACAATGACACATTGACACTCGGGGGTCCAGAACAATGACACACTGACACTTGGGGGTCCCAGAACAATGACACACTGACACTCGGGGGTCCAGAACAATGACACACTGACACTTGGGGGTCCCAGAACAATGACACACCGACACTTGGGGGTCCCAGAACAATGACACACCGACACTTGGGGGTCCAGAACAATGACACACTGACACTTGGGGGTCCAGAACAATGACACACTGACACTTGGGGGTCCAGAACAATGACACACTGACACTTGGGGGTCCAGAACAATGACACACTGACACTTGGGGGTCCAGAACAATGACACACTGACACTTGGGGGTCCAGAACAATGACACACTTGATTTTTAACCACTTCAGCCCGGACCAATTGGCAGCCAAAGGACCAGGCCCCTTTTTGCGATTCGGCACTGCGTCGCTTTAACTGATAATTGCGCAGTCGTGCGACGTGGCCTCCAAACAAAATTGGCGTCCTTTTTTTCCCACAAATAGAGCTTGCTTTTGGTGGTATTTGATCGCCTCTGCGGTTTTTATTTTTTGCGCTATAAAACAAAAATAGAGCGACAATTTTGAAAAAAATGCAATATTTTTTTTTGCTATAATAAATATCCCCAAAAAATCTATAAAAAAACTTTTTTTTCCCTCAGTTTAGGCTGATACATATTCTTTTACATATTTTTGGCAAAAAAAAAAAACGCAATTAGCGATTATTGATTGGTTTGCGCAAAAGTTATAGCGTTTACAAAACAGGGGATAGTTATATAGCATTTTTATTAATAATTTTTTTTTACTAGTAATGGCGGCGATCAGCAATTTTTATTGTGACTGCGACATTATGGCGGACACATCGGACATTTTTGACACATTTTTGGGACCATTGTCATTTATACAGCAATCAATGCTATTTAAATGCACTGATTCCTATGTAAATGACAGTGTCAGTGAAGGAGTTAACCACTAGGGGGCGGGGAGGAGTTGGTGTGACGTGTGTGTGTTTTTTTTCACAGTAGGGGGCGTGGCTGACGTCTGACGTCACTGATCGGCTTTCCCGATGACAGGGAACAGCCGATCAATGACAGGCAGTGTAGGAAGCGCGGGGAGAGGTTTGTTTACACAGACTTCTCCCCGTTCTTCAGCTCTGTGACCCGATCGTGGGACACCAGCGTCGGTCGGGTTTGCTGGTACCGCGGCCGTGGTCACTGAGCTCCCGACCGGGTCGCGAGCGAGCCGCCGGTGGCGCGCACGCGCGACCCCACGGCTAGACAATTAAAGGGGACGTACCTGTACGTGCTTTTGCCTAGCCGTGCCATTCTGCCGACAAAAATGTGCAGGAGGCGGTCGGGAAGCGGTTAAAGAGGAAGTCAACCTTAATGGGTTTTACTTCCTCCTTTGCTCCCTGCAAATGAAAGGGGTTGTAAAGGTTATTTTTTTTATTTTTTTTAAATAACAAACATGCTATACCTACCTCCACTGTGCAGCTCGTTTTGCACAGAGTGGCCCCCGATCCTCCTGTTCTGGGGTCCCATGGCGGCTGTCTCGGCTCCTCCCCGCAATAGCTAACCCCCCCCGGGAAGCCAACCGAGGGGGTTACCTTGCGGGCGCGCTCCCGTCTCATACACTCTGCGTCCACAGACACAGAGTGTATGTCTCGGTCCCGCCCCCCCGGCGGCCGCAACATTGGATTTGATTGACAGCAGCGGGAGCCAATGGCTGTGCTGCTATCAATCTATCCAATCAACGCCGAGACTCTGTGGCGAAGAGAACGCCGGGGACGAGCCGAGCAGGTAAACAGGCTTAGGTAAGTAAAACGGGGGGGCTGGGGGGGGGGGCGTCATTGCCAGGTGTTTTTTCACCTTAATGCATAGGTTACATTAAGGTGAAAAAACACGAACCTTTACAACCACTTTAAAAGCATCATGGGCTAGTATGCATCGCAGCACATGCGCCGATTACATCATCGGCGCACTACAAGTGAAATATCTCCTAAACGGCGTACGTTTAGAAGATATTTTCACTACCTATAGGTAAGCCTTATTCTAGACTCACCTATAGTTAAAAGTCACTAAGGAAGGTTTACAACCACTTTACACATGGCAATAAGCAGTGATGTAAGTAACTGAGTTAAAATAAACGGAGTTACATAACGCAGTTACTTTAGAGGGTAACGAGTAATCTAACTGATTACTTTTCCTCTCATGGTAACGCAGTTCCTATTACTTGGACGGCGTTACCTCAATTACTTCTACTGCCACTAGATGGCAGTAGTGTAATTCTGGTGTCCTGCCAAAAAAGTTCCCCTGCCAGATAAGCACCCCCCTGTACTGCGCAGGCGCAGTTGACATGTAATTGTACGAGGCGATGCCGCACGCTCCCGATGCTCATGCTACCCTGCAAGGGGCGTCTATCGTGTAACTAAGGGGCGGGTCTAGTATTACTGAAACCAAGGGGCGCATTTATTATTATATATTGCGCTCTGCCCATTAATTTAACATTTAATAATAATAGACCCGCCCCTTGCTTACACGCTATAACAGATCTGTCCCTTGGTTAGAGTAATAATAGAGCAGCCCCTTGGTTACACGATATATAACAATAATAATAATAATAATAATAAATGTGCCCCTTGCTTACAGTAATACTAGACCCGCCCCTTAGTTACGCGTATAGAATATTTTAAAAAAGTCAGTTACTTTGCTGCGTAACTAATTACTTTTCCAATGTAGTAACTGAGTTACTAACGCAATTACTTTTTGGGAGAAGTAATTTGTAACTTAACTAATTACTTTTTTAAAGTAAAATGACCAACACTGGCAATAAGTATATAATAGAACATAATGGTGCTGGCTCACCAGTGCCCCCTGGTGTTCAGTAAGGCGTTCTTTGACTGTGCAGGTAAGGGCTATGTTCATATTTCAAATGTGGTGGAGAATGTATTCATTCCTTATATGTTAATATCTACAATCCTTACGGACCAATTTTGCTCTGGAGAATCTTTTATTTTGTGTTTAATAAAAACCTTTTTGTTTGAGAAAAAAAAAAGTATTTATTTTCTTTTAATCAAAGTACTGTGTGTTTTGCATGCTTTTCCCCCCAGTGTCTCTATGTGCTGCCATCACATCTTCGCCTGTCTATAGTGAGCCTCCCCGAAGCTTGTATTCATTTCACACGTTCCTATGCCCAACATAAGACTGTCCCACGTCCCATCGATACTGTAGTATAGGGATCACAGGGATAAAAGGGGATACAGAACTTAATTGTGGAGGGTGCCTTTAGATTGTCTACCATTTTAAAGGGCGCCTCAACTGAAAAAAAGGGTACCAAGTAATAGAAGGGATTAACAAGAAATATAATAAAAATACAATATTTTATTTGATAATCTAACAGTAAAAAGCTATTGAAGCTTTATAACTTGTACAACCATTAGAGATTACTCATAAAAACATATAAGGATAGTCCACTATACAATGATGGAACCATGTAGGATTTTTGTTCTCACACCAGAGATACACGAGAGAACACCAACGCGTTTCAACTTGTAAGTAACGCGTGTCTTCCTCAGGTTTTTTTTTTTTTTTTGTTCTCTATGATGACCTCTGCAACATATTCACATTTCAGTATAGATCATAACAATGATCATAAGCAAACAATAAAAGATCCCTCAAAGGGTGCATATAATTAACCACTTCCCGCCCGGTCAATAGCATATTGACGTCCGGGAAGTGGTTCTGTTATCCTGACTGGGCGTCATATGATAACATGCCGGCGCGCGCCCGTAAGGGGCCAGCAGTGCGGCGAATGCGAGTGCGGCGTGTCAATCTGACACCCCGCATCTACGATCGTGATAAGAAGCCTCTGTCAGAGGCTTCTTACCACGTGATCAGCTGTGACCAATCACAGCTGATCTTTGCGTGAACCAGGAAGTGTCGATAAACGGCATTCCTCGGTTCGCGCTGACAGGGAGACGGCACAGCCCCCTCAAATGTACCAATCACCTGCCAATCAGTGCCCCAGCAGTGCCCATCACAGCCGCCTGTCAGTGCCCATCAATGCCACCTATTTGTGCCCATCAGTGCTGTCTATCACTGCCCATCAGTGCCCATCAGTGCTGCATATGCATATTTCCGCTTCTCTGTGGGGAGAACAGACGGATCGTCTGTTCATACAGAGTATGAACAGCGGTCTGTCATCTCCCCTACACAGTCCCCTCCCCCCTTCAGTTAGAACACACAATAGGACACACTTAACCCCTTCACTGCCAGTGACATTTTTACAGTAATCAATGCAATTTTATAGCACTGATCGCTGTAAAAATGACAATGGTCCCAAAAATTTAGATGCTATAACTTTTGCGCAAACCAATCAATATACGCCTATTGCGTTTTTTTTTATACCAAAAATATGTAGAAGAATACGTATCGGCCTAAACTGAGAAAAAAAATGTTTTTTTATATATATTTTTGGGGGATATTTATTATAGCAAAAAGTAAAAAAAAAAAAGCTTTTTTTTTATTTATTTATTTTTTTAATTGTCGCTCTTTTTTTATTTATAGCGGGAAAAAAAAACGCAGAGGCGATCAAATACCACCAAAAGAAAGCTCTATTTGTGGGGAAAAAAGGACGTCAATTTTGTTTGGGAGCCACGTCGCAATTGTCAGTTAAAGCGACGCAGTGCCGAATCGCAAAAAAGTGCTGTGGTCTTTGGGCAACCAAATGGTCCGGGACTGAAGTGGTTAAAGAGGAAATAAACCCTCTCTAAAAAAAAAAAAAAACACCCTGCAGGACAAAGGCATAATGAGCTAGTATGCATAGCATACTAGCTCATTATGAAATACTTACCTGAAATCGAAGTGCCTGGAGCAACCCTCGTTCACCTCCTCTGTCGGCGCTGTGACTGGCCGGAGCAGCGATGGCGTCACTCCGGCGAGTGCGGGCGGGAGCCGTCAGTGACGGCATGATTGCCTTCACTAACGGCATGCTCAGTGCGCATGCACCATAGACATCGGTGCCCTTTTTGGGAGAATATCTCCTTAACCGTGTAGGTTAAGGAGATATTTCTTGCACCTACAGGTGAGCCTCAATCTAGGCTTACCTGTAAGTTAAACTGGTCTGTTAGGGTTTACAACCACTTTAATATAGCGCAGCATTTTATTTGTTGTTATACTTTTATGCACTTATGAGATTGTGATCGGTGCCAGCAGCTGCATCAATTAGGAAGGTTCCGAGTCATTAGTTTGGTTTGCTCGCAAGCTTATTCAGCTTTTTGACTAGTATTCCAATGTTTCTCTTCCCCCTCAATTTCTCTCCATCATTCAGCTAATGTGACCCCCGGTGCGGAGGGAGAGGGGGCGCGGGAGGGTCAAACAAGGATGCTGTTGAGGCGACAGACATCCTCCTTATTAACGGATGATGTCATTGGTTGTTAGGATATCAGTGTCCGGAAGGTCATAATGGTGCACAATGAAAAACCTGTGGCTTTGTGTAACTAAAAGGCAGGCTTCATCCACCTTGCCCGGCTTGTATACAATTTTTTCAATCATTTTTTTTTAAGCCATTTTGCCAAGGCACCCCTGGAGAAACCTCAAGGCACCCAGGTTGAAAAGGGCTGCCCTAAAGTCCTGCATCTCTTTTTATCCCCCCGTAACGCTACAGAGAAGCTTGTAGTTTTGAGGACATAATTACTCTGCATATCCTGCAGAGGGCGATATTCAGTTCACAAAACAACTGCAAAGAATAATGCTGGGCAGCAAGCCAGGGACAGATCAGCTCTGGTAAGAAGGGTAGGGTGCTTTGTGTTATTACATTACATTTTTGCTTTTGAACCTTGCTGCTAAAGTACCAAAATTTTTTTATTTTTTTATTAGCGTACTGAATCAATATGCATGATGTATGACATTTCCAAGGCAAAGTGAACTTCCAGGGTTCCTACGTGCCTCAGAATGCCCCTGTAGTACAGTACAGTGTGCAGGTGGTAGTATGAATCCCTGTGGAGGACACGGGATATATCTGAACACAGAGAAATAGGAGAACTCCACCAATCTCTCACAAATCTCCATGGACCCTTTAAAGGACAACTCTATCATTACCACAGTAAAATGTGGATAACCCATCATTTTCTCTCCCGGTGACAATGGTCACCAGGACGGATAGGGTCCATCTCCGTGGGGACACAGGTTGCAATAAACACTTGGCAGAGGTTCTATCTTCTCAACAAATAAAAGTAAGCTGTGGCTTTAGATACACTATATTTTTTAAAAGTATTGGGACGCCTGCCTTTTACACGCACATGAACTTTAATGGCCTCCCAGTCTTAATCCGTAGGGTTCAATATTGAGTTGGCCCACCCTTTGCAGCTATAACAGCTTCAACTCCTCTGGGAAGGCCGTGCACAAGGTTTAGGAGGGTGTCTATGGGAATGTTTGACCATTTATCCAGAAGTGCATTTGTGAGGTCAGGCACTCATGTTGGAGGAGAAGGCCTGCCTCCCAGTCTCCGCTCTAATTCCTTCCAAAGGTGTTCTATAGAGTTGAGGTCAGGACTCTGTGGAGGCCAGTCAAGTTCCTCCACCCCAAACTCGCTCATCCATGTCTTTATGGACCTTGCTTTGTGCACTGGTGGGCAGTCATGTTGGAACAGGAAGGGGCCGTCCCCAAACTGTTCCCACAAAGTTGGGACCATGAAATTGTCCAAAAGGTTTTCTTATGCTGATACTTTAAGAGTTCCCTTCACTGGAACTAAGGGGCCAAACCCAACCCCTGAAAAACAACCCCACACCATAATCCCCCCACCACCAAATGATTTGGACCAGTGCACAAAGCAAGGTCCATAAAGACGTGGATGAGCGAGTTTGGGGTGGAGAAACTTGACTGTCCTGCACAGAGTCCCGACCTCAACCCGATAGAACACCTTTGGGATGAATTAGAGTGAAGACTGCGAGCCAGGCCTTCTTGTCCGAGATCAGTGCCTGACCTCATAAATGCGCTTTTGGAAGAATGGTCAAACATTCCCATAGACACACTCCTAAACCTTGTGGACGGCCTTCCCAGAAGAGTTGAAGCTGTTATAGCTGCAAAGGGTGGGCCAACTCAATATTGAACCCTACGGACTAAGACTGGGAGGCCACTAAAGTTCATGTCTGTGTAAAGGCAGGTGTCCCAATACTTTTAAAAATATAGTGTATCTAAAGCCACAGCTTACTTTTATTTGTTGAGAAGATAGAACCTCTGCCAAGTTCTTATTGCAATCTGTGTCCCCACTGAAATGGACCCTATCCGTCCTGGTGACCATTGTCACCGGGAGAAAACCCTACGGACTAATGCCGCGTACACACAATCACGCATTCCGACAACAAAATCCATGCTTTTTTTCCGACAAATGTTGGCTCAAACTTGTCTTGCATACACACGGTCACATAAATCTTGTCGGAAATTCCGATCGCCAAGAACGTGCATGACAAGCCAAGAAAAATGAAGTTCAATAACCAGCGCGGCTCTTCTGCTTGATTCCGAGCATGCGTGGAACTTTGTGCGTTGGAATTGTGTACACGCGATTGTAATTTACGACAACGGATTTTGTTGTCGGAAAATTTGAGATCCAGATCTCAAATTTTGTTTGTCGGAAATACAGAAAGTGTCCGATGGAGCCCACACACGCTTTCATCGAATATTTCCCGTCGGAAAATCCAACCGTGTGTACGTGGCATAATGCCCCGTACACACGGTCGGAAATTCCGACGAAAAATATCGGACCATGTTGTCAGAAAATCCGACCATGTGTGGGCTCCATCGGACTTTTTATCCTGCTCTCAAATTTTCCCGACAACAAAGTCCGATCGGACTTTTTCCGATCGTGTGTAGAGAATTCCGATGGACAAAGTGCCACGCATGCTCAGATCAAATTACGAGACCAAAGCTATTGGCTTCTAGCCTCTATGTAGTTCCGTCATACGCAAGAACGTCACCACGTTCAGAATGATCGGATTTCCGACAACTTTGTCCGACCGTGTGTATGCAACACCAGTGTCGGACAAATCCGTCGGAAAAAATCAGACAGATTTTGTGGTCGGAATTTCCGACCATGTGTACGGGGGCTTAGACTGGGAGGTCATTAAAGCGGTTGTATACCCTTTTTTTTTTTTAAACTACCTGCAAGACAAAGTCATAATGAGCTAGTATGACTAGCATACTAGCTCATTATGCATCACTTACCTTAGATCGGGGCCCCCGACGCCGTCCTCTTCTCCCCCTTCAGCCACAGCTATCTCTTCATAGATACCCTTCCGGGTATCGCCGCTCCGGCCAATCACAGTGCCGCTGCGGCACTGTGAATGGCCAGAGCAGCGAAGACGCCGCTCCGCGCATGCGCGCAGGAGACTTTAACTACGGCGAGCCGTAGTTCTGAATGGGGATTAACCCGTAAATGCACCATTGTCTACGGCGCGCATGCGCCGTAGACAACGTTGTAAAACGTTCTTTGCAAATATCTCCTAAACCGTGCAGGTTTAGGAGATATTTCTTGTACCTACAGGTAAGCCTTAATCTAGGCTTACCTGTAGGTGCAACTTGTAATTGAGGGTATACAACCGCTTTAAGTTCATGTGCATGTAAAGGCAGGCGTCCCAATACTTTTGGCAATATCGTGTACATCCTAAGGTACTGAAAATAGTAAGCGGTCCCTAAGGACCTTTTGATACCAACGTGCTGTATTATGTACGTGACACCAAAATAGCCCAACGTGCCTATGTTGCAGCGCACCATAATCCCCGGTGACACACAATCGTGTTACAGCAAAGAAAACGGTGCATGTTGATTTTTGGTTGGTTGTGGTACGTTGGGCAGCCCATTCAAATAAATGGCTTGTCTTTATGTAAAACACACGAGTTTTAATGCGCCTGCGCGTGGCACACCGCAGCAGACCTGAGTGGGGTGAATGGGCCGTGTGCACTGCTGTATCATAAAAAGAAACAACGCGGTGCTGTGATACAACACTGCCACAACAGTTCAGAGCAAGGTCCCTAAAATATATACCTTGGACTGCTATAGAACTGTAAAGGTTTAGTTTGGACCTGCGTCTAAATCACCGCTCCTCTGAAAAGTGATCCGCTCTCGGACTGCAGGCAGTAAGCAGGCGATGTGTCACCGTCTGTATTAACTGCATAACTGCCATACAAACAGCGCGCCCTCATTCTTGGCATGTCAGACAATCATTGCTGCGGGTGTGCTGGGCAATCATTGCATCTCATGCTGGGCATGTGAACACCCCTGTCCGCTGTTTTTGCAGCTTTGGGGGGGGGGGATGCTAAAAATGCAACTTAACTGCACATTTTTAGCGTCCGCTCCCCCAAAAATAAGGTTTAACCCACCTTTACGTTCCAGTGCGTTGCAGTAATTTGCACATTACTGCAACATGCATTAACTAGACATGTGCACAACAAAAAAATTTGTCTATTTTCGTTTCTTTTTTTTCATTTCCGTTGATTCGTAACGATTCGTAATTCGTAAGTCGTCGGTGTTCGTATTCGTAACGATTCGTATTTTCGTAAGAGTTATTTTTTCGTTGATTCGTTTTTTCGTTAGTTTAATTTTCGTTTATTCGTTTATTCGAAATTCGGACGCATTCGTATTTATTCGTACATTCGTAACATTCGTAACATTCGTAATCGGAGCATAATTCATAATGTTATGTAATGTGTATGCTATTATTACATTTTAAGAGACACGGAAAATTACGAATCGAAAAAAAAAAGTTACAAATGTATGAATTTTTTCGTTCAATCCATTCGAAGCAGGTTAAGGCTACTTTCACACTGGAGCGGTGGGGGCGCTGGCGGTAAAGCGGCGCTATATTTAGTGCCGCTTTACCGGCGTTTTAGCGGCGCATTTCGGCCACTAGCGGGGTGGTTTTACCCCCCGCGAGCGGCCGAAAAAGGGTCAATACCGCCCGCAAACTGCCGCTGCAGCGGCGTTTTGCTGGCGTTTTGCTGGCGGGTTCGGCGCGCTCCCCCATTGTTTTCAATGGGACCGGGCGCTATAGGAGCGGTAAATATACCGCTCCTATAGCGAGCCAAAGATGCGGCTTGCAGGACATTTTTGAGCGTCCTGCAAGCGCACCGCTTCAGTGTGAAAGCCCTCGAGCTTTCACACTGAAGATACAGCAACAGCTGTTTCGGGTCGGTTTGCAGGCACTATTCTTAGCGCAATAGCGCCTGCAAACCGCCCAGTGTGAAAGGGGCCTAAGCAGCGCCATTGTAAGAGACACGGAAAATTACGAATCGAGAAAAAAAAAAAAAAAAGTTACGAATGTACGAATTTTTCGTTCAATCCATTCGAAGCACGTTAAGCAGCGCCATTGTAAGAGACACGGAAAATTACCAATTCAACAAAAAAAAAAAAGTTACGAATGTACGAATTTTTTCGTTCACTTTGATTTTCGTTGTTCCTGTTTTCGTTTTTCGGATTTTCTTCATTCGTAGATTCGTTGTTTCTAATTTAGTTTTTTTTCGGATTTTCGTTGTTTTCGGATTCGTTTGATTTGAACGATTCGTCATTCGTTAAAATTTTTACCGAATCGTTCGTTCATTCGTACGATAACGAATGAACGAAAATAACGAAAAAAACGAAAAACGAAAAAAAACGAAACGAATTGCACATGTCTAGCATTAACGCATGTTACATGCATTACCGTGTTGTGGTGCCATTTGTATTGAATGGCACCCCAGTGACACAGTTCTTGCTCATGTACATTTCAGCACCTCTGTAAGGAAGTACCGTGCATTGTGGTGTACTGCGTTGCCGGGAAAAAAAAGGCGATCGTTGATTTTTTTGGGACATTTTGCTGCATTGCCAGCTCATTCGTTTGAATGGGATTCCTTAAAGGGGTTGTAAAAGGCTTCGCATAGCGCTTTTCACTTAAAATTTGCAGACCTTGTTCGGTAATTTGCCACATATGTCTCCTTGCGATCACCAGGCCGATTGAATGGGTAATCCCTCGTTCTTCTGATATTATTGTGCATTTCTGGTTCTCCTGTTGGGCAGCCACTGATACCCCCGCTGGCAGTGCTTCATCTATTGTTTCTACGTTTTATGGTGGAACATTTCACATGTAAGACAAAAATCATGACTGTGTAAACTGTTATCTTACACCCCTGACGAAGGCGCTTGAACCAGAAACGCGTCGGTTACTGGAGATCATTATATGCCGGAGAGTAACAACTACTTTCCTGACAGACTCCATGGCAGCCTACGTGTGGGTTAACCCCGCCTCCTCTCCAATGCTATAGGACCCCCTACCCTATAAGATTGAGCTCACCTGTACAGACTGTGTTCCTTTTTTGTCCTCCTCCATTGGACCTTCACATGCTGTTCGTGTCTGGTTGGATTTCGGATCTCTCTTCTGGCATACCTGTGTGGTGCAAGCTCAGTGCTCAGCCATGGGCGGGCGAGTAGCTTTGAGGCTGGATGGTTCCCCATTACTGGGTGATTGCCTCTGTATGCTCATCGGACGGACGGACAGGTCTCATCAACGGCTGGCAAGGTCTGCATTTCATCTCCTTCCTTTGCTCCATGGCAGTCATGTATTTGTTGATGTTTGTGTGTGTGTCCCTCTCGGTATTTCCCTGTATCGCCGGCACCTCAGTGTCCCTCATGGCGATTGGAACGCTTCTGCGTTCCAGGCCGCAGCGGTGCTTCCGGGTCGCGGCCGCCGCCGTCGTTCTGCGCATGCGCAGGGCCTTCATGGAAGCGAGGCTTGGTTCGCGCATGCGCGGAGCGGCGGAATGTCCGGCGGCCGCGCATGCGCTGTTCGGCTGTTTTCCCTCAACGCAGGCGCGATGTTGGGGAGGGCAGTGACGTCATTTCAGGCGGGGGATTTGATTGTCTGCCATCTCCTGTCATGGTGGGATTCCCACAGGCAGTGAGCGGCAGCTTCCCCCAGCCTGGTCTGCATTTATCTGTCTAAATTTTCTTCCCTTAATGTGGAAAGTAATAAATAAATAAATATTCAGGTATATAAAATTTTATATATATTTAAAAAAAAAAAAAAAAAAAAAAAAGAGAAAGTGTAAAAAGACAGGATACGTATAGACACTTGTACTTTGTTTTTATGCATCTATGTTTTATTGTTTTGATGTGAGTTAAAAAAATAAATAAATAAATATAAATAATGAATATTTTAATCTCACTGATTGGCTCGGTATGTGTAGCATTCCGGGTTATCTGCAGACCGTGCGTGTCATGATGACGTTGTGTCCAGTGGTTATGGACAGGTCACTGCCTTCATACGGCCAACCCTCACGCACAAGGTATGTGCAGGTGAGGGGAGGGGCAGAGGTTGCAGTCTCAAAGGATGAGATTGCGTTGGTGTCCCCCCCCCCCGATCTTTTCTTTTCAGATCGGACCCGCTAGTCGTGGTCCAGAACGACAGAGACCTTGCCACGCCACAACATTTACGAAGGAGATGTTCCCATTCCTCCTGCACCTACGGGAGATGTTGCCATTCCTCCTGCACCTACGGGAGATGTTGCCATTCCTCCTGCACCTAGAGGAAATGTTGCCATTCCTCCTGCACCTAGAGGAAATGTTGCCATTCCTCCTGCACCTAGAGGAGGTGTTGCCACTCCTCCTGCACCTACGGGAGATGTTGCCATTCTTCCTGCACCTAGAGGAGATGTTGCCACTCCTCCTGCACCTAGGGGAGATGTTGCCACTCCTCCGGCACCTAGGGGAGATGTTGCCATTCCTCCTGCACCTAGGGGAGATGTTGCCATTCCTCCTGCACCTAGAGGAGATGTTGCCATTCCTCCTGCACCTAGAGGAGATGTTGCCATTCCTCCTGCACCTAGAGTTGTTGCCATTCCTCCTCCATCCAGAGGAGATGTTGCCATTCCTCCTCCATCCAGAGGAGATGTTGCCATTCCTCCTCTATCCAGAGGAGATGTTGCCATTCCTCCTCCAGTCATTGCATCGCCCTATCAGCCGCCTGGATGGCAGAGCCAACTGGAGATGTGGACACGAGTCCTGGAGGACAAGTCTTTATTGACCACTGTTATGCCTGGGCGGATGGGGATAAAAGAGGTGGAAAACAAGAATATAGAGTCTCTTGTGAAATGTGTGAGGTAGCAGTCTCTAAGGAAATGGGATGCATCCCACACATGGTGCCAGTTGTCCATTCCACCCGGGGTCTTGGCTGGCGTAGTCCAAAGGTTTTGGGTCCTTTCCAGCCCTACGCTGCTTCTCTGGATTCTTTGGTCAGCAAGTTGGAAGGTGATGAATGTATCAGAATATGTCTGGTTCCTCCATGGGGCAAAGAGATTAAGGAAGCCCTACCACCTCCCACCCCCCAGGATAAGTAAAATAGTTCTTTAGGCACCTGGGGAAAGATCGCTTTCCTCTCTTTGGCTCCTTACGGATGAGGAGTGAAAGAAGGTGGACAAGAAAATGTTGATGTCAAACAATACCCCCAGATTGTATGCCTTCAAGGCAGAAGAAGCAGGGGGTCTGGGAAACACCCCCCTCATAGATGCAGCTGTGTTGTGTTTGGGAAAGCAGGTTACTCTACCTTTAGAAGATGCTGTGCCATGCAAGACAAGCTTGAGAGAGATTGACCAAGATCTCAAGGAAACTTATGGGTTTGCTGGTATGGTTTGTAACCCTGCCCTGGCTCTAGTAGCTATGTCTAAGGCTATGGAAGCCTGGATAAAGAAGATAGTCTTCGTACCCAGGTGAGCTTCGGAACAGTTCTCCAGAAGTTCAGCTATGACTAAGCGCCTTTGAGGCGTGAAACGCGTAAGCTACTGTTGCTGTTTTGCGGTATCGCATGAGGTGTCACTACTTTGGATTTTATCTTTTACCTAATAAAGAAGTTTTTGCTGAAGTGCGGCCATCCAGACTTCCCTTTTTTCCTCTCTGTTGTGATCAGAGCCTGCACCAGCTGTACCGAATCAGGGTGGACATCACTTTGCATCCAGACTCAGAGTGGTATTCATATTCTTATCTCTCCAGAAGTTCAGCCGTTATGGAGCTGAAGCAGGCGTTACTGTACACATCCCGAGGGTCGAGAAATTCCAGGAGGTATACCTAACCCTCTTCTTAACACTAGAGAAACAGTTTATGGTGACTAGTGTAGGTGTAATTTACCTATACAAGTATATAATATATAGAATTTGAAAGATTCAAAGGAAGGCTTTGTCGACCTTCTGTGCGGCCGGGCGATGGGCTAATCTCAATCGACTTAAAATATGTTTTCCTCCGGTTACAGTTGGGTAAGACCATCTACTGTTCTTCTTCTACCTCCTTTTCGGGCTGACAGCCTCACCCGAGTCTTAAGAATTCCTCTGGCCATAGGGGCCCTTATCGTCTTATCACTATTTCGACGACCTCCTGTGGCTATCCTAGGATTAAGACCAGCTGTTGGTTCACAGGGAACAGGTAATCTCCACCTCGACCGGCTTCAGGTGGTTCCTAATTTAAAAAAAATAAAAAAAAAAGAAGAAAACTAATCGGCTCAATGGTCTCCGCGACCCCTATGGCCAAGTGGTCCCTGCAGAGGTTGTACCCTTTCCAGTCAGGATTTCTGCAGCATTGGAAATTAAGGGGCTACAGTCAACCTATTAATGTATCATCAAACGGTGAGGAGCAGTCTCTTCTGGTGACTTCAGCGCAAAGTCTGATCAGTTGTCACTTCGTTGCCCCATCTCATGGGTCAAGGTCACGACCGATTGGAGAGCCCTCGGCAGTTTGGATCTTGCTCAGGAAGGTTGGGTATGCGTCTTCTCAACCCGGGCTAGAATGTTATGGATCTTCGGGCAGCCTTGTGTGCCCTTCAGTCCTTCTCCCATCTTCCGGAAGGGAGAGTCAGTATTATTAAGAATGGACGACACAATGGTGATCTCCTTTTGTGAAGAGTCATAGTGGCACTCGAAGCTGCACACTATTCCGTGAGGGCGAGCCCATCACGTCTTGGGCCCAGAAGAGCTTGACCGGTGTTTCAACTGCCTATATCCCCAGAGTCCAGATTGTCTGAGTGGATTTCCTGTTGCGTATTCGGTTAGACACTAACGAGGGGTCTCTTAGTGTGCAGACATTCAAGTGGCTGTTCCTGGGAGTCATGCCCGAGGTGGATCTATTCTCTTCCCAGGCAACTTCAAGCTGATGAGGTGTTACAGCTCGGGGCTGTTGCGGCTAGACCTCTGGAATGGATGCCCTGACAGATCGATTGAGTTTCAAGAGGGCATACGCTTTCCACCACTCCCCATTAATTCTCAGGTTATTATGAAGATCTCATGCGGAAGCGGTCAAAGTGGTGGCAGTAGCTCCTTACCAGTCGATCGAGCCTTGATTTCTCCTCCTGAGTCAGCTCAGCCTCCGGGATCCAGTGCTTCTTCTTCTCGGGTTGGACCTTCCGTTTTCAAGGGGCAGATCGGCACCCTTGTCCGGCTCAGGTGCGCTTAAGGGTGATTTACACTCTCATGAGCTCTACAGGGACGAGCACGAATTAGGTCAATAGGAGAATATGGGCCAAATCTGTAGAGTTCTCAACCTTCAGACAGATCATGAAGAAATCCAAAAGCTTACGATATCCTAAACTTTCTTTTTTCTTCCAGTCTAGATTTGTCTCTATTCATCGGCTCCATCAGAGTCCAAGTCTTAGCCTTGTTGGCGTGCTCTGGAACTTCATGGGCTGTTCATCCTTGAGTTCAGCAGTTGTTCAGTGGGCAGTTAATACTCAGCCCTCAAAAGGGACCAAGTTTCCCAATTGGGATCTTTCCCTTGTCATCGACTCACTGTCTGAACTCAGTAATACGGGGTCCTTCCCGCTTCCTATTTGGAAACCTTCTGGCAAAAATCACTTTTCTGGTGGCTATTACCTTGGCTAAGAGGGTCTTAAAGGTTACGTACCTAAGTTACGAAGAATCTCGTCTGTTCTTCTTTCCGGACTGGATGGTCCTTATTTCTATGCTCAGCTCAATTCATGAATTACCTCCTAGGTTCCATGAGAACTAGGAAGTCGCCATACCTACATTTAGGACCCAGGGATCCACTGAAGTTCATCCTCTGGTTGGGGGCGAAACTCTGAAGGTTTGCCTGCAGGCTACTTCCTCGCTGTTAAGACACTCTCTACCTGATGGTCCTGCACTTTGACAATAGCAAACGGAATCAAGCTGCAGCCAGAACGACTACGGCCTGGATCGCACAGTTCATCCATCAACCTTTTTAGGACTAGGGTCTGGCTCCTCCGGAGGCAGTGTCGGCACGTTTCACCAGGGGTATAGCGGTTCATAGCCAGCAGCCCGTCACATGGCTCCAAAAGTGGTCTGCAAAGCGGCCTCATGGTCCTCTAATTGAACTTTAATGTCACATTACTGTATTGAGATTGCTTTACTGTCTTCTGTGAACTTTGGTTGATAAATCCTGTCGGTTGACGGGTCAAATTGAAATTATCTCTGTTCAGCATGCCCACCCGTGTGGATTGGCTAGTTATTTCCCACACGTAGGCTGCCATGGAGTCTGTCAGGAAAAAGGAAAATTTATTATCAAATACTTACCGTAATTTTCCTTTCCTGATGGACTCCATGGCAGACGGAGTTCCCACCCTTCAGTTATTGAGTAGGCTAGTTACGGAACACAGTCTGTACAGGTGAGCTCAATCTTATAGGGTAGGGGGTCCTATAGCATTGGAGAGGAGGCGGGGTTAACCCACACGTAGGCTGCCATGGAGTCCATCAGGAAAGGAAAATTACGGTAAGTATTTGATAATAAATTTTCCTTTTTTTTGTCATACATACCATTTAACTTGTATTTTTTGTCTTGTCTATACTTGTTTGTATATGTGTGTAGTATTTTCTCTATGTCTTTTTAACCATCGGTCATTGTATGATCGAATGATTTTATGAACATTTAATAAATTACATTTTTTTTTCAAATTCTTTTGTGTGGTTGCTGCCTATAAAGTCCCAAACGAAGGGGGAATCTTTTTTCTTGATAGACAATTAGGGATGTGGTAACAACACACTGGGGGCTATTTACGAAAGGCAAATCCCCTTTGCACTGCAAGTGCAAAGTGCACTTGAAATTGCACTGAAAGTGCACTTGCAGTCGCTGTAGATCCGAGGGGGACATGCAAGGAAAATAAAAAACAGCATTTTAGCCTGCACATGATTGGATGATAAAATCAGCAGAGCTTCCCCTTGTTTTTCAGATCTATCCCTCAGATTTACAGCGACTGCACTTCCAAGTGCACTTTCAGTGCAATTTTCAAGTGCACTTTGCACTTGCAGTGCAAAGTGGATTTGCCTTTCGTAAATAACCCCCCATTGATCTGACACGGTGAAGCCCTCTTTTTTGCTATAGGTTTACAAACCCAGCAGAACTTCACCAATAACAACTTGATGGAAAACAAAGGTTCTTTAGCAAGGAACATTCATCCCACATTAGTAATTATGCTACCAAAATGAGTGTGTGCCGTAAATTGCCTCCAGCATTGCTCCTGTTTCTTCTTGCTGGAGACCGCCATTTTGCTGAAGCCCAGAGCCCCCTGAGCAGCAGTAAATCTTTATGCTATCAGCAGATCGGTCTCTATTGGCTCAGATTTTTTGGCACAGTGTTGAAAAATAAAGAGCAACTGAGCATGTGCTGAGCAGGGTGAGACGGGGCATTACTGGATTTTTACACAGAATAGGCACTTATTGTTAATGTATTACATAGCTATCCCTGCAAAAGGGGCCAGCCTGAAGTGATCTAGCAGGACTACAGTTGCACTTTAACACAACGCACGTTAATGTGCAAAAAAAAAAAAATGCACCAGGACGCCAAGGTCTAAAAGGTCCCTAAGCCCCTGTTAGACATGTGCGATTAGTTTCGTACGAATCCGAATTACGAATTTTTACGAATACGAAATTTCGTTTATGAATTTCGGATCCAAATTATCCGAATCCAAACTACCAAATGATGAATTTCAACTAATATGAAAGAAATTATAGCGGATATAACGAATGATTAGAATAAATTCGAGATTCAGTATAACGAATATCGACACTCTACGAATAATAACGAATTATCCGAAAACTTATTAACGTTACATAACACAAGTCTATTGTCTATTGTTCACCAATCACTCAGAGGAAGTACGAAATACGAAATTTAGTTTACGAATACGAAATTTCGTATTTCGTACTTCCTCTGAGTGATTGGTGAACAATAAACAATAGACTTGTGTTATGTAACGTTAATAAGTTTTCGGATAATTCGTTATTATTCGTAGAGTGTCGATATTCGTAACGATTCGTACGAAATTCGTATTTCATACGAATCCGAATTAAATTTCGTACACGAATTACGATTTTTTTTTATACGAAACGGAACAGAACGAAACGAAATAAATTTTTTGACGGCTCCCATGTCTAGCTCCTGTACACACGGTCAGAAATTCAGGCGGAAAATGTCCGATCAGACCATGTTGTCGGAAAATCCGCCCGTGTGTGGGCTCCATCGGACTTTTTCCATCGGAATAAATTTGAGATCCTGCTCTCAATTTTTCCAACAACAAAATCCGTTCGGACTTTTTCCGATCGTGTTTAGAGAATTCCGACCGCCAAAGTGCCACGCATGCTCAGATCAAATTACGAGACCAAAGCTATTGGCTACTAGCCTCTAGGTAGTTCTGTCATACGCAACGAACGTCACCACGTTCAGAACGATCGGATTTTCCGACAACTTTGGCCGACCGTGTGTATGCAACACCAGCGTCTGACAAAATCCGTCTGAAAAAATCCGACTGATTTTGTGATAGGAATTTCCGACCGTGTGTACGCAGGGCCGTTTTTATGGCAGGGCAAAAGGGGAAGCTGCCCTGGGCCCTGTCATTATTGTGGGGCCCAAAGCAGCTGCCTCATACTTGCCAACTATCCTGGTTTAAATTACCTCGTCCCTTGAGGTTTTAGTCCTGTGCTGTGTCCCAGTATCTCAGTGTGAAGTGCTGCTACTAATGCTGCCCAGCTCTGCCCTATTGTTGTGTACAGATGCCTCACCTGCAGACCCTGTGTTTACATGTAAATTACTGGCATTCATATGTAAATAGTGGTGGCATTAATATGTAAATAGCGGTGGCCGGCAGCATTCATATGTATATCATGCCCCCCTGAGGTCATATCCACAGTAATCTCTAGCAACCAATCAACAAGCAGAAATCATGTGCTGTAACCTCTAGCAACTAATCAGTGAGCCATAATTTGTGCTGTAACCTCTAGCAACCAGTCAGTGAGTGGTAATGATACACTGTAACCTCTGGCAACCAATCGCAATAGCTGCCTGATCTGATTCAGTAAACTGATTTGGCTCTAGCTGCTATTTATTGTGTGTCTCAGAGCAGAGGGAGAGCAAAACTGCATGGGGGGGGGGGGGGGGGGGGGGGCCCAAGAAAAGTTTTGCCCAGGGTCCAATCAATATTAAAGACGGCCCTGTGTGTACGGTGGGCTAAGGCTAAGCAGCCATATTCATGTCGGAGACACAACCAACTGACATTTTTTTTTTATCCCATTCTGTGAAAAGCAAAAATAGGGATCTGCCAACGAATCTGCAGGCGAAAGGGACAGCAAAAGTGCATTGAGTACATTTTTCAGCACGAAGGACTGCAGCGACACGGAGAAAGAGTTAAACGCAGAGAGGGGAAAAGCCGCCACCCTCCTCTCTTCTGCCGTCTCTGGCTTGGGTGGGGTTCATATTAAGGAAACCGCACCTCCAGCAGAGTCAGGCGGCTCCCAGACTGATCCCGGAGAGACTCTTTCAGTGTCTGTCCCCCCCCCCCCCCCCCCCACCACCACCAAGGAGAAGCCCCTGGGGAAGTAGAGGGGGGGGGGGGGACCCTTATGTCTCTATAATTATGTACAGAAAGGGCTTATTAAAACAAGGAATCACTATGTTCAGCTTTGTTAGTTAACAAGAGAGTAATCCACATCTGTCCCCTAATAATACTCTACAGATAGAGATGAATGGTTCAATGCAAATCCAGAGCATCTTCTTTCATCCACTCCTACTATGCTGAGATGTTCAGAATGTACCCTCCAAGGAGCTTACAATCTAAGGTCTTCGACACCCATGTACAGACGCACACAGGCCAATACCAGAGAAATATTCTACCAGCATGCAATCTGGATTATGGGAGGAAAAGCGGCCGGGGAAGGGGCCGGAGCCCCCGGGTCCCCGGATTGGCCGCGACGCGCGCCCAGCCCCGCTTCGCCACCTAAAGGCATTGGGATTGATTTACTAAAACTGGAAAGTGTAAAATCTGATGCAGCTCTGCATAGTAACCAATCAGCTTCTAACTTCAGCTTCTTCCATTAGGCTTTGACAATAAAACCTGGAAGCTGATTGGCTACCATGCACAGCTGCACCAGATTTTGCACTCTCCAGGTTTAGTAATATAACCCTGTAGTCAGTGACGGCTGTCAGTCGGGTCACAGGTACACACCCGCCCCTCCCCCCCAGTCGTTCCCGGCACGTACCCCATCTAGGTCTCTGACAGTGCTTTCTCCGTGTGGCGGCTTCACCCTGCGTCTCCTCCTAACGATGCTTCACGGTGGCGCTTCCCATGCGTCTCCTCCGCCTCGGCGGCCACTACGATTGCTTCTCCACTCAGCCAATCGGTGACGGGTCTCAGGACCCACTTCCTGATTGGCCGGGAGGAGAATCAGGAAGACAATAGCAAATGTTAATTTGCTATTGTCACACAACTGGGTGGGCTCAGGGCGCAGTCAGGGGTGGCTGCCCATTAAGGGGGCCCCCTCCATCACGCCACCCCCCTATATGACTAATGGATAGAGTCATGTATTGCATGAATCTATCTATGGCAGCCACTGCACCCCCCCTCCCCCACCCATTCAGGCATCCGGCCCCTGTTCGGACACCGGGCGTCTGAGTTACAGCGGCTGTTTTTTTTGTGTGTTTTTTAAGCACCTGATTAGAGCCATAGGGTCTAATAGGCTTTAAAAAAGGTGGACTCGGAACGCAAAGCATTGCGCTCAGAGTCCATCCAGATGTGTTAGCAAAGCAAATGAATATTTGATTTTCTAACACTGAACCGCCTCTCCGCCCATCAGGAAGCATGGGTCTAATACCCGTCACCTGATTGGCTGAAGGCACAGGTGCCCCTATTGGACGCCTAGCAGAACGGAAGAAGGGGGAAGCCACCAAGATGGGGTAAGTGCTGGCCAGACAGGGGGCGGGCGGGGGTCACAGTGGCTGCATTGATGGGCACAAGTGGCTGCATATGATGGGCACAAGTGGCTGCATATGATGGAGCACAAGTGGCTGCATATGATGGGCACAGTGGCTGCATTTCATAGGCACAATGGCTGCATTTGATGGCACAGTGGCTGCATTTGATGTGCACAAGTGGCTGCATTTCATAGGCACAATGGCTGCATTTGATGAGCACAGTGGCTGCATTTGATGGGCACAGTGGCTGCATTTGATGGGCACAAGTGGCTGCATTTGATGGGCACAGGTGGCTGCATTTGATGGGCACAGTGGCTGCATTTGATGGGCACAGTGGCTGCATTTGATGGGCAAGTGGCTGCATTTGATGGGCACAAGTGGGCTGCATTTGATGGGGCACAAGTGGCTGCATATGATGGGCACAGTGGCTGCATTTGATGGGGCACAACGGCTGCATATGATGGGCACAGTGGCTTCAATTGATGGCACAGTGGATGCATTTGATGGGCACAGTGGCTGCAATTGATGGCACAGTGGATGCATTTGATGGGCACAGTGGCTGCATTTGATGGGGCACAACGGCTGCATATGATGAGCACAGTAGCTTTATTTGATGGCACAGTGGATGCATTTGATGGGCACAGTGGCTGCATTTGATGGCACAGTGGATGCATTTGATGGGCACAGTGGCTGCAATTGATGGCACAGTGGATGCATTTGATGGGCACAGTGGCTGCATTTGATGGGGCACAACGGCTGCATATGATGAGCACAGTAGCTTTATTTGATGGCACAGTGGATGCATTTGATGGGCACAGTGGCTGCAATTGATGGCACAGTGGATGCATTTGATGGGCACAGTGGCTGCATTTGATGTTTTTTTTTTTTTTCAGTATTTTTCGGTTTGTTTGTGCCCCCCCAAAGATTTTGAGCACCAGCCGCCACTGGGCGCAGTGCTCTATGCCCCCAAGCTCTAGACGCTCTGGCTCTAATCACGTGCTTCTAAAAAAAAAAAAAAAACCCCCATTGAAATCCATGCATCCGGTGCCCTGCATGTAGATTAGGGGAGCGCACGCATGGATGGGGGGAGGAGGCACCCGCGTGCCCCGTATGGACTGGCCGCCATTGCTCGTAGTCCTTTCAAAAAATGCACCAACAATGAATTATTAAAAAAAACTTTAATGTTGCCATGCAAACCGCAGAGCATTGCAACCATAATTACCATAATTAATGTTTTGCAGGTGCAGTGCACAGGTTCCTGCATTGTTTATCCCCAGCCCCAGATCTGCACAGGGTATAAATATTCTGTTATGGGGCTGGAGGAAGTAAAAAGTGACCCACAAGTGCGTGTCACTGCACCTGTGCTGACGAGATACACTATATTATCATTGAAAGTGAAAGTAAAAGAAAATCCCAAATTTTGGGTTGTCCCAAGAAAAATAATAGAAGGGAAATCTTCTAATGGGGACACTAGTTCTGGTGACCTGGGGGTCCCTAAGGAATTCTTCTAACTTTCAGGGATTTCCACCCACTTCCTGTTTTTACTATGGAACAGGAAGTTAAGGGAACTCTAACCTTCCCTTACTCTATCCAAAATGAAAAACTTTTCCCTATAGTTCTACTTTAAATGCCATTTCAAGAGATCAATTGCAATCTAAAAATCATAATCTAGCTACCCAATTCGTGTGCTCCTTTTAGAAAAATGTATAATGCTTCTATCAGAAACTACATATTTTGCACCATCCCATTGGGATCATAAAGCCCTATGTCGATGGGCTTTGGAATCAGTTTAAGAAGCTTCTGGGATCATTCAGAATGCATTGACAGGTGTCTCTGACCTGCATTTGTCCTGCATTCCCTTAGGCTTGTATGGGAATGCAAACCTGCTCAAAGCAAACAAAAGCCTGTGGACACAGGCCCTAAGGCTAGCCACAAATGGAAAGATGACTCCACATTAACGAGTCAGGTAACATCAGCCTCCCGCTATAGCCTGCTTCTATTTCCTGTGTAGCACCCTCCTAGTTAGGTTGCTAGAATATCAGGAAAATTCTCTTCTTTTTTGGCTCCTCTGTAGTCAGTGGAGCAGTTGTTGATTGCTTTTGGCTGTTCTGGTTCTCATTGGCTACAGGTTTGATTGCTCTCCCCTGCCTTCCAGAGGCTTCTGGAAAGACAAGGAGAGGGGCGCCTCTGAGTATGTATCATAAACACTTTAATATAAAAACAATATCCACTCACATGGAATTGTGTCATGAGTTAGTTCTAAATCCAAAAAAGCAAGACTGATGGGATCAAAAACATGGGTAAATGATAAACCATATGGGTTGCAATTGCAATGATCTACAAAGGAAGAAATTAGATCAGGAGGGCCATCCCAGATGATGATTATATCGTCGATATATCGTCCGAAAAAAACATTGGCAAAAAAAGGATTGTGTCACCAAATGTGGCTATTTTCCCAATAACCCATGGCTAAGTTTGCATATGATGGAGCAAAATTGTCTCCAATGGCGGTTCCCTGTACCTGCAGGTAAAAATCGCCATTGAATCAAAAATAATTATGGGTAAAGCAAAATTGCGTAGCTTCCAAAATGAAAGCAGCTTGTCTGAGATTATTGAGTGGGTATTGGGCAAGGAAGAATTTAAGAGCCAGTAGGCCAAACTGGTGGGGAATGGATGTGTAGAGGGAGTTGACATCTAGAGACAACCATACATAGGAAGATTCCCATTTATATGGTGAGAGAAGTTCCAAGAGATGGGAACCATCTTGAATGTAGGATTGTAGTTGATGAACCAGAGGTTGCAGATATTGGTCAATGTATTGGCTGAAACCGGTAGTCACACTGTTCATAGCTGCCACAATGGGTCTGCCAGGAGGAGATGGATTTTGGGCAGGTGGTAGAAATATGGGATCTGGTAGAAGTCTTTGCGGAAGAAAGAGGCTTCTATTTTGTGGATGACTCCTTTGTCAAACACTGATTTGACCAACACATCAACTTCATGGGAAAAATCGGAAGTCGGGTCCTTTTTGAGTTTTTTTATAAGTGGCCCTATCCGAAAGGAGTCTGTGAGCTTCTAGGATATAGTCAGATCTGTCCTGCAAGACTATCCCTCCTTCTTTATCGGCAGATTTTATGATAATGTCTGCCGTATGTATCAGAGAACCTAATGCTTTAGTCTCAGAGGCAGAGAGATTAAATTTACTAGATGACACCGTGGAGGATGACTGGCAAAGCTTAAGAAAATCTGCGTAAACCACTCTATAAAAGCTCTCAAGATAGGGACCTTTTGATTGGGCAGAATAAAAAATAGATTTTGGCCTTAAGGATGAATGGACTATAATGGGAGAGATGGCAAGGTGCTGTGTGAAGAAGAGGCTCAATAAGCCATCTTCTTCAGTTAAAGTGGATGTAAACCCAACATTTTTTTTTTATTTTTATTTTTTTTATGTCATAATGTAGAGAATAAGATTTCCCTTCATTTGAGCCCAGTCTTGCCACACAGATTTACTCGAGGCCTGAGCAATCCTCTTTTATTGTTCAGTTAGAGAAATCTTGACAAAATCTTGAAAACTTTGTCAAAAACGCCCCCTTGCTGTGAGTGACAGGTGATTTACATATCATGCACTAGCCTGAGCCAGGCACATGCTGTGTAAAAAGTTAACAACTCACATCCCCCCTCCAGCTCTCCCAGCTTTACTGTGTTTTGACTGGCTGTTTCTCATCATGGGATGCAGTGAACAGTCAGCAGACTATAGACAGACAAGTGATTTAGGGGACATGTATGTGGTCAGAGCTGGGCAGAGTAGAACATCCAGTGATATGATGATAACCTGTCTCAGGCTAGTGCATGAGATATGTAAATCACCCGTCACTCACAGCAAGGGGGCGTTTTTGACAAAGTTTTCAAGACTTTGTCAAGATTTCTCTAACTGAACAATAAAAGAGGATTTCTCAGGCCTCGAGAAAATCTGTGTGGCAAGACTGGGCTCAGATGAAAGGAAATCGTATTCTCTACATTATGACATCAAAAAAAAAATTTGAGTTTACATCCACTTTAATGATTCCAGAGCGTCTATGATCTCACCATCATATTCAAAGGAACTAGGAGAGGCTTCTGGAACGTAGATAGTTTGGCAAACCAAATCCCAGTTTGAATATTTAATGTGCTCCAGCCAATCCCTAGGGAGGTGTGCCCAGAAGGTAGCTGGAGAGGCCTATAGATAGTCTGAGTTTTAGAGCGGCAGGGTCTCCTTTTCTTCTCCCTTTTCTAGGCAATCCACTTGCCTGGGCAACCCCATCTGCAGCCGTTATCCTGCTCCCAACAGCTATTCATAAAGACAGAGCTGGGGGGCCTACTTATTCAAATCCCTTTTGGAGCTGGTCACTCACTGAGAACCTGGTCTGGAGGGCTCACTGATGAGTTTCTGGTGGATACTGGAAGGAGGCAGCCAGTGATCCTGTGAGTACTTACCTGACTTCAGAGTTCTTGTGACTGTGTGCTGTACCCTCCTGATCGGATAAACCAGTACTGTTCCTGCTTGGGATAGTTGCTAAGGAAAAAAAAAAAGGAATAAGTCTCTATCATCCATATTTATTTCTGCATAAAGACTGCAGAGAGAGAGCGATACTGCTCTACACCCCATCCATGTTCTTCAACAGTAAAACAACTAAAAGACCAGGGGTCTCCAAACTTTCTGAACAAAGGGCAAAGTTTAGTGTCCTTGAGGCTTTGGAGGGGCCAGACTGTGGCCATTGGGATTAGAAAAGGCTGTGGGGTTGGTGAGAGCAAGCAGCCCCTATCATTCGTTTTATTGGTAGGAATAGTGCCCTATTGTTGGTATCAGTGGAAGAAATAGTGCCCCGTTGTTAGTATTCAAAGTAGGAATAGTGCCCTATTGTTGATGTCTTTTAAAGGAATGGTGCCCTCTCATCGGTGTCTGTAGCAGGAATGGTGCTCCATCTTTGGTATCTGTGGGAGGCATGGTGCCTCATCATTGGTATCTGTGGGAGGAATACTGCCTCATCATTGGTATCTGTGGGAGGAATATTGCCCCATCACTGGTGTCTGTGTGAGGAATGGTGCTTCATCATTGGTATCTGTGGGAGAAATAGTGCCCCATCACTGGTGTCTGTGGGAGGAATGGCGCCCCATCATAGATATATGTGGGAGGAATAGTGCCCCATCACTGGTGTCTGTGGGAGGAATGGTTTCCTATCATTGGTGTCTGTGGGAGGAATGGAGCCCCATCATTGGTGTCTGTGGGATGAATTGTGCCCCATCATTGGTATATATGGGAGGAATAGTGCCCCATCACTGGTGTCTGTAGGAGGAATGGTTACCCATCATTGGTGGCTGTAGGAGGAATTGTGCCCCATCATTGGCATCTGTGGGAGGAATAGTGCCCCCTCATTGGTGTCTATGGGAGGCATGGTGCCTCATTACTGGTGTATGTAGGAGGCATGGTGCCCCCTCATTGTTATCTGTGGGAGGAATATTGCCCCATCACTGGTGTCTGTGGTAGGACTGGTTCCCCGTCATTGGTATCTGTGAGAGGAATGGTGCCCCATCATTGGTATCTGTGGGAGGAATGGTGCCCCATCATTGGTATCTGTGGAAGGAATAGTGCCCCATAATTGGTATCTGTGGAAAGAATGGTGCCCCATCATTGGTATCTGTGGGAGACATGGTGCCTCATGTTCAAAAAATTGTAACAGCTGGTAGCTGTGTGAAATAAGGCAGCACATGATATACAGTATATGTGACAGGTACACTTTAACGGCTCTCTATCTTAGCTTTTTGCCATCTCTCCATCTCTACATCCCCCCCTCCCTCTGCCTGTCAGGAAGGCGTCCCCCTCTGCCTGACATGTGCTTGGTGTGTGTGTCTACGTTTCCTGCGGCCAGTCCTCTGTCTGGAGGGGGTCTGTGGGAAGCCGGGAACCCCCCAGATCTCACACGAGGCTCCCACACTTCCTGCCCTGTCTCCATCACACGCAGGGACATTATCCAAGCCTCCCTGGTCGCCAGCGGGGACACCAATTGCACTCCTGGGGGCCGGAGACGCCAGAGGAGGAATAAGAGGAGGCGGAGGGGGGGGGGTCCTTTTATTAAATCTACAAGTCGGCACCCCCTCCCAGGCACACGTCCCTGACATTCCCAGCTAACTCTCACTGATATCACAGGAAGTTAGGAAAAGCCGGGAGGAGAGGGGACAGAGGGGACACAGGCCAAGAAGAGGGACAGTTCCAGGAACCGGCCAAACAGATTAAATGTTTTCTCCTTTATGTGGGGGGGGGCCCATTGTGGCTGCAGCATCCTGGCTAGGCCGTGCCAGGACCGCTGACCTATCTGTCGTTCACATGACCCCCAGGCTGTCTATGTCTACTATTGTCACAGTCATAGTCCGAAACAGTGAATCAGCTATTACTGCAAATATCAAGCCGTTCTCGGTGCATCCTGATTAATCAGGGTCACAAAGTATCCGAGTCATTGCATCGTAAACAATGACCAAAAAATTTAAATAAAATACGTGTTTTCACCTTTCCCGTCCCTTGTTACATCTCAGTGCCGCTGATCTCCTGCAGCCTCTTTCTGTCCGCATGCAATCCAGTGATGGCTGCATGACATTTCTCAAGCTGGGCTTCCCGATGGTGACAACAGTGGTCCATGCCTACGTCATGTGTTTTTTCGAAAAACGTAGTCACATAGTTGATTTGCTAGAAATGGAGAGTGCAATATCTGGAGCAGCTCTGCATGGTAGCCAATCAGCTTCTAACTTCAGTTTGTTCAGTTAGAGCGGAGTTCCACCCAAAAATGGAACTTCCGCTTTTCGGAATCCTCCCTCCTCCGGTGTCACATTTGGCACCTTTCAGGGGGGAGCAGATACCTGTCTAATTCAGGTATTTGCTCCCACTTCCGGGCATAGATATCTATACCACATCCGCCCCCCCCCCCCCCTTAGGGTGACCACGCGTCCCGTATTGCCCGGGACAGTCCCGTATTGCCCGGGACAGTCCCGTATTGCCCGGGACAGTCCCGCATTTTTCAGGTCTGTCCCGGGCATCTTCATTCCAGGACAATACAGTGTCCCGGAATGAAACTGACACTGCCACCCACCCCCCAGGGCTGATCTGATGCCCCCAAAAATGGCTGCCACATCGCCGCTTTACTCACTGACAGTACTTGTCCGGGCCAGGAATGTCTAGAGAGGCACAATCCCCACCCCCTGCTTGTGATTGGAGAAATCATAAATCCCGCCTCTTGCATGTAATCACTGTAGAACCAGCGTTGGAGCAAGGTAAAACGGGTCTCGGCCGGCCAGGACAAGTACTGTCAGTGAGTAAAGTGGCGATGCCGCTGCCTTTTTTGAGGGGGCGTGATCAGTGCTTCTGGGTAAAGCGCGCACCCGCGGCCCCATCTGCGCTGTGATTCGTTACAGCACAAGCTGATTTTTAGAAAGGGGGGTGTCCCTAAATGGCGGTTTGGAAATGTGGTTACCGTACCCCCCCCCCTCTGTCTTCCTGGAGACACACAGGTCCCAGAAGACAGCAGGGACCAGTGGGATCACGCAGCGCAACTCGCACGTGCACAGTAGGGAACCAGGCTGTGAAGCCACAAGGCTTCACTTCCTGATTCCCTTACCGAAGATGGCGGCGCCTCCACCCGAGAGCCGAGGGACGGATCGGCTTCGGGTGAGGACATCGCGGGCGCTCTGGACAGGAAAGTGTCCATATTTTAAAAGTCAGCAGCTGCAGTATTTGTAGCTGCTGACTTTTAAAAAAAATAATTCGGCAGAACTCCGCTTTAGGCCCCTTTCACACTTATACGACTTGTCCCGCAATTTGGGACTGCAAAGTAGCATGACAAGTCGTTCCCCATGATTTCCAATGACAGCCATTCATATTAGTACGACTTCAAGTCCTTACGACTTTAAAGTAGTCCCTGCACTACTTTGGTCCGATTTTGAAGCCACTTACACAGGCATTCCTTGAAATCGCTGATGAAATCGCAGAAAAAATCGCGGCCGCGAATCGCAAAATTGCGGTAAATTCGCGCGGAAAACTTTGAAGATGCACAAGTGTGAAAGGGGCCTTAAAGGGGTTGTAAAATTAAAATTCTATGCATTAAGGTGAAAAAACATCAGACAATGCCGGCCCCCCCAGCCCCCCCGTTTTACTTACCTAACCCCTCGAAAGTCCCGCGCTCGCCCCCGACATCCTCTTCGCCGCTCAGCCTGGCCGTTGACTGGTTACAGTGGATGGGTTGAAAGCAGCGCAGCCATTGGCTCGCGCTGCTGTCAATCACATCCAATGACGCAGCGCGCCGGGGGGGCGGGGCCTGAGTGATAGAGTGAGCGGCTATGGCCGCCGGCTGTATCACGGGAGCGCGCCTGCAAGCACTCCTCACCATGCGAGGGAGCTTGCATGAAGGTGTTGAGTCCTTGCGGGGGGGGGGGGCCGAGACAGCCGCCGGGGGACCCTAGAAGATCAGGTTCGTGGCCACTCTGTGCAAAACTAGTTGCACAGTGGAGGTAAGTATAGCATGTTTGTTGTTTAATAAAAAATTATCTTTAGTGATCCTTGAAGTTTTTCCTTTAAGTTTATAATAAAACCTGGAAGCTGATTGGTTTCTATGAAGAGCTGCACCAGACTTTTGCATGCTCCAGTTTTAGTAAATCAACCCCACTGTGTACACAAAAACACTGGTTAGGCCCACATTTAACCCCTCGGTTGCCCTAGATGTTAACTCCTTCCCACCCAGTGTCATTAGTACAGTGACAGTGCATATTTTTAGCACTGATCTCTGCATTAGTGACACTGGTTCCCACAAAGTGTCAAAAGTGTCAGTGAGTGTCTGGTTGTCCGCCACAATATCACAGTCCCGCTGATCGCCGCCGTTACTAGTATATAACATAACATCGGCGTGTAACACGCACGCGCTTTTTGCACCCGATTTTCAGGGTGAAAAAGTGCGTGTTCTACGCCAATAAATACAGTAGGTAGAATTTTTTTAGGGTACCTCTTATGTTGGCAAATCTAAAGAAGACGCTATGGAGATGGTACAATGAGATTGTAACCTGTATGGGCAGCTATAGGCATGAGATCATTGCAATAAAGCAGTTTCCATTCATGTCTATCAGTGGTAGCTCTTGTAGGCACAGTGGACACAGTGGACTATTAAAAGACGGAGTAATACACAGACACAATGGCCAGCAGCTCACAATAGGGGGGGGGGGGGGGGTTAGCAGGAAAATGGACAGGCACTTATGGGATCTTTTTATAGAGGCATTCTAGACACAAAAGCTGGATGGTATGGAAGGAAGGCTGAAGAGAGGTATGTGTAAGATAAGAGACACTTACATCAGGTATACACTACACCCTCAGCACATGTACACATGACACCGATACTAAACAGCTATTTGTAGCCACAATGAGGGAGGAGGAGGGGGGGGGGGGGGGGGGGGGGGGGCGCAGATCCGTCCATTCTCTCTGCAACTGTTACTATTGTGTCCTCAAAGGCGTCCGAAGTGGTATTTATATCCCACGACACATGGACATTGTAGCCTGCCAACTGCGCCCCAACTGCCAGGGAGAGTCCCACTTGGTAGGGATTTGTCCTTGGAAGCGCTGGGTGATATCAAATAGTTGGACAAGCCAAAACTTTTTTTTTTAAAGGAAGGATTAGACCCCCTGTCAAGTTTTGTTACTGAGATTTCATCTCACTTTGTTGTTGTCCCAGGGCCAATGGTTTCATCGGACAGAAGGTGAGGGGAAAATCAGCAACAGGGACACAGACAGCAATATATAGCTGATAGTGGTTTTAAACTCTTCTACTTACAAAAGTTTTCATTGGATATACAAAGGGAGTCTTTGTCTTTTTCTTTTGATAGTTTAGAGTGCCTTGATTTTAGCTAGGTTGTTTTTACTGTGATTTTATTGTGCTTTTGTTTGTTTGTTTTTTGTTTTTTTATTGCTAGGCAATTGAGCTCTGTTATATCCTGTTAACTTTGAAACCTGCAATGAAAATAATAATAATAATAAAAAAAAAGAGGAGGCAGTCCTCAGTGGATGGTGCCAATAGGACAGAGGTTGGTGTCAGTAGGGCAGTGGACGTTGTCAGTCGTTTTTTTATATTTGTATTGTTTTTATTAATTCGTTTTTTAGAATTTTATTTGTTATTATTTCGTTCAAAATTATTTTATTTAAATTTTTTTTACAATATTTTTTTAGGCTTTGGTGAAATATCAGGGGTCTAAACAGACCCTTAAGTCTAACTTTTGAGACAGAGAAGGGAACTGAGGACAGAGATTCCCCGGTCCCTTTCTGGACAGTGAATGGGAAGTGCTCTGTGCTGAGCAAGTTCTTGTTCATTCACAAACCGAAGCACATAGTAAACACGGTTTACTATGCTTCAGTTATGAATAAACACAGTGAGCGATCGGTACTGAGGAGGAGGAATCGTGAGGGGATTAGGCACACCCAGCACACACCAAATGCACACAAAAGTTCATTGTACAGAGATTGTATATAGTCAGATTGTAACGTGCACGGTGACCCAAAACACATCAGCTGTGTCCAATCACAGCTGATCACGATGTAAACACAAGCCGGTTATTGGCTTTCCTTATCTCACCCTGACTGCGTGAGGAGAGGAGAGCCGGTGTCCTTTCGAGAACTGTCCCCTATTGGATAGAGTCTGCCCTGTACTGCGCAGGCGCAGTGCTTGCGCAGTACGCAGGACAAAGGAGACGCCAAAAGTCTCTGAACATGAACAGCTGTTCATGAGCTCTACACGGCGCCTGCGCAATTAACACTACATTGTGCCACACGCTCCCGATGCTTGTGCAACTCTGCAAGTGGCTGGTTGTACGGGCGGATGCATACAGAAGATGGCCAAAGCTCATACGATGCCCATCAACATCAACTACCCGCCCTTATCAGCTCTGGTCATCGTAAAACTGCAAAGATGTGTACTTTACACGCTTCTCAATATTACATCCGCCCCTTTGAGAAATCCCCCCCCAGTGTATGAGCTCTGGCCATCTTCTGTATGCATCCGCCCTTACCCCCTGCCCCTTGCAGAGTTTGCACGAGCATCGGGAGCGTGTGGCACAATGTAGTGTTAATTGCGGAGGCGCAGTGTAGAGCTGATGAACAAGCTGTTCATGTTCGGAGACTTTCGGCGTCTCCTTTGTCCTCCGTACTGCGCAAGCGCAGGGCGAACACTATCCGATGGGGCACCTTTCTCGGCAGAACACCGGCAACCGGTTGTGTGAAAGAGACATCTACACTGATAATCAGGGCACTGATTATCAGTGTCCTGATTAACAGTACAGCTCCAACAGTGCCCACCAGTGCTGCCATTCAGTGCCCACCAGTGCTGCCCATCAGTGATGCCAATCAGTGCTCATAAGTGCCTCCTCATCAGTGTCACCTATCAGTACCCATCAGTGCTGCCTACCAGTACCCCTCAGTGCCGCCTATCAGTGCCCATCAGTGCCGCCTATCAGTACAGCCTCATCAGTGCGGCCTATTAGTGCCCATCAGTGCCGCCTATCAGTGCCACTATCAGTGCCCATTAGTGCTGGCTATTGGTGTGACCTATCAATGCCCTTCAATGCCTCCTCATCAGTGCTACTTCATCAGTGCCACTCAGTGCAGCCTCATCAGCTCACATCAGTAAAGGAAAAAAAATTACCTGTTTGCAAAATTTTATAACAAACTTGAAAAATGTTTTCTTTTATTTTTTCCGTTTATTTAGCAAAAAAAATAAAAAATTCAAAAACCCAGTGGTGAATAAATACCACTAATGCCCCTTACACACGATCGGATTTTCCGGCGGTATTGTCTGCCGAACCCCGCTCCCCTATGATGTCACAGTCCCGGAGGATGCTGGGACTGTGACATCATAAGGGTGCGGGGTCACCATGTGACATGAGTCAGTGACCCCGCCCCTTGTCCCTATATAACTGGCAGCGCAACACGTCTGGGCCATTGCAAGCGGAGACAGCATTGTGTCAACATCCGATGAAGAAAGAAGAAGGAGAAGAAGCAGAAGGCGGGGTCGACAGCGACAGAAAGCAAGAACAGAAAAGCGGGACAAGACCCCCGAAGTCGGAACAAGACCCCCAGACGGCGGCGGCGACGAAGGAGAAAGCCGGGCTCCTCCGCTAGTAAAAGAGCTAGCAGAAGATAGCGGAGGAGTCCGGCGAGAAGACCCCCCAAGACGGAAGAAGACCCCCGTAGCTGTGTAATAAAGTATTTTAGAAACTTGTGTTGTGTTTTCATTTACACTTTTTTCCACCAGGTGAATGGGTAGGGGTACATCGTACCCCATACTCATTCACATAGGGTGGGGGGCCAGGATTTGGGGGCCCCCTTATTGAAGGGGGCTCCCGGATTCCGATAAGCCCCCGCCCGCAGACCCTGACAACCCATCAGACACTCCATGTAAAAGTCCGGCGGACCTCTAGCAAAACTCCCGCGGATTGTCCGCCGGATCTAGTCGGCCGGAAAAGTCCGGGCGTGTGTGGTCAAGTACGCACGTTCGCAAAGTCCGGCGGACCTCCGCTGGAAAGTCCGGCGGATTGTACGATCGTGTGTACATGGCATAAAATAAAGTTCTATTTGTGTGGGAAAAAAATGATAAAAATTACATATGGGTGCAGTGTAGCATGACCGCACAATTGTCATTCAAATTGTGACAGCGCTGAAAGCTGAAAATTGGCCTGGGGCAGGAAGGGGGTGAAAGTGCCCATTAGGCAAGTGGTTAATAATTAATACCGAATAAACACAGGCTGTCCAAATATAGATACATGTTGTCCAATGCACAACACATGGGGTATGTTCCCCTTAAGTTCTATTCGTATAAGAAAACAATTAGACACCAAAAATCCACCCGTAAACACAGACACAGGGAAGTATATAGAGAATCCTTTCTCAATTTTTTCAACCCTTGAAGAACCCTTGAAATAACATTCCGGTCTCGGGGCACCCCTGCTAAAAATGACTATATCTACAACCCATGATACATGATGGTCCATGGGAAGAATGCTCCTTACACTTGTATTCATTGGGAAGAATTACCCCCCTCACAGATAACAAAAAAGATCAATGGTGTCAGTGGGAACTTATCTGAGAGGTATAAGTTGCTCATTGGTTAAGGAACCCCTAGCAACCTCTGGAGGAACCCTAGGATTCCATGAAACCCTGGTTGAGAAAACCTGATATAAAGTCTCATTATAGCATCTAAACCACAATACAAACATCTAAGTTCACCTATGTTCTATTAAAAAAAAGGACGGTTCTAACATTAAGTGGCCTACATTAGATAACTAGCCTCATCTTCATAGCTCCCAACTGTCCCTGATTTTGAGGGACTGTCCCTGATTTGGAGCAATGTCCCTCTGTCCCTCTTTCCTCCTCATTTGTCCCTCATTTTGGTCTGATCTATATAGTTGTAAAATGCACTTTTTATCCCTCAAAAAAGTGTTTCCCAGTGCTAAACCTTTCATCCAAATTTCTAAATTGCTGCATTTATAAATTTCAAAAGCCAATATAAAAGAATAGTAGTGGTAAAAAAAAAACACTTGTGGGTTTAACTAATCATTTTTTTTTGTATATGTCTCCTTTAAAGGGGGCGTGACAGGGGGTGTGTCCTATGTCTACATACTTTTGATAATAGCTGTGCCTCGTTCCCGTCTCAAAAGGTTGGGAGGTATGCTCACCTTATCGTCCAGAATCCGCAAGTTCATCTCTTGAGAGGATTAAATATGTTGCTTATGACACCTCCAGCATCCTCACCAATCCAACACAGCATAAGAAATGTCTCCTGATGCCCTGTACACACGAGTGGATTTTCCCAAAAATCTTGGATGGTTTTTCTGACGGAATTCCGCTCAAGCTTGGCTTGCATACACACGGTCACACAAAAGTTCTCTGACCTTTTCGACCGCCGAGAACGCGGTGACGTATAAAAAACTACGACGAGCCGAGAAAATGAAGTTCAATGCTTTCCGAGCATGCGTCAAATTGTTTCCGAGGACGACACTCAACTGTACTTCCGGATCACTGGACAAAAAGACCAATACCAGGAACTAGGAAAATGTCTCACATTGATAGATGACCACTAGCTCCCTCAAACTAAATGGATCGAAAACAGAACTACTGCTCCTCGACGCAAACCAAAGGAAAAAGACGAAGACCCCATGGACACCACCAACCATCCTGGGACAGACCATCATTCCAAGCACCAAATCGAAAAGCCTCGGAGTAATCTTTGATTCAGAGATGACCATGGAGGCACAAATAGGATCGGTAATCAGCGGATCCCATCATCTCCTCCGCATGCTGTGCAGACTTATCCCATTCATCCCGGAAAAAGCGGCAGTAGTAGGAACCATCATCAATCCGCGTCTCGACTACGCAAACTCCCTCTACATAGGATTACCGGATTACCAGATTGCCCGCCTTCAAATTGTTCAAAACACGGCAGCAAGACTAGTCACCGGAAAGAAACCTTGGGAATCCATCTCCCCATCCCTAAGGACCATCCATTGGCTCATGGTAAAAGATAGGATCACATTCAAGACCCTCTGCCTCACCCACAAATGTACACAAGGAAATGCTCCTCAAGCGCTATACAAATCATTCATTCATTCATGCGTAGGAATTTTGCGCGTTGGAATTGGTACAGACGATCGGAAGTTCCGATTGAAACATTTCCCGACCGAAAAATTGAGAACCTGCTCTCAATCTTTTGCTGGCTGGAATTCCCCCAGCAAAAGTCCGAAGCAGCATACACACGGTGGCATTTTCCGACCAACAGCTCTCATCTGTCTTTTGCTGGCGGAATTTCCAATCGTGTACACGGGGCATTAGAGATAAAGGTCACATTGGGCTTTATGACAGGGCATTATTGATGAGACCAGTAATGTAAATGGCAGCAACCAATTAGACTTCAGGTCAGCGAGGGATGAAGTCCTAGGGGGCGGCTGCATTTTGCATCTCTGTCTATATTTTACATATTTGTGTTGAATTGTGCCGCTCTTTAGTGCGTACTTATTTTTGGTTCTTTATGAGTTTCTTTCTTTCCAAAAAAAAAATTGATTCCAGATTGTGAGGTTCATATTTTATAATCCCCCATCCCTCCCTTCACCACCCCCCGTTTCATGACTCACCCATCTTCATGCTAAGTGTACAGGATCTGTCACCGCCACATACAAAACATACAAAGGCCAAGTGCAATAACTCATAGCGAGCAGACAGAATTTCTCTGTAACCCCATTGGCTGCCATGGATCACTGTCCTTTGCACACTGTCAATGCACTTGGCACGGTCTGGCGCATATTTGGCCATCTTAACCTGTTGTTCTGCAGGAAGAAAAACAATGCGTATTTATTTTGAATGGTCATTTAGCCAAACAGTTAAATAAACTGTTGAAACTTTTTCCCAGTAATATCCATGGGCTTGTGATCCACCCATCCTTGCTGTGTTGTATGGCTGCACACCATAAAGAGGGTGACAACATATGTCAGAGCATGTAATACTGCAGACTCTGTGCCAGTACTCTACCTCCTGCCTGTAACCAAGTAGTCAACATGACATTGGCAATGCCACCCTGAGCTCTCTCTCCAACCTCTAACCCACCTGAGTCCATCTTCTTCCCATGCATCATTTCTCAAAGCCAGAACACCACCTGTAAGCCTGATTTTAGCTTTCAGACATTGTGGGGGTTATTTACTAAAGGCAAGTCCACTTTGCACTACAAGTGCAAACTACAAGTGCAAAGTGCACTTGAAATTGCACTGAAAGTGCACTAGATCCAAGGGGGACATGCAAGGGAAATAAAAAACAGCATTTTAGCTTGCACGTGATTGGATGATAAAATCAGCAGAGCTTCCCCTCATTTCAGATATTCCCCTCAGATCTACAGTGACTGCACTTCCAAGTGCACTATCAGTGCAATTTCAAGTGCACTTGTAGTTTGCACTTGTAGTGCAAAGTGGATTTGTCTTTCGTAAATAACCCCGTGTGTGTCAACTCTTTATTGAGAAAATGGCAGGTGATTATGGCAATTAAATTATGAAATGATGTGAAGACTTTCCAAGAAACACATAAGCGAATTGCCCGTTCTCTGTCTACTTTTGCATTGCCTTTCTGTCTTTTCTTCACTTCTATGAGGAGGCGAGTTGCCATCTAGATAAAGGAAGGCCCGTAGACGTGATGTATCTGGATTTTGCAAAGGCATTTTATGCAGTTCCCCATAAATGTTTACTGTACAAACTAAGGTCCGTTGGCATGGACCATAGAGTGAGTACATGGATTGAAAACTGGCTACGAGGGCGAGTTCAGAGGGTGGTGATAAATGGGGAGTACTCGGAATGGTCGGGGGTGGGTAGTGGGGTCCCACAGGGTTCTGTCCTGGGACCAATCCTATTTAATTTATTCATAAACGACCTGGAGGATAGGGATGGGGGTAAACAGTTCATTCTCTGTATTTGCGGACGATACTAAGCTAAAGAGGGGAATAACTTCTCCGCAGGATGTGGAAACCTTGCAAAAAGATCTGAACAAATGAATGGGGTGGGCAACTACATGGCAAATGAGGTTTAATGTAGAAAAATTTAAAATAATGCATTTGTGTTGCAAAAAATATGAATGCGATCTATACACTGGGGGGAGAACCTCTGGGGGAATCTAGGATGTAAAAGGACCTGGGGGTCCTAGTAGATGACAGGCTCAGCAATGCTAAGCTGCTGCTAACAAAGCAAACAGAATATTGGCATTAAAAAGGGGATCAACTCCAGAGATAAAACGATAATTCTCCCGCTCTACAAGACTCTGGTCCGGCAGCACCTGGAGTATGCTGTCCAGTTCTGGGCACCAGTCCTCAGGAAGGATGTACTGGAAATGGAGCGAGTACAAAGAAGGGCAACAAAGCTAATAAAGGGTCTGGAGGATATTAGTTATGAGGAAAGATTACAAGCACTGAATTTATTAACTCTGGAGAAGAGACGCTTGAGAGGAGATATGATTTCTTTTTTTTTTTTTTTTTCTTTTTTTTTTCTTTTTTAATTTTTTTTTTTAAATTATTGTGAACATACATACAAGTTCTTCCATATCATTTCCAATACATGAATATAAAACATTCAAATAAAATGCATACACAATTACAAATACGAAAACAATAACAGAAAAGAAAAAAAAGAAAAAAAAATTATCCTTTCTCTCTCTTTTTTTTCTTTTCCCTTTTTTTGGATCTATCCCTCTCCATTGGCCAAATTTCTGAAAAAAATATAATCAAAGGAGATATGATTTCAATGTACAAATACCGTACTGGTGACACCCCACAATAGGGATAAAATCTTTCTGCGAAAGGGAATTTAAAAAGACATGTGGCCATTCACTAAAATTAGAAGAAAAGAGGTTTAACCTTAAACTACGTAGAGGGTTCTTTACTGTAAGAGCGGCAAGGATGTGGAATTCTCTTCCACAGGCGGTGGTCTCAGCGATAATTAAAAAAAACTATTAGATAAGAACCTGAACGACCACAACATACAGGGATATACAATGTAATACTAACATAAAAGCACACACACATAGGTTGGACTTTATGGACTTGTGTCTTTTTTTCACCCTCGCCTACTATCTCTGTAACTATGATTATTATGAGGCAGTGGCAATCTATGAGCCAAAAGCTGTTGAGGAACTACAACCCCCAGCATCCCTTACGAGCGACAAAAACTCCCAGTAACAAGTGAAGTCAGCCCTGGTTAACATTTCCTTTTAGTGCAGTGGTTCTCAACTCCTGTCCTCGGGACTCACTAACAGGCCAGGTTTGCAAGATAACTGAAATACATCACAGCTAAAATCATTTGCTGCTCAGTGATTGCAGTATTCCAGTCTGCATCTCCCCCAGGGCAATACTTAAAATCTGGCCTGTTAGGGGGCCCTGAGGACAGGAGTTGAGAACCACTGGAATAGAAGATTCAGGTACATTGACTTTGTTGCTCCCTCTGCTGGCTAAAATTTGATTGGCAATTTTAAGTGGAATTGTAGCAGAAATAATTAAAGAATGTGGTCCCCTTTTGGGGGCAATAGAGAACGGGTGACTATTCGATGTCACAGAGACATAAGGCAGTGACTGAGTCTAATCATATTGGTCTGCAATTTGATGGTTTGGCTACCATGCGGCACACCCTGCCTACCATCGATTAAGAGTGATCAGATGGCTTCGAAAATTACCATTTTTGCTGTTGTCCTCCGATGTGTTAGAACAGGGAAGTGCCTTGTAACTTCTCCACCTCCTCTCTACATAAACTAAACAGGAACGCTGGGAAATCATTTATTGAGCAGCTAAATTGCATCCCACGGTATGTGTATGGGATATAGCCACACATTGCCATAGGTTTCTCGTGCTTCCAGTTGAGTTAACGTTCAACAAGGGTGCAAGTCACCCCTTGACTTTGGATTTAACTCATCTCTGTTTTGGGATTGGCTGCCTCACAACTGAAACAGCTAGTCAGAAAAAAATAAAATAAGTATCATTAGTTTATCATAGAATGCTTGCTAATTAAAGGTTTTGGATCCTGGGGCATCATGGAAGCGTACAAAGGGTTTTGGCTTCACCCCCCCCCCACAACCCCATAGGCCTAGGTGACTATAAAGTGTGGCCCACTCTCTACTAATAACTGTCCTCCACTTATAGACTTAGGATGCCTTGCAACCCTCAGTACTCTCTTGGTCATCCGGGTTCAACCTCACATAGAAGAATCCTCCTAAACTACCTTTAAATGAGTTCCTATGGAGCAGTGGTCTCCAAGTTGCGGCCCAGGGGTCAGATGTAGCCCTCTGCTTGCCTTTATCTGGCCCTTGGGGCACTATTACATCCACTGATACCAACAATAGGGCACTTTTTTCCCACTAATACCAATGAAGGGGCATCATTTCTACCAATGACACCAAGGATTGGGCACTATTCCTCCCAATGACACCAAAGATTGGGGGCTATTCCTTCCAGTGACTCCAATGATAGGGCACAATTCCTCCCGCTGACACCAATGATGAGGCACTATTCCTTCTACTGACACCAACGATTGGACACTATTCTTCCTACTGACACCAACGATTGGACACTATTCTTCCTACTGACACCAATTATGGGACACTATTCCTTCCTACTGATACTAATTATGGGGCACTATTCCTTCCATTGACGCCAACGATTGGACACTATTCTTCCTATTGATACTAATTATGGGGCACTATTCCTCCCACTGAGACCAATGATGGGGCACTATTCCTTCCACTGACACCAACGATTGGACACTATTCCTCCCACTGAGACCAATAATGGGGCACTATTTCTCTCACTGACACCAATGATAGGCTACTATTTATTTTGTTTGGAAAGTTTGGAGTCCCATGCTATGGAAGATCCCCATTCCACTGGACCTGGAAGGAGGGAGTGTGGTATTTTATCTTAGTAGGCTCTAAATATGCCAATATTGCAGTGACTTGTGTTTTTCTGTACGTAAAGCAGGGCGCTGAAGGTCTGAAATCTCACTCCACCTGGGCTTTGGCAACATATTGGGCAGCCTCCTGTTCCATTCGATGTGATCTGTAAAGTGGCACCATGGTTATCAGAACATACCTTCATGACACATTACAGGGCCGATTTTGGCCTCTTTGACGATTGTTTAGTTTGGCAGATCGATCATAGAAGCTTCTACCTCGACTACTGTCTGATGCTTTACTTTTTACAATAGATTTTGGCCTGGTTATCAGCAACCTCCCTTGTGTTGCAAGATAATCCTCATCATATGCCTCCATGATCCTCTAGGACAGTGATGGCAAACCTTTTTGAGCCCGAGTGCCCAAACTGAAATAAATACATTGGTTTTGTGTTGCAAAGTGCCAAGACAGCAATTCGCGAGAGAGGGGGGCTGAGCGAAAGAGAGGGGTTGTGTGAGAGAGAGAGGGGGGGTGGGGGAGAGAGAGAGGGGGGTGAGAGAGAGAGAGAGAGGGGGAGAGAGAGAGGGGGGTGAGAGAGAGAGAGAGAGGGGGTGAGAGAGAGAGGACAGCGAGAGTGAGGGGTGTGAGAGAGATACTGAGAGGGAGGGGGGCTGAGAGAGAGAGGGGGGCAGAGAGAGCGGGGTGTGAGAGATATGCTGAAAGAGAGAGGGAACAGAGAGAGGGAGGGGGCTGAGAGAGAGAGAGAGGGGTTGAGAGAGGGAGAGGGTAGAGAGGGAGGGGGACAGAGAGAGAGGGAGAGGGGACAGAGAGAGAGAGGGGTGTGAGAGAGATGCTGAGAGAGGGGGGCAACAGAGAGAGGGAGAGGGGCTGATAAAGAAGGGTGTGAGAGAGATGCTGAGAGAGGGGTGTGCTGAAAGAGAGAGAGGAGGAGAGAGGGGGAGGGGGAACAGAGAGAGAGAGGGGGACAGAGAGAGAGGGGTGTGAGAGAGGGGGAACAGAGAAAGAGAAAGGGGACAGAGAGAGAGAAGAGAGGGACAGAGAGAGAGGAGTGTGAGAGAAATGCCGAGAGAGGGGTGTGCTGAGAGAGAGAGGAGGAACAGAGAGGGGGAGGGGGGGCAGAGAGAGATGGGGGACAGAGAGAGAGGGGGAACAGAGAAAGAGAAGGGGGGGCAGAGAGAGAGAGAGAGGGACAGAGAGAGAGGAGTGTGAGAGAAATGCTGAGAGAGGGGTGTGCTGAGAGAGAGAAGAGGGACAGAGAGGGGGAGGGGGGACAGAGAGAGAGAGAGAGAGAGATGGGGGACAGAGAGAGAGGGGTGTGAGAGAGGGGGAACAGTGAAAGAGAAGGGGGACAGAGAGAGAGAAGAGGGACAGAGAGAGAGGAGTGCGAGAGAGATGCTGAGAGAGGGGTGTGCTGAGAGAGAGAAGAGGGACAGAGAGGGGGAGGGGGGACAGAGAGAGAGAGAGAGAGAGAGATGGGGGACAGAGAGAGAGGGGTGTGAGAGAGGGGGAACAGTGAAAGAGAAGGGGGACAGAGAGAGAGAAGAGGGACAGAGAGAGAGGAGTGTGAGAGAAATGCTGAGAGAGGGGTGTGCTGAGAGAGAGAGAGGAGGAACAGAGAGGGGGAGGGGGGACAGAGAGAGAGAGGTGGGGGACAGAGAGAGAGGGGTGTGAGAGAGGGGGAACAGAGAAAGAGAAGGGGGACAGAGAGAGAGAAGAGGGACAGAGAGAGAGGAGTGCGAGAGAGATGCTGAGAGAGGGGTGAGCTGAGAGAGAGGGGGACACAAAGAGGGGGGGACAGAAAAAGAGGGAGGGGGGCTGAGAGGAGAGAGAGACCTCTAGCTCTGTCCTGGACCCTCTTGTGTGCCCACAGAGATGGCTCTGCGTGCCAGCTGTGGCACGCGTGCCATAGGTTCGCCATCACTGCTCTAGGAAAATAGAAAATTGCATACAGTACTTACCTTTCTGTAACTTTCATCTACTGGTGCATCTTGACAGAAGCATACGTGGATCCCACCCAGATAGTGATATTCATCAATGAATTGCGTTAACAGAGAGTGGGCCAAAATGTATACCTAGTCCTGTGGGGTTGCTGGAGCCACAACCCATCATATGCTGTCATGAAGGTGCACCAGAGAAGGAAAATTGCAGGAAGGTGGCAATACAGTTTTCAGTTTTTTGCTCTGCTGTTCTGAAGATAAGTTAGGCTATTCACATTTAAACATGGGCATTACCATCCCACCTATTCCCTATTATAGCACCACCCTTTATATACAAAACACTAAAAGTCTTTCTCAAGAACCACATGTACTGGTGATGGAAGGGATAAGTTGGGACTTTAAATGTGTTTTAACGGGGACGTGTATCACACCATAAATAAAATATAAACAAATTTATTTAAAAAAATTAAAAATAATAGAAAAAGAGTACCTTACATACCCTATCATTTGGAGTGTAACAGACACGAGGTGTTTGCGGTTCCAAGACGGCGTAGTGGATCGACGGGTTTCACAATATTCTTGCTTCTTCAGAATTTACGCCCTTGTATTGACAAGTGACGTGGCTCAAAAGCTGCTTGATGGACATCAAGGAAAGGTGTGAAGATAATAACCCCCCATATGTCTCAAAACAGTAAAAGGTATACCTCCAACGGCAAAAACATCTATAATATTTCTGATGCCAAGTGATATCCAGTCATATACCAACTCCAAAGATAACAACCACCATGTTTGCGGTTCCAAGACGGAGTAGTAGAGCGACGCGTTTCACGATATTCTTGCTTCTTCAAGATCCACGTCCTTGTATTGACAAGTCATATGGCTTAAAAGCTGCTTGATGGACATCAAGGAAGGGTATGAAGATAATAAGCCCATAAGTCTCCAAAGGGTAAAAGGTATACCTCCAATGGCAAAAACGTCTATAATATCGCTGATGCCAATTAATATCCAGCCATATGTTTGCGGTTCCAAGACGAAATAGTAGATCGACACGTTTTACGATATTCTTGCTTCTTCAGGATCCACGCCCTTGTATTGACAAGTCATATGGTTCAAAAGCTGCTTGACGGACATCAAGGAAGGGTGTGAAGATAATAAGCCCAAACGGTATGACCTCTCCTTCAGCCCCCATATCCAATCACTGGCTAAATCCTGCCGCCTTCACCTCCGCAACATCTCCAGAATTCGACCCTTCCTGACTAATGACACCACGAAGCAACTCATTCACTCCCTGATAATTTCCCGCCTTGACTACTGCAACTCTCTCCTTAAAGCGGAGCTGCACCCGCACCAAAAATATTAAAAGTCAGCAGCTACAAATACTGCAGCTGCTGACTTTTAATAAATGGACACTTACCTGTTCCAGGTTCCAGCGGTGTCGGCAGAATGTGACGAGCGACCGCTCGTCTCTCAGCTGCCCCGCCGCCATCCTCTGTCAGGGAATCAGGAAGTGAAGACGCAACGTCTTCACTGCCCGGTTCCCTACTGCGCATGCGCGAGTCGTGCTGCACTTCTCTATTGGTCCCTGCTGTGTCCTGGGAACTGTGTTTCCCAAGACACAACGGGGCATCCTCGGATATCCTCGGATATGGGCGGGGATGCTAGTCCCGGAAGTGGGTGCAGATACCTGTATTATACAGGTATCTGCACCCCCTCCCCCCTGAAAGGTGCCAATTGTGGCACCGGAGGGGGGGGGGGGAATCCGATAAGCGGAAGTTCCACTTTAGGGTGGAGCTCTGCTTTAATGGCCTACCCTTAAGCAGGCTATCCCCCCTTCAGTCTATTATGAATGCTGCTGCTAGACTAACACACCTCACTAATCGATCCGTGACTGCTGACCCTCTCTGCCAATCCCTTCACTGGCTTCCCCTACCCCACTGTGTAAAATTCAAAATGCTACCCATAATATACAAAGCCATCCACAACATCGCTCCCCATCTACATCACCAACCTCAGCTGCAAATATCGCCCAAATCGTCCCCTCCGCTCCTCCCAGGACCTCCTGCTCTCTAGCTCCCTTGTTACCTCCTCCCATGCTCGCCTTCAGGACTTCTCCAGAGCCTCTCCCATCCTCTGGAACTCCCTGCCCCATTATGTTCGATCAGCCCCTACCCTGTCCACCTTTAAGAGATCCCTGAAAACGAATTTATTCAGGGAAGCCTATCCCACACCCACCTAGCAACAACTGTTCCCGAGCCACCCCCATCAAATCATTCTCTGCAGCTAATACCTTTTGTACCACCACTCCGTCCCTTTAGAATGTAAGCTCTACAAGCAGGGCCCTCCTGTACCTTTTGTATTGAACTGTACTGTAATTGTGTTGTCCCGCCTATGCATTGTAAAGCGCTGCGTAAACTGTTGGCGCTATATAAATCGTGTATAATAATAATAATAAAAACCCCTCCAATGGCAAAAACGTCTATAATATCGCTGATGCCAAGTGATATCCAGCCATATACCAACTCCAAATATAACAACCACCATGTTTGTGGTTCCAAGACGGCGTAGTGAATCGACACCTTTTGCGATATTCTTGCTTCTTCAGGGTCCACGCCCTTGTACTGACAAGTCATATGGCTCAAAAGCTGCTTGATGGACATCAAGGAAAGGTGTGAAGATAATAACCCCCCATATGTCTCAAAACAGTAAAAGGTATACCTCCAACGGCAAAAACATCTATAATATTTCTGATGCCAAGTGATATCCAGCCATATACCAACTTCAAATGTAACAACCACCATGTTTGGGGTTCCAAGACAGAATAATAGATCGACACAATTCACAATATTCTTGCGTCTTCAAGATCCACGTCCTTGTATTGACAAGTTATATTGCTTAAAAGCTGCTTGATGGACATCAAGGAAGGGTGTGAAGATAATAAGTCTCCAAAGGGTAAAAGGTATACCTCCAACGGCAAAAACTTCTATAATATCGCTGATGCCAAGTGATATGCAGCCATATACCAACTCCAAAGATAACAACCACCATGTTTGCGGTTCCAAGACGGCATAGTGAATCAACACTTTTTTGCGATATTCTTGCTTCTTCAGGGTCCACGCCCTTGTACTGACAAGTGATATGGCTCAAAAGCTGCTTGATGGACATCAAGGAAGGGTGTGAAGACCTTTCTTTCCAAACAAGACCCATTCAACTGAAAGGGGCTGCACCGCAAACACGGGTTAACAAGACACGTGGCCACTCATTAAAATTAGAAGAAAAGAGGTTTAACCACTTCCCGACCGCAGGCCGTCATATGACGGCCTCCGGTTTGCGGGGGTATATCTGAATGATGCCTGTAGCTACAGACATCATTCAGATATTGCCGGTTTCAGCCGGCGATTCCCTGCACCATAAGAACGATCATAGCGGCTGTTCCGCCGCTTGATCGTTCTTATGGGCAGCGGGAGGGGACACCCCCCCCCCTCCCGCCGCCCTCCGGTGCTTCTACCGACTCACCGCTTCCATCGGTGAGTCGGACACAGGAACCGCTGGCCCCGGATGATCACTATAGAGATTTCCGGCGGACCAGATGGTCGCCGGAGTCTCTATGATCGTTCGGAGGCCGGGCGCGATGTGATGACGTCACGCCCGGCCTCTGCATTCGAATAACGGCGCCGCCTCCGCTGGGAAGCGGTGATCGTTTTTTGTTTTTTTTTTAATTTTAGGCTTCCCAGCCTAGAGGTGAGATGTGGGGTCTTATTGACCCCATATCTCACTGTTAATAGGTCCGATCAGGTAATATTCCTATTACAAGGGATGTTTACATTCCTTGTAATAGGAATAAAAGTAATCAATTTTTTTATTTTTTTTTGTAAACTGTCAAATTTAAAAAATAAAAGTCAAATTAACAATAATAAAAAAAAAAAAATTTTTTAAAGCGCCCCTGTCCCCGTGAGCTCGTACGCAGAAGTGAACGCATACGTAAGCCCCGCCCACATATGAAAACGGTGTTCAAACCACACATGTGAGGTATCGCCGCGAACGTTAGAGCGAGAGCAATAATTCTAGCCCTAGACCTCCTCTGTAACTCAAAACATGTAACCAGTAAAAAATGTTAAAGCGTCGCCTATGGGGATTTTTAAATACCAAAGTTTGGCGCCATTCCACGAGCGCGTGCAATTTTGAAGCGTGACATGTTGGGTATCTATTTACTCGGCGTATCTTCATCTTTCACATTATTCAAAAAAAATTGGGCTACCTTTACTGTTTTGTTTTTTTTTAAGCATGAAATTGTTTTTTTTCTGAAAAAAACGCGTTCGAAAAATTGCTGCGCAAATACCGTGCGAGATAAAATTGCAACGAGCGTCATTGTATTCTCTAGGGTCTTTGCTAAAAAAACATATATAATGTTTGGGGGTTCTATGTAATTTTCGAGCAAAAAAATTATGAATTTTACATGTAGGAGAGAAATGTCAGAATTGGCCTGGTTGCGAAGTGGTTAACCTTAAACTACGTAGAGGGCTCTTTACTGTAAGAGCGGCAAGGATGAGGAATTCCCTTCCACAGGCGGTGGTCTCAGCGGGGGGCATCGATAGTTTCAAGAAACTATTAGATAAACACCTGAATGACCCCAACATACAGGGATATACAATGTAATACTGACATATAATCACACACATAGGTTGGACTTGATGGACTTGTGTCTTTTTTCAACCTCACCTACTAACTATGTAACTATATGTAACATGCAATGCATGCAGTTGCGGCATGGTGGTGCAGGGTTTTAGTGGTTAAAACAGATGTTGAGAAGGCGATGCGATATAAGTTTATATATGTTTTCTACATAGTTTCTTTATTTTAAACAAGTAATACTAAACCACGACACAAGTAGAAGAAATTTGGAAAGACTTGATCGTTGGCGCTCCATATTATTTCTAGACCTTGTTGTTCTCTAGAAATGTTTAGTCTGTTCAACTTTGCATTGCACAGTTCTTCATTGTTGTGTGAATCCTTCAAGGAGTGGCTCCCGAAAGCCACCACTGACCAAGTGCTGGGGAATAACGGATCAGACACGTTGAAAAGGCAATGCAAAAGCAAACAGGATATTCCATATGCAGCAGTGTAAGGAATATCGTACATACTGGGAACCACTTGCTCTATCTGTGCGGTGAACCAGCATACAAACGCAGATGGTCACGCTGGTCACTGGTCTGTACATATCACCAGCAGAATCACGCAGGCAAGGGAACCACTACCACTAATGGTCCCACCATCCATATCTCGCTGGTCCAGCTAATAAGGAAGCAACTTCATAGGAAAAGCTTAGTGGTCTGTTAGCAATTCTATCCCTGGTGAGTTGTACCCAACGACAGAAACGCTGACCTGACATGGCCCTGGAGGGTCAGTCCTTTCTAAAGTGACCACCACCCACTGACGTCTTATAACCATCATCACCTCTCTGTTATATCTGGTTATGTGTCCTCCTTTATGGAAACATACCTGTTTTACAAGAAATGCCGCGTACACACGATCGGAATTCTCGTCGGAAAAAAGCTCTGACGGTTTTCCCGACGGAATTCCGCTCAAACTGTCTTGCCTACACACGGTCACACCAAATTCCGACCGTCAAGAACGCGGTGACGTACAACACTAAAACGGGCCGAGTTCAATGCTTCCGAGCGTGCGTCGAATTGTTTCCGAGCATGCGTAGGGATTTTTGCGTGTCGGAATTGCTACAGACGATCAGGATTTCCGATAGAAACCTTTTCCGTCGGAAAAAAAAATTGAGAACATGCTCTCAATTCTTTGCTGTCGGAAATTCGGACAGCAAAATTCCGATGGAGCCTACACACGGTCGCATTTTCCGATGAAAATCTCTCATCGTCCTTTTTCTGGCCGGAATTCCGATCGTGTGTACACGAAAGAGTCCGATGGGAGGAGCTAAGAACTCAGGTATCCGGTGTGCAGATCTCAGCATCCAGTGACTCTACTTTAGCCAGCCATAGACCGAGCGATTTTCTTCCCTGAAGAAACATCACTCGATTCTCCCATCAACACAGTTACTGTCGATGGGGAATCCTTCCCGCAGGACTATTGTATTCTCCCGGCGGGGGGGGGGGGGGGGGATCAGTCCCTGCCGGGAGAACACAGTGATTATTGCTTGGGGCTATAACAGCCACTTGCAATAAATCGCATGTAAAATCTGACAGGCTGGTTGTACCCAAGTTGATTGCTCGATTGACTTGGGTACATTCAGCCTGCCCATACATGGTTTAAATCTTGGTCGGTCCCGGCTGAATGTAGTACAAGGGCCTGTCTGATTGCATACAAATTGAAAAGTGTTTAGGTTTTTGCATCAATAAATTTTTTATTGTATCTTAAAGAAAAATTGAAACAATGTATACATTGTTAGCGTTGTACAAAGTTTTGTGTACAATTCCATGTATAGAAAATTGTTATATACGTTGTGGTGACATAAAACAAAGCAAATAACTAACGATAATTAACTGCTGAAACTTATACAACAGGTGTAAATCAGTGATTACTATGAGGTGTTGATAATTATTACTCCCCCAAGGGACCCCCATTGGGATAAAAGTGTTTAGGTTTGACCTCATATTATATGGTTTTTGGTAAATCTAAAGGAAAGTTGTACAAGTAAATTGTATAATGTAAGGGCACTCTGGGGGTTATTTACAAAAGGCAAATCCACTTTGCACTGCAAGTGCACTTGGAATTGCAGTCGCTCTAAATCTAAAGGGTAGATCTGAAATGAGGGGAAGCTCTGCTGAATTTATCATCCAATCGTGTGCAAGCTAAAATGCTGTTTTTTTATTTTCCTTGCATGTCCCCCCTCGGATCTACAGCGACTTTACTTCCAAGTGCACTTGCAGTGCAAAGTGGATTTGCCTTTTTCGTAAATAACCCCCCTCCATGACAAGCTGGCCATACACACTTAGAAAATCATTACAAAAAGCGTTTGATACACTCGATCGTTCCGTTAGTAGGCTAAATTAAATTATAGAAATGCAAAGTTTTAATACAAAAAAAATTTTTTTTTGAGCCTGATCAAACGATTTTCTAAACATTAGTAGTGGAATCCTTTGAAAACAGTTAAAAAAAATCTACAGCGCATGAATGTGTTTAACCACTTCAGCACCGATTTTTTTTTCGTGACTGCGACATTGCGGCGCACACTTCGGACACTTTTGACACATTTTTGGGACCATTCACATTTACACAGCGATCGTTGCTATAAAATTGCAGTGATTACTGTGTAAATGTGACTGGCAGATAAGGGGTTAACACTAGGGGGCGCTGTAGGGGTTAATGTGTTCCCTAAGGTAGTGATTCTAACTGTAGGGGGAGGGGACTCACAAGGGGAGGAGACCGATCGGTGTTCCTCCGTACTGGGATCACATGATCGGTCTTCTCTCCACTGACAGGACGTGGAGCTGTGTGTTTACACACACAGCTCCACGGTCCCGCACGGTCCCACTATTTTCACGGGCAACGGGTCCCGAGCGACGCCGCCCTTGTGGGCGTCATATGACTATGGGCGGGATGCGAAGTGGTTAAATGTAACCCTCAGATCGTGTAATTTAACTGATGAAAAATGTACAGTTTATGTCAGGGGCGCCCAACCTTTTGAAGCGCGAGGGTCACTTAAGCGACTTGGTAACCAGTTGCGGGCCACAATGAGCGGAGCAGGCGGACGGCAGGTCCGTCTCTGCTCTGCATATGCAGAGGGACACAGCCCACTAAACTTTTTTTTGCGGATCGGATTGGAGGTAGGACACAAGTCAGTTTACATCTGCCACTCCTTAGAGATGAATGGAGGGTCCAATTGGGTCGGACCTACCGTGTGAAAGGGGCCCCAAGGCTGCTTTCACACTGATGCACTGCGGTTTTCCAGCACCGTGGGTGCAACGCAGTGTACCTGTTAATAACAGTATTCAATTCCATCCCAGAGCAGTAGGTCGCGGGCCACATCAGAGGGCTCCGCGGGCCACATGTGGCCCCCGGGGCACTGGTTGGGCACCCCTGGTTTATGTTGTTATCGATTGATAATATGTCGATAATTAGGCGACAGATCGTCAGGCAGAGGCACAGGGGGTTATTTACTAAAGGCAAATTCACTTTGCACTACCAGTGCACTAGGAAGTGCAGCCGCTGTAGATCTGAGGGGGGACATGCAAGGAAAATAATAAACAGCATTTTTGCTTGTACATGATTGGATGATAAAATCAGCAGAGCTTCCCCTGATTTCTGATCTTCCCCTCCGATCTACAGCGACTGCACCTCCAAGCGACTGCACTTGTACTGCAAAGTGGATTTGCCTTCAGTAAATCAACCCCACAGGACGGAGCTCTGCCTATATAAACAAGGCAGAGCTCCATTCTGACAGGGGGGAAGTAATAGGGGTTGATTTACCAAAGGCAAATAGGCTGTGAACTTTGCAGAGTGCAATTCTGCGAGGGCAGTTGCTCCAGAGCTTAGTAAATGACGTGAAGCTTCACTTTGCAAAGAATACCCAATCACATGCAAGGAAAATGAAAAAAAAAAATACATTTTTTTCTTGCACATGATTGGATAACGAAAGTCAACAGAGCTTCTGCTCATTTACTAAGCTCTGTAGCAACTACACTTACGAAGTGCAACTGCCCTTTGCAAAGTGCACAGTCTAGTTGCCTTTAGTAAAACAACCCCATAGACTTTGGGGGGAGATTTACTAAAACTGGAGCACACAGAATCTGGTGCAGATGTGCATGGTAACCAATCAGCTTCTAACTCGACTTCAAATAAGCTTTGACAATAAAACCTGGAAGCTGATTGGTTTATATGCACAGCTGCACCAGGATTTTGCACTCTCAAGTTTTAGTAAATCTAATAGACATGTGCACAACAGAAAAATTTGTTTATTTTTGTTTCGTTTCTTTCTTTTCCGTTGATTCGTAACGATTCGTAAATTCGTAAGTCGGTGTTCGTATTCGTAACAATTCGTATTTTCGTAAGAGTTATTTTTTCGTTGATTTTGTTTTTCCGTTAGTTTAATTTTCGTTTATTCGTTTATTCAAAATTCGGACGCATTCGTATTTATTCGTACTTTCGTAACATTCGTAGATTCATAATCGGAGGATAATTCATAATGTTAAGTAATGTGTATGCTATTATTACATTTTAAGAGACACGGAAAATTACGAATCGAAAAAAAAAGTTGCGAATGTACGAATTTTTTCGTTCAATCCATTCGAAGCACGTTAAGCAGCGCCATTGTAAGAGACACGGAAAATTACGAATCGCAAGAAAAAAAAAAAAAGTTACGAATGTACGAATTTTTTCGCTCAATCCATTCGAAGCACGTTAAGCAGCGCCATTGTAAGAGACACGGAAAATTACGAATCGCAAAAAAAAAAAAAAAAGTTACGAATGTACGAATTTTTTCGCTCAATCCATTCGAAGCACGTTAAGCAGCGCCATTGTAAGAGACACGGAAAATTACGAATCGCAAAAAAAAAAAAAAAGTTACGAATGTACGAATTTTTTCGTTCAATCCATTCGAAGCACGTTAAGCAGCGCCATTGTAAGAGACACGGAAAATTACCAATTCAACAAAAAAAAAAGTTACGAATGTACGAATTTTTTTGCTCATTTTGATTTTCGTTGTTCCTGTTTTCGTTTTTTTATTTTCTTCTTTTGTAAATTCGTTGTTTCTAATTTGTTTTTTTCGGATTTTCGTTGTTTTTCGGATTCGTTCGATTCGAACGATTCGTTATTCGTTAAATTTTTTGCGAATCGTTCGTTCATTCGTACGATAACGAATGAACGAATAAAACGAAAAAAAACGAAAAAAAGAAAAAAAACTAAACGAATTGCACATGTCTAAAATCTAAAGCAAAGCAGGGAATAAATTCCATCACATCCCTGAGTAAAAGCAGCACACTGGGGGTTATTTACGAAAGGAAAATCCACTTTGCACTGCAAGTGCACTTGAAAGTAAAGACGTTGTAGATCCGAGGGGGACATGCAAGGAAAATAAAAAAAAAAAGTATTTTAGCTTGCACATGATTGGATGATAAAATCAGCAGCGCTTCCCCTCATTTCAGATCTACCCCCTTAGATTTAGAGTGACTGCACTTCCAAGTGCACTTGCAGTGCAAAGTGGATTTCCCTTTTGTAAATAACCCCCACTTTGTACACAAAAACACTGGCTAGGCACACATTTAACCCTTTGATTGCCCCTGTTAACCCCTTCCCTGCCAGTGTCATTGGTACAGTGACAGTGAATATTTTTAGCACTGATCACTGTATTCGTGTCACTGGTTCCCAAAAAGTGTCAGTTAGTGTCAGTTTGTCTGCTGCAATATTGCAGTCGCTAATCGCCACCATTACTAGAATAAAAAAAATAAACATTCCAGTATATATACCATAGTTTGTAGACGCTATGGGGTTGATTTACTAAAGGCAAATGGACTGTTGCCCTCTGCAAGTTGCAGTTGCTCCAGAGCTTAGTAAATGAGGTAAGGCTTCGCTTTGCAAAGAGTACCCAATCAGGTGCAAGGAAAAAAAAATATAATTTTTGCTGGCACATGATTGGATGATGGAAGACAGCAGAGCTGCTGCTCATTTACTAAGCTCTGGAGCAACTGCACTTTCCAAAGTGCACATTCTATTTGCCTTTAGTAAATCGACCCCTATAACGTTTGCACAAACCAATCAATATACACTTATTGGGATTTTTTTTTCGACCAAAAACATGTAGCAGAATACAGACTGGCCTAAATTTATGAGGAAATTCGATTTTTTTTACATGTTTTTTTTATTGGATGTGTTTTATAGCAGGGAGAAAAAAAAAATCTATGTGGTTGATTTACTAAAGGCGAATAGACCGTGCACTCTGCAAGGGCAGTTGCTCCAAAGCTTAGTAAATGAGCAGAAGCTCTTTTGACTTTTATCATCCAATCATGTGCAAGCAAAAATGCTGTTTTTTTTTTTTTTTTCCTTGGATGTGATTGGGTATTCTTTTCAAAGTGAAGCCTTAAAGTGGTGTTTCCCCCAAATTTACAACTTTTAACCTATGAGCAAATGAGCTAATAAAAATTAATTGGATAAAAAAATAAATTCACTTACCTATTTGTCCCTGTTGCTAGGTGGTCCCACGAAATCTGCCTCTTCCATAGCCTAGGCTAAAAACGTCACCTCCCCTCGGCGCAGTCAGTCATCTGGGACACATGACAGGTCCCAGATGACTGCGGTGTATCACGGCGTGCGGCGCCGCTCGCGAATGCGCAGTGGGTGCCCGGCTGTGAAGCCACAGCCGGGTGCCCACAGTAAGGATGCCAGCGCCGCGAGCGGAGCGGGGAACGAGGGGGGGGGGCTTTGTTCCCCCGCATCGCTGGACCCTGGGACAGATAAGTGTCCGATTCTTAAAAGTCAGCAGCTGCAGTATTTGTAGCTGCTGACTTTTTTTAAAAAATGTTTCATGGGCACACCGCTTTAAATGAAAAGTGAAGCTTTACCTCATTTACTAAGCTCTGGAGCAACTGCCAGGAGCCAATTGGCCTTTAGTAAATCAACTATATAGTCTGTGCACTTTGCAAGTGCACTCTACAGAGTGCAGTTGTTTCAAAGCTCAGTAAATGAGGGGAACCTCTCATGACTTCCATCATCCAATCATATGCAAGCATAACTGCCGTTTTGTGTTTTGTTTTTTCTTGCATGTGATTGGATATTCTTTGCAAAGTAAAGCTTTGCCTCATTTACTAAGCTCTGGAGCAACTGCACTTGCAATATGCACAGTCATTTTTGCCTTTAGTAAACCAACCCCTTTGTGCACCTGGACACATAGGGGGGTTATTTACGAAAGGCAAATCCACTTTGCACTACAAGTGCAAACTACAAGTGCAAAGTGCACTTAAAATTGCACTGCAAGTGCACTTGGAATTGCAGTCGCTGTAAGTCTGAGGGGTAGATCTGAAATGAGGGCAAGCTCTGCTGATTTTATTATCCAATCATGTGCAAGCTAAAATGCTGTTTTTTTATTTTCCTTGCGTGTCCCCCTCAGATCTACAGCGACTGCCCTTCCAAGTGCACTTTCAGTGCAATTTCAAGTGCACTTTGCACTTGTAGTTTGCACTTGTAGTTTGCACTTGTAGTTTGCACTTGTAGTGCACAGTGGATTTGCCTTTTGTAAATATCCCCCACTTTGTACACAAAAACACTGGCTAGGCACACATTTAACCCTTTGATTGCCCCTGTTGACCCCTTCCCTGCCAGTGTCATTAATACAGTGACAGTAAATATTTTTAGCACTGATCACTGTATTCGTGTCACAGGGGTTGGGGTTGCTTTACTAAAGGCAAATAGTCTGTGCACTTTGCAAGTGCGGTGGCACTCTTCAAAGTGCAGTTGCTCCGGAGCTTTCTAAATGAGGGGAACCTCTATTGACTTTCATCATCCAATCATGTGCAAGCAAAAATGCTGTTTTTTTTTTTTTAGTTTTTTTTTTCTTGCATGTGATTGGGCATTCTTTGCAAAGTGAAGCTTCGCCTCATTTACTAAGCTCTGGAGTGACTGCACTTCGAAGACACTTGCAAAGTGCACAGTCTATGGGGGTTGATTTACTAAAGGCAATTAAAGGCAACGTTGCACTCTGCAAGAGCAGTTTGCTCCAGAGCTTAGTAAACGAGCAGAAGCTCCGTTGACTTCTATTATCCAATCATATGCAAGCAAAAAAGCTTTTTTTTTTTTTCCTTGCACATGATTGGGTTTTTCTTTAACGTGAAGCTTTACCTCATTTACTAAACTCTGGAGCAATTGCACTTTGCATAGTGCACAGTCTGCCTTTAGTAAATCAATCCGAATGGCTTTTTATTGAGGGGAGTTTAGGCAAAAAATATTCCCAAAGCCCCCAAAAAAAAACCTCAGTTTAGGAGCAGCAGCAGCAGCGTGCATGAACCTTATTGAGTCGGGGGGACATTTTATTGGCACAAACAAAATAAATTCTTTTGGTTGGCTAAGTGCCACAAGGAAGGGGCATGAAAAAAAGCCCCACCAGTTGAACATGCCTGCTGTAAGGGGTTAACTACTTAATGACAGCATACAAAACTGACCCGCTCTCTAGTGTATTTCACCGGTACAGCCTCCTCTACCCCCTCCAGGGTTTGCCTCCTCCCACCCTGCAGCTGATTGGTGACAAGTTTCTATATTTGGTCCCTATTATTCCGAGCAACCCAAACAGCTGGATTCTGAATGACAGAAAGAGACGGTGACACCAGGCAACAGAGGCAGGGGAAAGATTGTGCAGATCGCAGACATAGATAGACAGATCGATCGATCGATTGGCAGCTACTCTTTCCAGAGGAGTATACGGATCACTGCCCCTGGATTTACACATCCTGTGTGCCCACTTTTGCCCACAAGAGGTGCCCAGCTGGAATGCATAGACCTGAGCCAAGTTACTGCACAGAGGAGACTACTCTGGGCCAACGAGGTGCCGGTTCATGGGTACCCCCTCCGCCCGCAGCCCCTGAACCCGGTCACGCCCCCAGCTCCCCACCAGTTCCGGACAGCCCAGCGCCGAGCCCCTCACCCGGCGGCTATGGATACAGCCACTCGGAAGACAAGCCCGGCGAACCTCGGATCCGGCGCCCCATGAACGCCTTCATGGTCTGGGCCAAAGACGAGCGAAAAAGACTGGCGCAGCAGAACCCAGACCTGCACAATGCCGTACTGAGCAAGATGCTAGGTGAGATGACTGGCCGTCCGATGCGCTGCCTTTGCGGCGCAGGTCAAACGCCTTCGGACGGTAGCAAAAAAAAAAAAAACACGGTTTTGGGTTGTAAAAAAATTCGCATTCGTAAATTTTGGGGTCTTAGCTGAGTGGAGGATGCTTAACTTAATCAAATATAATTCAGTGGAAAAAAACAAAAATTAAAGGGATTTGAAGAAGTTGTGTGTGATTGTACTTAAATCCAAAAAAAGTTGCAGCGAGATCCCTGTTTTGTAGAGCGGGCTGTGAAATCGTAGATTCGCGCTGCCATTGCTGACTAATCAGCAGTGAAAATCTGTGGTTTTGGGTCCTCTTAAACCTCAGAAACGCAAACTCAAAATCTAAACAGCAGCTGCAAAGCGTGACGTTATAACAATGGTTCTGACACCGGCAGACTAAATATAAAAACCTCCCTTTGTTTAAAGGAATCGTCCATTATAAGGTTAGGGGTTTGGTAGATGCCGAGGACTCACAACACCTGACAGTCTCTTCTGTCTCTCTGGGATTCTGTTAGTGAGAGTTCCCAGGTCTTCTTACTGCTGTTCCCATTATGGGGGTCTCCAACCATCCCTGATTATTTATGGGGGTCTCCAACCATCCCTGATTATTTATGGGGGTCTCCAACCATCCCTGATGGATTTTAACATTTATTTATGGGGGTCTCCAACCATCCCTGCTTATTTATGGGGGTCTCCAACCATCCCAGATTATTTATGGGGGTCTCCAACCATCCCTGATGAATTTTATGGGGGTCTCCAACCATCCCTGATTATTTATGGGGGTCTCCAACCATCCCTGATGAATTTTAATATTTATTTATGGGGGACTCCCACCATCCCTGGTGAATTTTAACATTTATTTATGGGGTGCTCCCACCATCCCGGATGGACTTTAACATTTATTTATGGGGGACTCCCGCCATCCCAGATGGACTTAAAAATTTATTTATAGGGGACTCCCACCATCCCTAATAGATTTTAAAATGTATTTATGGGGGACTCCCGCCATCCCTGATGAATTTTAACATTTATTTATGGGGACTCCCGCCATCCCTGATGGGCTTTACATTTTTTGAGGGACTCCCACCCTCCCTGATGAATTATAAAATGTATTTATGGGGGACTCCCACCATCCCTGATGGATTTTAAATGTTATGGGGGGACTCCCTCCCTGATTAATTTTAAAATGTAAAAATGTAAAATTAATAAATAAATACATTTATTTATGGGGGACTCCCACCATCCCTGATGAATTTTAACATTTATTTATGGGGACTCCCGCCACCCCTGATGGACTTTACATTTTTTGAGGAAATCCCACCCTTCCTTATGAAGTATAAAATGTATTTATGGGGGACTCCCACCATCCCTGATGGATTTTAAATGTTATGGGGGGACTCCCTCCCTTCCTGATTAATTTTAAAATGTATTTATGGGGGTCTCCCACCATCCCTGATAGATTTTAACATTTATTTATGGGGGACTCCCACCATCCCTGATGAATTTTACCATTTTTTGAGGGACTCCCATCCATCCTGATGAATTATAAAATGTATTTATGGGGGGACTCCCACCATTCCTGATGAATTTTAAAATGTATTTATGGGGGGGCTCCCACCATCCCTGATGGATTTTAAATGTTATGGGGGACTCCCACCCTTCCTGATTAATTTTAAAATGTATCTATGGGGACTCCCACTATCGAGCAGAGCCCTCTGATCCTCCTGTATTGAATTGTATTGTAACTGTACTGTCTGCCCTCATGTTGTAAAGCGCTGCACAAACTGTTGGTGCTATATAAATCTTGTATAATGATAATAATAATCCCTGATGGATTTTAACATTTATTTATGGGGGGCTACCATCCCTGATGGATTTTACATTTTTTGGGGGGACTCTCACCCTTCCTGATGGATTTACATTTTTGGGGGGGACTCCCACGCTTCCTGCTGGATTTTAATTTTTTGGGGGGACTCCCACCCTTCCTGATTTATTTTAATTGTTTGGGGGGACTCCCACGCTTCCTGCTGGATTTTAATTTTTTGGGAGGACTCCTACCCTCCCTGATGGATTTTAATTTTTTGGGGGGACTCCCACCCTCCCTGATGAATTATAAAATGTATTTATGGGGAGACTCCCACCATCCCTGATGGCTTTTACCATTTCATTTATATTATACATAAGGCAGATGGAGGAGCTAGAACTGCAAAGGTGGACAGGAACAGAACTGGGAACTAGAAGGGAGAGATTTAATATATAGCAAGCCAATGGATGATGCAGCCATCCAGATTCCACCTATAGATAAAATATAAGATTTAGGCAGACCCACACTTTTTTTTTTTAAACAGAAAAGAAGACCCTCTCTTTAAATAGTGCACCTTTAGGTGTCTAGGTTCTGTTTTCTTTGGGACAGGTGCTCTTTAATGATGCTTTCTGTTTGGAGAATGAGATAGATAAAATCATGGTGAAGTCTATCTGTTTGGTACGCAATGGGTTTACTGCATCTCGCAGTATGTTTTCAATATTATTTTACTATATTATTATATAAGAGTTTATAAAGAGTTTATTTATTGACAGGCTGTTTAAGTGAAAAATATTATATATTATATGTGTACACCTAAAAAAAAAAAATTTTCCAATGATGCTGCAAACATTCCTATTAATAATCATTTTTTTTATTCAATGTATTTAGTTAAAGGATCATTCCTTCCTTTCATAATTGTGTAGATCCTGGTTAGCTGAATTCCTGGATTACTCAGGGAAGCTCATGGTGAAATATCAGCACTAGAGGTTTCATCATCAGAGTCCGTGACAAATATAGCGCATACCAAAAGTTGAAATGAAAGGCCCTTTAATCAGCATAAAAAATAGTTATAAATATTTTTATATAGATCTCTAGTAACACAAAGGGGTTGATTTACTAAAGGCAAATAGACTGTGCACTCGGCACACAGTTGCTCCAGAGCTTAGTAAATGGGCAGAAGCTCTGCTGACGTCCATCATCCAATGTTGCTCCAATGCTGTTTTTTTTTTTTGTGTATTTTCCTTGCACGTGATTGGGTATTTTTTGCAAAGTGAAGCTTTACCTTCATTTACTAAGCTCTGGAGCAACTGCGCTTTCTATTTTTCTTTAGTAAATCAACCCTATGGCGTTTACAACATGATCTGTCATGCCTTAAGCCTCACGCCTTAAGCAGCAGGGTCTGTGAACACTGAAATGTAAAATAAGGGAATAGGTTGTCCTCGTTTTGCATTGTTTTAAAGGTTTATCATTTGGGAGGCAACGCAAAGGATGTGCAAAGCTATGTAACCCAAAGCAACCAACCTGATTTTTAAATGCAGCAAAGTTAAGAAAAGATGATTGGTTGTTATAGGTTATTGCAATTTAGAACAGCATTGTAATTTTTATTTTTTTTATTAATTCTTTATTTAAGTTTTTCAAAAATACAGCAAAAAAAAAAAACAAAAAAAAAAAACAGGGTCAAAAATAATCAACAAGCCAATTCCATTGGCCTGTACGTATGATTTTGAGCTGACCCTAAAAAACGTGACATTTCGTTAAAACGATTCTGACACCAGACTTTTACCAAATTATATTACATTTTTTTTTTCATTTTGCTAATTGCCAATGTACTAATGATCTTTTCGAAAAGCTAATTTCCTTTGGGAGGATAGATAAACGTTCAAGTACAATGGGCATGTGCGTGTATTGGTCACACTTATTGGTCACAACTATGACATCATATATGCGTATTTTGAAACTTTTCTTCTTTTTTTTTCCGAGGCTGTATGTGACGATGTGTTGTTTCTCCAATAGGTCAGTCCTGGAAGAACCTGAGCGTTGGGGAGAAGCGCCCCTTTGTGGAGGAAGCGGAGCGGCTGCGCGTCCAGCACCTCCAGGACCACCCCAACTACAAGTACCGCCCGCGAAGGAAGAAGCAGGCCAAGAAGATGAAGAGAGCAGACACCAGCTCTATTTTGAGAAGCGAGGGCTACTCCGGGGGTCACCCACAGGCCAGTCTCACCCATTTTCGAGAACTGCAGCCGCTGGCGTCTGGTGAACTGGAAACGTATGGGCTTCCCACCCCGGAGATGTCTCCTTTGGATGTCCTGGAGCAGAGGGAACCCGTGTTCTTTCCCCCTCACATGCAGGAAGATGGTGAGCCCGTGTCCTTTCGATCGTACCAGCCTGGCATCGACTTCAGACAGGAGAAGGTGCTCAGGGAGCTCTCAATACCATACTCTCCCTCACCCACCCAGATGGGCAACATTCTTAGGACTCCACCGTCCTCTGCTTTCTTCTACACCCCCCAGGGTGGGCCTCCAGGCTGCGCCACCCTCGGCCAACTTTCCCCGCCGCCCGAAGCTCATCAGTTGGACCCCGTGGAGCACCTGAACCCGTCCGAGCTGTGGGGGGATGTTGATCGCAACGAGTTTGACCAGTATTTGAATATGAGCAGGACTCAAGTGGCCATCCCAGGGTACCACTTGTCGATGTCCAAGCTGGCGTCCGCTAGGACTATGACCTGCGAGGAAAGCAGTCTGATATCTGCTCTCTCCGATGCCAGTTCCGCCATGTACTATGGCCCCTGTATCACTGGCTGAAGCGAGTCTGCCGTGTGCCCGGGCAGCTGGTGCCCATGGTGGCAGATGGGTGTTAGTGCTGGGCACATACAGCTCCAACTCAGTGTACTGCTGAGTGCCAGGTGCAGATTATCCCTGTAATACAGGGTTGTATGGAGGTCTGAGGAGGTCACGGCAGGCATACAGACTTACGAACACATACCATTGCAGCAGACTAAAGGAAGACTCTATCTTCAGGGGACTTGGACATACCCTTCTCTAAGCATTTACTAAATATATCTCTTTGTTTTGTCTGCTTCCTTCTGTGCTTTTTAGACACGTCATTCTATCGCCTGGGAGATCAACAGCTCCCCTGTGCTTCCTATGCAGCTGAATTTAGGATGTGGCCCTGCTTTGGCTCAAACTTCCTGTAAAACGCAAAATGATGTTGTAAAGACCTAAAAAGCATAGGAGGAATTTAGAAAGAAATTTGAATCTAGCAAAAGCCAAAGAAGAGTTTGCACAAGTCCTTTGAATTGTGTTTTTAACAGTTTATTGGGGACGCAACTTGCAGTAGTCCGAAGCTTCTCAAACAGCAATCAGGTTCATATTATTTAAAGTGACATGGTACAGGGGGATATGTAGGCTGGGACTGCTACCCTCTCCTTCTAAAAATGCTAGTTGCCTGGCTTTCGTGCTGCTCTGGCAGCTTCAGTTCTATTTTTCGGCCAAGTGTGCAAATCGAGAGTTCCAGCCTATCTCTGAATTAGATCACTGGGCGCTCATTCAGGGTCAGTGACTCAAGGTATTGAAGCCGGGGACAACCAGGTAACTAGCATTTATAAATGGAGGTCAGAAATGGTAGCCTACATGTCTATCTTAGTACAGGTGTACTTTAAGAATATATCACAAGCCTAATTCTGCTTGAAAGGAAAGTGATAAGTTGAGTAGTTAACCGAAAGTAGCCCATGGTAAATATGGCTTCTGGAGGCCTACAACCGCTTCAAATCACAAACAGTTCTCAAAGCTTTGCAATAATGATTTAAAACTTGCCCAACTAAATATTTTAATTGGAAATTTGACTCACTCAAATGCAGAAATGTGTCGTCAAAAACTGATTTGGTATTGCAACAGAGGAAGCCATGTTGTAGGCTGAAACAAACAAATGACACAATACCGTCTTTAATATAAAGATTGATTAGTGGTAACATTGAGCTCTGAAAGCCAAACACCTCAACGTTTTTTATTCACTCTTAGTATATTTAGGCCTGGTTCACACCTATGCAGGTTGCAGTTTGCATATACTAGGTGCATTTTGTGTTTTTCAATACATGCTTTTGATCCTTTGAAGTGGCGTCGCTAGAGGGTGGCTTTTGGGGCTATAGCCCCGAATCTGGAGCCCATAGTCCCGAGTCTCTGCAAGGGGAGGGGAGGCTCTCTGGGGACCCTGATGCAAGGGGGAGGCTCTCTGGGGACCCTGATTTATAGGGGGAGGCTCTCTGGGGACCCTGATTTTAAGGGGGCTCTCTGGAGACCCTAATGTAAGGGGGGCTCTCTGGGAACCCTGATTTTAAGGGGGAGGCTCTCTGGGGACCCTGATTTATAGGGGGCTCTCTTGGGACCCTAATGTAAGGGGGGCTCTCTGGGGACCCTGATGTAAGTAGGGGGTTCTCTGGGGACCCTGATACAAGAGGAAGGCTCTCTGGGGACTCTGATACAAGGGGAAGGCTCTCTGGGGACCCTGATACAAGGGGAAGGCTCTCTGGGGACTCTGATGTAGGGGGGCTCTCTGGGGACCCTGATTTAAGTGGGGGGGCTCTCTGGGGATATATATACACACACATACACACGTATATTACTGTATATACATGTGTATGCCCGCCCAAGCGTATGACTTTCTTTACTAGGCTGCTATGGGCTCTAGCCCCAGATCTTTTGTAGATCTAGCAACGCCTCTGATTGAAGTCTATGGAGCCAAAAACCAGAACAAAAAGTCTCTGGCCTTTTCCATAAAATGCACAGATGTGAACGTTTCCCCATAGGAAACCATGGTAAACTGAAAATGCACTAAAAAATGCACAGGTGTGAACCAGGCCTTAGAGACACCATTTTCATTCATAGGATCTTCCACCTAACATAACACCTGTGAAAGAAGCCTCAGATGGAAGCTGCAAACCTCTGTCATGCAGCTTCTTCCATATCCTGGAACTAGCATGAAATAAAGAATTAATAGACGCTATTCCACACAGGCATGTTGCTTTGTGAGTTGTAACAGATTACCCTTAAAGCACCACATGGTTAAGCAATAAAAAGTGGGGCAAATATGACAAGAAGGAAATGCTGCCCCCAACAGACTTGGTAGTACTAGTGACGCTTAGCTTGCATTCTGATAATAATACAGCCACATGTAGCTTACTCAGTTCCTAAAAGCTGTGTCTGGCTCTGGTTTTTCCACCAGGGCCATGATGGAAAGTGACCCGAGGACTATTCTCTGATCCAACAGCCTACGTCCCAAGAACGGCAGGTCCTCTTAACCCCCTGTCCGCTGGGATTCTGGGTAACCTATTGCACTGGCCTCTCCTGGTTCCTGAGAGGTTAAATCAGTATTTTATTCATTGTGTTTAACATGACTGTTTTTTTTTTTTTTTAATGTGTATACCCTGTAAACACTGTCATTTGTGTTTTTTTTATGAACATTTTTTTATGATGAAAAAGTACCTTTGAATAAGATACCTTGAGGATCTGACTAAACGATTGTCTAATTACCGTCAACAGCTGGTCTATGGTGTGCTACAGTCAGATATGTCAGTCTGTGCCTTTATCAATGTATATGCAAATTATAATGTTACAGAGCATTGAACATAAAACAACTCATAACTGACAAGCACATTCCCCGCTCTCCTTACCTCTCCATAGAAATCTTCCATTAACTCTTCCTTTCTCTCTGTATCAGTGACTGTATCTTTCCTGCTTTTTTCAGTTTTTTTTTTGTGTCTTTTCTCACTCAATTCTCCTGATATGTTCTCTCTCATCCCCGTCCTCTCTCTTAATTGCCTTGTTCTCTCTGTCTGTCTCTCTATTTTTTGTTTCCTTATTTTTCCATTTCTCTATTTCTCTCTCTCCCTTCCCCCTCTCCTATCTCTTTCTCTCGCTCTAATCTCCCTTACTCCTCTCTCTCTCTCTGATCTCTCTCCTATATCCATTATTTCTTTCTCCTCTCTCCTTAATTTATCTCTCTCTCTTTCTCCTTAATTTCTCTCTCTCTCTCTCTCCTCTCTCTCTCTCTCTCTGATCCTACTCAGCTCTCTCTACCTGTTCTACCTCTTATGATCATTACCTTTCTCTTTGATCTCTCTCCTTACCCTTACTACTCTCTCTCTGATCTCTCTCCTATCTCCATTACCTCTCTCTCTGATCTCTCTCCTATCTCCATTACTTCTCCCTCTCTCCAATCTCTTTCCTCTATCCTTACCCTCCCTCTCAGATCTCTGGTTCAACTCCATTACCCCTCTCTCCTTACCCTTCCTCTCTCTTTCTGATCCCTATCGGCCCTCTATCTCTGATCTCTCTCCTTTCTCCATTACCTCTATCTCTGATCTCTCTCCTTTCTCCATTACCTCTATCTCTGATCTCACTCCTTAACCTTCTTTCTCTCCCTCTGTTCTCTCTCACCCCTCTCTCTCCGATCTCCCGCTTATTTCCATTACCTATTTCTCTTCTATCTCCTTGCCCTCTCTATCCAATCTCTGTCCTATCTCCATTACCTCTCTTAAGCCACTTACACATGGGGAGAATGTCGGAAGACATTTGGCAGTTAAAAAAAAAAATGACCAACATTCTGCCTGTGTGTATGTCGGGCTCTCTGACAGAAGCCGGCTTTTCGGCCGACTTCTGTCGGAAGTGCATGCTGGAAAACCAGCAGCCGTCCGACTCCCGATCAGCGCTCTCAGTCAGTGACGGATCCGAGTGTTCTGGCGGGCACCCCCTGTCGGAACACAACAGTTCAGTGGGAAAGATTGCTAGACTCACTGGATTGCACTAAAAAGAACTGTAGTGTGTCCCCGGATTTACCCTCTCTCTCTGATCTCTCTCCTTACCTTCTCTCTCTGATCTCTCTCCTATCTCCTTACCCTCTCTATCCTATCTTCATTGCCCCTTTCTCCTATGTCCTTACCCTTTCTCTTTCTCTAATCTCTCTGATCTCTCTCCTATCTCCATTACCTCTTTTTATGATCTCTTTCCTTATCTCTCTCTCTCTCGTCTTTCTCACCTCTCTCTCTCTCTGTTCTCTCCTATCTCCATTACCTCTCTCCCTGATCTCCTTTACCCCCGTCCCACTCCTTTTTCTCTCTCTCTCTCTCTCTGTTCTCTCCTATCTCCATGACCCCTCTCCCTGATCTCATTTACCCCCGTCCCACTCCTTTCTCTCTCTCTGTTCTCTCCTATCTTCATGACCCCTCTCCTTGATCTCCTTTACCCCAGTCCCATTCCTTTCTCTCTCTCTCTAATGTCTCTCACTCTTGTCCCTCATCTCCCTCGCTCAGTCACTATCATACCCTTATCTCTGATCTCTCATTTGTCTCCCTATCCTATCTCTCTCTTTCTCATATCTCTCACCTACCACTAACTGTTCTCTCACCGCAGTTCTATTACTTGTCTGTCTTCCTATCATCTCCCTCCTTCTTTCCTTTGGTCTATATGTCTATTTTTCTTGCTCTCTTCCTGAACTTCTCTTTCCTACCATTGTCTTTCTTTCTCTTCCATCTCTCTTCTTTACTAGAGAGCAAATAATTCACCCCTCTCCCCCAAAACATCTGAGTGCTTACACATTCTTTATTGACATTGAAGAAAAGCTTCACCCGCTTATGTTTCTTTCTGGGTTCAGCAGAAGCATATTGATGCAAGATACATGAATTTGTTTTGTGCAATCAGTTTTTTGAAGAGTAAAGTAAAACTTTCAGAGGTGAATAGTCTAGATAGCTGTAGGTTTTAAATAAGTGTATGGTCTAGATCAGTTAATGTGCAACATTATTGTAGGAGGAAAAGGGAAGGTTGTAGTGACAGTTGGGAAGTAGGTGGTTTGAAGAGGCAGTGGCAGTCGGTGGTCACTGACCAATGTCAGAGGTATGCAAGGTGCAGATGAAATGTATAGAACTGGCACAGACTCTGCATGACTGGCACACAAAACAGGTGCTAGAAAACTCTTCTAAAGCAACCATAGAAACTGTAATATGTGTGTACATCTACTGTCTCATCCTCATATCAAAATAAACTGTATGAAGGGGTTTAATGTACTTCTGTTGTTCTGTCTCTCTACAGCATTGGAACATCACTTCTGAGGCTGCTCATCCGCTACTCAGAAATATCAGTGGATTCTCTGACACCAATATTTCCAAAATGTTCAAGTGTCCTTTCCACCTCTTTTCTTTTTTTTCTTTCCCTTCTTCTCTGGCTTACTTTCTCTTTCTGTCTCCCTCTACTAATTTTTTTCTTGCTATTTTGTTTCTTTTCGTTTATATTTTTTATCTATCTTCATCCATCTTTCTTTCTTTATTTTTATCTTTCTTTCTCTGTCGTTCTTTCTATTCCTTTTTCTTTCTCTTTCTTTCCTTCTTTCTTTCTCTTTCTAGGTTGTCCATTTCTTTTTATTTTTACAAACTCTGTTTCTCTCTCTTGTTTATCCCTTCCTGTATCCTTCTAAATTTTTTTCTCTCGCTATTTTGTTTCTGTTTGTTTCTATTTTGCTTTCTTTCTTTCTTTTTATATATTGTCCATCTATTTTTATTTTTACAAACTCTGTTTCTCTCTCTTGATTATCCCTTCTTGTATCCCCCTTTCTGTTTGTTTCTATTTTTCAATCTCCCTTCATCTTTCTTTTTCTTTTCTTTTCTTTTTTCTTTCTTTTCTTTCTTTCTCTTTCTATGTCGTCCATTTCTTTTTCTTTTTACAAACTCTGTTTCTCTCTCTTGTTTATCCCTTCCTGTATCCCTCTACTAATTTTTCTTTTCGCTTTTTTTTTCTGTTTGTCTCTATTTTTTTCCTATCTCCCTTCATCTTTCTTTCTTTCTTTATCTTTCTTTCTTTTCCTTTTTCTTTCTTTTTCTTACATTCTCTTTCTTTCCTTCCTTCTTTCTTTCTCTTTCTACGTTGTCCATTTCTTTTTCTTTTTACAAACTCTGTTTCTCTCTCTTGTTTATCCCTTCCTGTATCCCTCTACTAATTTTTCTTTTCGCTATTTTTTTCTGTTTGTCTCTATTTTTTTCCTATCTCCCTTCATCTTTCTTTCTTTCTTTTCTTTTTTTTTCTTTCTTTCTTTTTCTTACATTCTCTTTCTTTCCTTCCTTCTTTCTTTCTCTTTCTACGTTGTCCATTTCTTTTTATTTTTACAAACTCTGTTTCTCTCTCTTGTTTATATTTTTTCTGTTTGTTTATATTTTTCAATCTCCCTTCATCTTCTTCTTTCTTCTTTTTTTCTTTCTTTCTTTCTTCCCTCTGTTTTTTCTGTCCGCCTTTGTCTCTCTTTTTTTGTTTTCTGTCTGTCACTCTCTCTGTTTTATTTCTCCCTCTGCCTGGTTATATCTGTTATTTATTTATTCCAGTTACTTATATAGTGCTGTCAGTTTAGACAGTGCTTTACATATATATATATTATACATTCACATTAATCCATGCCCTCAAGGAGCTGGCAATCTATCTCACATTCACATGTACACATACACATACACATATTAGGGCCGATTTAGACAGGAGGCAATTAAAGTGGTATCAAATCTAAATAAAAAATAAATAAAAGAAATAAACAGGTTTATACATACCTGCTCTGTGCAATAGAATTGCACAGAACAGCCTTAAACCTCCTTTTTTCTGGTCCCCCGCTGGTGCTCCCCCACTTGTGCTCTCCCACTTGTGCTGGTGCCCCTGTGTCACTGGCTTTGATTGGCAGCAGCAGGAGCCAATGGCAAAGCCAGAGAGACACAGAAGTGAGGGGAGAGAAGAGCTACACAGCGCTGGATCATATGAGGGTTCAGGTAAGTAAAAGGGAAGGGGGGGTTAGGGGGGACACTAATGTCTAAACATTTATTACCCAAATGCAAGGAACGCATTCAAGTAAAATATGTTTTTTAACCTACCAACATGTCTTTGGAGTGTGGGAGGGAAACGGAGTACCTGGAGGAAACCCACACAGCCACAGAGAAAACACGCAAACTCCAGGTAGTGCCGTGGTTAGTAGTTGTTTCTTCCTCCCTCAATATCAACCAAGGTAGAATGTAGCAAGGAAGGTGACACGAAGGTTAACAAAAAGCTTTTTCAGACAAACTATCTAGTTAAGTAAGTAATGACGCTCCAACTGCAGTGTCGCCTCCTGCTATAGGTGGTCCTGAGCATCCTAGTTTTCCTTTCTACTCCCAGTGCCCCCCCCCCCCCCCAGCCCAATCTCTATCACTAATTTCCAGTATTTAATTTACTTAAGATGAATGATTAGTGAAGACCAATAAACAAAACAGGAATTAAAAATGCAAAAATATAGATATGCAATATAAAATATTAGGTTTAAACAATACATGTGAAAATTATTTGGCCAAGGGTAGGAATTGGGAGGGGGGACATTTGCCCACTGGGCCTCTAGTAATAAGATGTTGAGCTGGTGGTCCTGAGTGGATATACTGCAGACATTGGACACATGCTGACCATGCTCCCCATACAGACCTTTGATCGCTGACTGGTAGAGGGAGGTCTTCTGCTGCCATCTTCCTTTGTGGCTCTGGAATGTCATGTGACCAAATGGCGAAAACTGCAAAGGAAGCTGACGCTGGAAGATGTTAAAAAGGTCTTTCACTACGTCCTTCAGGAACACCCACTTTTCAACATGCCCACCAGTCACTGGGGCACCATTGTATGCTTTGCATGGTACACTTTCTTTAGCTCACAGAAATCTGTGCCTACCCTGTAAGGGCTAACCGGTTGTGTTTACCGTCACCCCCCAGGACAAAAGCTCCCAGTCCTCCCCTGGTATGGCCAAAGGTTGGCTAATTATCCTCTAAGGCAGCCATATTTTTATGCCAGAGGAGCCCATGAAACAATTAGGAGGTCTCAGGGAACCCCTGCTAAAAATGATACCTACATCTCACTCTATATTATTAAAATCAGTAAGTTATACATATGATAATAATAAATAAAAGAATAAGGCTTAATGCACATGGGCATAAAAAATGCTGCTTTTGCAGGCATACACCATTTTTTTTTTTTATGCCTCTCTACACAGCTCTATGTTAGCCTACGTAGCCATGCACATCAGGCATTTAGGTCAGTATTTTTTTAAACAGTGTTTAGAGGTATAAAAAAGCTTACATTTATAAGTTACACACGTACGCTCGTCAACGCACATGTATGAGCGTAAATTTATTCCAATAGCCAGAATAAATTAATATTCAGGCCAGTAAAATGCATTTATGCTTAATGCCAGGCATGCATAAACATGCAATACATATGCGTATAAATGCGTGTACATATGTGACATTAGAGGCATTGTTTCTGTCAAGTTCTGGCAGGAAAAATGCAGCATACATTCATATGCTCGTGTGCATGAGGCCTAAAAAATATGGCAAACCCAGAGTATTTGACATTCATGTTGGATCATTGGCAACCATAACAATTTTAACTTAAAGTGGTTGTAAAGCCAGAAGTTTTTTAACGTAATGCTGCATTAAGATAAAATACCTTTAATGCTCAGCATCCCAGCCCCCACCATAATTACCTGAGCCCAATCTCGATCCAGCGATGTGCATGAGAGCAGCAGCTCTCTCGGCTGTCTCCCTGCTCAATGGATCAGAGACAGCAGCAGGAGCCATTGGCTTCCACTGCTGTCAATCCGAGCTATTGCAGAGTGAGCAGGGGGTGGAGGCAAGCAATGCTCTGTGTCAATGGACACACAGGGGCTTATGTACTAAAGGCAAATAGACTGTGCACTTTGCAAAGTGCAGTTGCACTCTGCAAGAGCAGTCGCTCCAGTGCTTAGTAAGTGGGCGGAAGCTCTGCTGACTTCCATCATCCAATCACATGCAAGCAAAAATGCTATTTTTTATATTTCTTTAATCGTACATCACGGGACACAGAGCCATAGTAATTGATATTCGGGTTATAGTCCACCTTCAGGTGTTGGACACTGGCACACCCAAAACAGGAAGTTGCCTCCCTATATAACCCCTCCCATACCGGGAGCATCTCAGTTTTTTCGCCGGTGTCTAATGTGTTGCTCACGAGTGAAGATGTGCTGTGCTGAGCACCATTGCTGAGCAATCATTGCTGGGGCAAACTATGCAGCCGGATCCATGATTGGATATTCTTTGCCAAACAAAGCTTTACCTCATTTACTGAGCTCTGGAGCAACTGCACTTGTGGAGTGCAACTGCACTTGTGGAGTGCAACTGCACTTTGCAAAGTGCACGGTCTATTTGCCTTTAGTAAATCAACCCAATCTCGGGAGCAAGTCTGCACGAGTGACCCCATAGCAAGCCGCTTGCTATGGGGGAAATTGGCACAGAGGAGGAGCCAGGAATGCCGGCAGGGGACCCGAGAAGAGGACTGGGGCTGCTCTGTGCAAAACCATTGTCTGTTATTTAAAAATTAAAAAATAAAGTTTACAATCACTTTAAAATAATTATTATTATATTATATAGTTATAATTTATTTTTATTTATTATCAATAAAACATTAAAAATAAAATATATAATAATGTCCAGAAACAAAAGCACAGACAGACTCTGGAGACATGCCTCCCAACATTGGTGGTCAATAAGAAAAGAAGAATACCACCCTTTACCGACAGCTAAAAAGATTATTGGAGGATTTGCCACTGACTCTGCCAAGTGATGTTGGTCTTGAACTATGCAGGTACTTCAGATCTGAAAGCAGTCTTCCGAACTCAAAGAACCTCTAGCAACCTCTGGATTTCTCAACCAGGATTTCATGGAACTTTAGGGTTCCTCCAGAGGTCTCTAGGGGTTCCTTTAGCAATGAGCAATTTCTGCTTCTCAGATAAGTTCCCACTGACACCACTGATCTTTCTGTCTATCTGAAATGGGGTTAATTCTTCTCAATGTCTACAAGTGTAAGGAGCATTCTTCCCACTGACCATTACACTAATGTATCATGAGTTGTAGATATAGTCATTTTTAGCAGGGGTTCCCCGAAACCGGAAATTTATTTCAAGGGTTTCTCAATGTTGAGGAATGCTGCTCTGGAGGAACCCTAGTTGGGATTGGCTGCTCCAAAGTATAAAAGTTGTGTCTACTAAAACATTCACAACACCCTGCACCTCTCTGAGACTCCCCCCCCCCCCCCCCCAGTCAGGCTAATTGACTTCATTAACTCCATCTCATGTCTGATTCCTAATTAATAAATATTTCTATTTTCATCCCTGGTGCCATTCTTCCTAATAACTCCCAAATTTAGCAGCTTGCGGTGCAGTTTTTGGCTCCTTTCAACGGAGAGTGCTGCCAAGACGAAATAACAGACCCCCGACCATACACACCAAGCATCCCACACAATGAAGCCTGCTGCTGGGAGAAGGCCTGTTTCTGCATAAAAGTGCCTCAATAAATGACAAATAGTCTTGCATTTCATCATGGATAATGCAAAACAATCTAGTAAAATTTAATAAAACAAAGAAGCATCCGTGATTAATTAGACCTAAACATATTTATTACAAAGTTCTGATCTTGGCCAAGAAGGCAGCTAAAAATGGCTGAATACAGTAACCTTTTAAAGTGGGCCTATAATTAAAATGAATACTTCCCAGGAATAAGTAGGGGACATCAAAACAAAGAAATCACAATTTTTTTATAAACAATAAATAAATAAGATTGTAATTGTAAGCCCCCGTACACACGGTCTGAAATTCCGACCACAAAATCAGTCGGATTTTTTCCAACGGATTTTGTCCGACACTGGAGTTGCATACACACGGTCGGACAAAGTCGTCGGAAAATCCGATCATTCTGAACGTGGTGACGTTCGTTGCGTACGACGGAACTATGTAGAGGCTAGTAGCCAATAGCTTTGGTCTCGTAATTTGATCTGAGCATGCGTGGCACTTTGTTCGTCGGAATTCTCTACACGCGATCGGAAAAAGACAGATCGGATTTTGTTGTCGGAAAATTTGAGAGCAGGACCTCAAATTTTTTATGTCGGAAATTCCGACGAAAAAATCCGATAGAGCCCACACACGGGCGACAACATGGTCCGATCGGACATTTTCCGTCGGAAATTTCCGACCGTGTGTACGGGGGGTTAATAGGTAAAAACATTTTTTAATTCATGTGAACTGAAAAAGTCTAAATTCATGTGCCTAGACAACATGAATCACATAGTCTCTTGCTATCAGAAGTACTGTGGGTGTTCTAAGGCATCAGAGGCTGCAAAGGAGATCTTGTTTTGGCCCTGATGGGTTGGCCTGGCAATCAAGCAATAAGAATAGTATGGTAGAGAAATCTATCCATTCCCTCATCCATACTAAACGACGTGGATGAACGAATGTCTCCTGTTAGCGTAGGCACCGGCTGCCTGAATACCTTTGATTTTCCCTGCTTCATCCTTCAATTTTCAAATCGAAGAATGTCCAGCGAGAGGGTGCCTGAATTTCGACGAGTTCATGGGGAACTGGCTAAAATTTGCTCATAGCTTTCGTAAGGAGCGATCTATAAACATGCTTTTTGCCAATCGTATGCAAATATTGCGTGGCGATTTGTTGCTCATGGCGGGGCAACAAATGTCAGGATTTAGGTGACCTCGCAACACTGACATGAAAACTTAAGCATCACACAGATAAAATGAGCAAAGCTACATAAAGTGCAAATTCAAATATTTCACAAGTAAGTCAGCACAGTTATAAATCATGTATATCTACAAATTCAAACTCTTGCCTAAACCTAAATACAGTATGACCGGTTCTTTATTTTTTTTGAAGATTCTTTTTATATAAATGTAAGGGTTTAAAACATACAATATAGAGCCTAATGGGCATACCCAGGCTCACGAAACATAACAATAAAAAACAGTGAAGAAACAAAACAACAAGTACGCTAAGACCGTACGCTAAGACCGTATGCTAAGACCACAAAAGCAAAATAAATCACAGTGTTCATAGATCAAAACTCAGAGTGGCGATAGGAAAGGACCGTTATATATATGGCACTACCCTAAAAATCAACACCAAACTAGGTTAAGGCATGCACAGAAAGTAAATAGGCATGTCACCACCATTACACCAACTTCACAGGAAATGGACTATCTTTAGTCGTTATTATCCATATATCCCAAACTTTATGAAACTTTTTAGCACAGCCACCAGCTTAATAGGTTGCTTTGTACAATGATGAAGGAGGAATTGACCAGGTGCTTCCAAAAATTCAATTTCCATTCATGAACAATTGCTTTATGTGCGTAAAAGAGTAGAAGACCCAAGAGAGTCCTAGGGACCCCTACGAGGAGCTAGGGAGTCCACCAGACCCAACAGACACACATCAATTATCAATGGCACCTGAAATGTAGTGACCAAGAGGATGACAGATGTTACAGCTTTCCAGAATGTCTGGACTAATGAACACCGCCAGAAAATATGAATGAAGTCTGCTGAGCCTGATAAACACCTCCAGCAGGTAGCAAAGACTGACAGATATATTCTATGTCAGGGATATGCAATTAGTGGACCTTCAGCTGTTGCAGAACTACAAGTCCCATGAGGCATAGCAAGACTCTGACAGCCACAAGCATGACACCCAGAGGCAGAGGCATGATGGGACTTGTAGTTTTGCAACAGCTGGAGGTCCGCTAATTGTGCATATCCCTGTTCTATGTAATCGCACGGGCAGGCCCGGACTGGGACTAGGCCCGGGCATTTTCGACTGAGCAGCCCATGACATGTTAACCGGTCCCCTCCCCACTATCCACCCTGGCGGCTCCCCCGGGAGAGGGGAGGAGGGTACCCAGCAGAGGTGCGGGGGGCGAGGGGGACTGGGAAAGAGCATGGAGGGGGGTGGAGAGCACAGGGAGGAACCTTGAGAATATGGGGTGGGGCATGAGCACAGGGGAGAGGCAGTGAACACAGGGAGGAAGAGGAGAGTACAAGGGGGTCGGAGAGCACAGGAGGTGGGGGGTTGGAGAGCACAGGGGGAAGCAAAAACATGGGGTGGGGTGGGGTCAGGAGAGCACAGGAGATCACGGGGGGAGGAGGCGAAGAGCACAGGAAGGGCAGGAGAGCACAGAGGGGAGGAGAGCACAGGGGGAGGGCTGGAGAGCACAGAGCACTGGGGGGCGGGGGGGGGGGGGGGGGCTGGTGTCTGATCCGGCTCCAAGGTGTCTGCAGCAGGTGTCTCCTCTACCTCCTCCCCCTTTGTGGTCACCCTCCCCCCCCCGGCACCGACGGCTGAACTATACGTGGGCAGCTGAGAGGCCGGAGGTGTCTCCTCTAGCTCCTCCACTTCGTTGTCATGCCCCGACACCGACGGCTGAACTATACGTGCGGCTGCTGAGAGGCCGTAGGTGTCTCATCTAGCTCCTCCTCCCATCATGTTTCCGCCCCCCCCCGGCATCGATGGCTGAGCTGAACTGGCAGCCGAGAGGCCAGGTCAGCGGCGCGGGCCCAAAGAGCAGCCCAGCTGTTTTGGGCCCAGCAAGGACTTGCGGCCCCGGCCCACTGGGCAAGTGCGGGAGTAAGGTAAACTCAGTGCTGAATCTTAAATTGGATCAGTCTACCTCTAGCAGACACCAACTGGGAAAAGGAGCATTCCCACATTTCCTCCCAGTCTTCTACTTCCAGCTCAGGGAGGTCAGAGAGCAACTTAGCTTTAAGGGACTTAAGTCCAACATGAATGGAGGGAAGTACCTCCTTGTAGATGGTGGATAGGGGCTTAGTCGTGGACTCGTTCCTAAGTAAATTTTCAAGGCCCGACGTATATAGAGCAACCGGCTGTTTGTCAAATTGAGTTTGGAATGCATGTATGAGCTGAGGATACCTAAATAGATATGAGTTAGGCAGATCGTAGGCTTGCTTTAAGCTATTAAAGGTCTGCAACTGGCCCTCTAAACAAATCTGATGACGTGTTCTTTAAAGTTCAGCAAATTACATTTAGGTGAATAAGTCCATCCAGTTGGTTCTGTACAATAGAGTTTCTGTGTGAGGTCTCCCGAGAGCTAAACAGATCCCTCTATTATACATGAAGTTTCAATCATGGTATCTTAGTTGAGAAAGAAAATAGTATAAAAGTATAGTATAATAAAAGTATAGTATATATATATATATATATATATATATATATATATATAGTATAAAAGTGCCCGTACACAAACATTTGCACAAAAAGTCTCAGTACATTCCATGACTTCATGAATGTCATTCAAAATTTAATTTAACATTCAAATTTTCGAATCAATGGACTTTCCCAAACCTTAACCACATACAATGTTAGAAATGAGATTTTTCATGAAAAATTTTCTATTTACATTTCTCGTCAATACAAATGAAAATTAACATTGTTTTAACCACTTGCTGACCAGGCCCTTTTCTGACACTTGTGTAGCAAGGTCCCGGGCCCCAGAGGCCTAACGGTGACCTCAAGGGTTAGGGAGAGCTGACATCCTTCCTTATAGAGTGGGTTACCAGGCATGGTGGGTGTTAAGCAAGAAGAAATGAGGGGCGCCAGTCACTTTTGAATGGAACACACCCACTTTTCAACATGCCCACCAGTCACTGGGGCACCATTGTATGCTTTGCATGGTACACTTTCTTTAGCTCACAGCAATCTGTGCCTACCCTGTAAGGGCTAACCGGCTGTGTTTACCCTCACCCCCCAGGACGAAAGCTCCCAGTCCTCCCCTGGTTGGGCCACAGGTTGGCTAATTATCCTCTAAGGCAGCCATATTTTTATGCCAGAGGAACCCATGAAAATATTAGGATGTCTCAGGGAACCCCTGCTAACAATTATACCTACATCTCAATCTATGGTATTAATATCAGTAAGTTCTACATATGATAATAATAAATACAAGAATAAGGCTTCGTGCATAAAGAATGCTGCTTTTGCAGGCATACAGGTTAATTTTTTTTTTCATGCCTCTCTACACAGCTCTATGTTAGCCTACGTAGCCATGCACATCAGGCACTTAGATCAGTATTTTTTAACTCAACATGGTTGGACTCCAATGCTGCAGTCCCAACCCTATGCTGCTTCTCCTGCTTCTGGATAGGCCTCAGGCAGCGTAGCAGCCAGGTGTCCCCGGGATAGGCCTCAGGCTTCCAGCCCAGCAACCCGGGGCGACATAACACACGTCCACCCAGACAGCCAACCTGGTGGCACAGAAACCCCGATCACCTGACTCCACCCAAATAAATAGGCTCTCCAAGCATGCCAAGGGACTAAAGAAACCCCTGCCGATTGGCTGCGACACCCCATCTATTCATGATCTGACATTGCTAAGCCCCTGTCAATCTAATGTCACCAGCACAGTGCCACCTAGTGACAGAAGAGAAATGGTGTAGCAATTCCAGAATTTAGGGAGGAATCAGTGAGTCTTCTATCAATCAGCTAGGACAATTAGTACCTGGCAAACTAAATTTGTTAGCAACCCGGTCTAAACACCAGGGTGCTACACAAGTAAAAATCACCATTTTTTTTTCTAGAAAATTACGTAGAACCCCCAAACACTATATATTTCTTTTTAGGAGACACTTTAGAGAATAAAATGGAGGTAGTTGCAATTTTTTATGTCAAACGGTTTTTGCGCAGAGGTTTTTAAAAATGCATTTTTTTTTTTAAAAATACTTTTTAATGAATTAAAAAAAGAAATCATTTTCTATATTATGAAAGATGCTGTTACGCCGAGTAAATAGATACCTAACATGTCATGCTTTAAAATTGCGTGAGCTCGTTGGAATGGTGCCAAACTACAATGTCTAAAAGTCTCCATTGGCGACGCTTTAAAAATTTCTACAGTTTAAAGTTACAGAGTAGGTAACTGGTGCTAGAATTATTGCTCTCGTTCAGATGTTCACGGCAATACCTCACATGTGTGGTGTGAACCCTGTTTACATATGTGGGCGTGAGCTACGTATGCGTTCACTACTGTGCGCGAGCACGCAGGGACGGGGGCGCTTTAAAAAAATATATATATATTTTCATTTATTTTTATTACATATTTAAAATTTTTACACTATCCCTTTAAAAGAAAAATGTGACCACTTTTATTGCTATTGCAAGGAATGTAAACATCCCTTGCGATAATAATACAGCATGACAGGTCCTCTTTTTTTCTGAAAGACCCCAAATCTACCTTTAAAAGATAAAAAAAAAGAAGGTTTATTGATCTTTTGCTTTATAAAAAAAAAGGGGCTTGTTTACATGTGGTCGGAAATGGAAGTGAGGTCATGATGTCGCTCTGGTCCTCCTAGGGCATAGAGATGAGCGGAGGGCCGGAGGCCATCGCTCATCTCTATGCCTAGTCGCCGCCAGCGCTGGATCCGTTTTTGGGCTTTTCGATCTGCCAGATAAGCCAGAAAACCACCAGAAAATGCCGGGAGGTCTAGTGTTTGAGGTCTAAAAAATTGTTTAATGCAACCATTGTCAAGGGACAGTAAGTGAGGTTATATCTCATTAAAGAAGCCCTGGATAGCTGTAAAGCCTGCCTCATTTCATGCGGTGACCCAGGACGCATAGACATTAATTTCTCTATCTCTAAGCTCAACCATTCACTCTTCAGTGCTTCACTTTGTATGTGACTCCCATGCTTGATCCTACTGATGTGACGTTCAGCTTCTCTGTGGATATTGTGTCCACGTTGGTCTCCCCCTAATCCTGGGGGGTTTCCTTTCCGTCCTGGTTCCTTCCCCCTTTTTTTCCGCCCCATCGCCCTTCCCCCACCTCCCCCCTCTTCCACCCCATTTGTTTTCTTTGGGGATTTAGCGTGGTCTTCTGGGTGCGGTCGCCATGACCACTCTGTACACACATCAGCAAGTTTTTCCTCCCCAGAGGAAGTCCCTATAACTATATGGTCGAAACGCGTTGGGGTTGGGGAGCATTGTGTGATAGTACATCACTGTTGTTCAGACCACACTATGTTTATCCGTATGTATTCGCTGTCTGTATTTTCATGTGCATTTTCTTAAAGCGGAGCTCCACCCTAAAGTGGAACTTCCGCTTATCAGATTCCTCCCCCCTCCGGTGCCCCAATTGGCACCTTTCAGGGGGGAGGGGGGCGCAGATACCTGTATAATACAGGTATCTGCACCCACTTCCGGACGAGATAACCGGAGATGCCCCGTTGTGTCTTGGGAAGCACAGTTCCCAGGACACAACGGGGACCAATAGAGATGCGCAGCGTGACTCGCGCATGCGCAGTAGGGAAACGGGCAGTGAAGACATTGCGTCTTCACTTCCTGATTCCCTGACAGAGGATGGTGGCGGGGCAGCCGAGAGACGAGCTGCCGACACCTCTGGAACCTGGAACAGGTAAGTGTCCATTTATTAAAAGTCAGCAGCTGCAGTATTTGTAGCTGCTGACTTTTAATATTTCTGGTGCGGGTGGAGCTCCGCTTTAAGCTCACGTTTTAATACATTAAATGTCCTTGTTGTAATACGTAATATTTTTTATTAAAATAAAAAAATTTTTGATACTAAGAGAAATCTTTTTTTTTTTTTCCCTAATCCTGTGTCTTGCAAGCATTAAAACCCCATGGGGGAATTAAAATCCTTTCCTACGCTATCTAAAACTAAGAAAAAAAATTCAAACAAGTTTTGACTAGGCATACACTTTAACCTCTCCCTCTTTATCACTTGAATAGATATTAAAGTCTCTTAAAAAAAAAAAAACTTAAATGTTATACTCACCTGCTCTGTGTAATGGGTTTGCACAGAGCAGCCCCCGGTCCTCCTCTTCTCGGGTCCCCCCGCTAGCACTCCTGGCCCCTTCCTCCTGCTGAATGCTCCCAGATCAAGCATCTTGGAATGGGGGCACCTGAGCAGGCTCACTCCCGAGTTGTGGCCCTCCGTAGGTCCATTCACATACAGAGCCGCAGCTTGGCCCTGCCCCCTCTCTCTCCTGATTGGCTCAGTGGCTCCCGCTGCTGTCTCAGCCAATGAGGAGAGCCGGGGGGCACTCGTGCACAGTGCTAGATCAATATGGGGCTCAGGTAAGTATTAGGGGGGGGGGGGCTGGTGGGGCTGCTGCACACAGAAGGTTTTTCACCTTCATGCATAGAATGCATGAAGGTGAAAAACCTTGAGCCTTTAGAACCACTTTAACCAATTCAGCCCCTGAAGGTTCACCCACCTCTTTCCCTTCCTGACCAGGCCATTTTTTGTAATACGGGACTGCGTTACTTTAACTGACAGTTGCACAGTGGTGCGACACTGCACCCAAATAAAATTGATGGGATTTTTTCCCCCACAAATAGAGCTTTCTTTTGGTGGTAATTGATCACCTCTGCCGTTTTTATTTTTTGTGCTATAAACACAATTTTGAAAAAAAAAAAAAATATTTTTTTTTACTTTGTTATAAGACATACCCAATAAGAAAAATCAAATTTCTTCATCAATTTAGGCCAATATGTATTCTGCTACATATTTTTGGTTAAAAAAATCCCAATAAGCGCATTGATTGGTTTACGCAAAAGTTAAAGTGTCTACAAACTATGGGATATTTTTATGGAATATTTTTTTTTTTTTTTTGTGACATTGCGGTGGACAAATCGGACACCTAACTGACACTTTTTAGGGACCAGTGACAAAAAATGCACTTTGACTGTACTGACACTGGCAGGGAAGGGGTTAACATCAGGGGTGATCAAAGGGTTAATTGTGTCCCTAGGGGGTGATTTCTAACTGTGGGGAGAGGGGGGGGGGGCTTTGACTGGGGGAAATCAGAGATCCGTGTTCTCCATTTCCCCCTCTGGCAGACCACCGTTCTGCCTTTCCCTGCAGAACGATTGGCGGGTCCGCTGATTGGCTCGTGTCCAATCACAACGGGAGCAGGTCGCCGGCGGTGCACGGCCCAGACCCCGCGCACAGAATCACGTACAGGGTTCTTAGATTTTACGGAGGAGGGCCACCCTGCCGCAGTATATCTGCGTGGGGCGGTCTTAAAGTGGTTAAAGTGATTGTAAAGGCTTAAGAATTCTCTGCGTTAAGATTAAAAAACATTTTAGGTGCAGCTCCCCCCCTCGATTTCTATCCAGCACTATGTTCGAGAGTAGCGGGGCTGCTTCCCTCACCCTCCTCACTGGACTCAGCTGCTGCCAATCAAATTCTGTGGCAAGGGAGTGGGGCTAAGCCACACTGTGTGCGCGGCATGGGGTTGAGCCCAAACGTGTGTGCTTAGCAAGTGGCTTGCTAGGGGGGCACTCAGAAAGCAGGAGGAGGCAGGAGCAGTGGTGGGGGATCCCAGAAGAGGAGGATTGAGGATGCTTTGTGCAAAACCATTGCACAGAACAGGTACAGAGCAGGCCCAGAGCAGGCAAGTACGACATGTTTGTTCCTTTGCAATCACTTTAATAGGTACTTCAGTCCCCTCTAAGCTTTGGCCCCTGTCCTCTCCTCTGGCACCACCATCTTTTTTTAGTCTAGTGTGTAGGCAGGTGTAGTGAAAGACTCTGCTCAGCCTTCGGGATCCAGCAGGGCCCTGTGGCACATCTGTGCATGTGCAGGTTTTTTTTGGGCATGCTAGCGTGTTATTTCCATACTGGCACCTGTGGGAAAACCTTCACGGGCACAGGTGTGCTGCAGGGCTCTGCCGGGACCGAAGCTCCGTGACCCATCTGTGCACGTGCAGAAATGGGGGGCAAACGTCATTCTGGCCTAGACGCAATAAAGTAAAAAATATATCCAGATGTTGGAGAGGGAGGGGGAGAAGGCAACGTTTTTGTAGGGTGAAGGTTCGCTTTAACCCATGCCCCTCACCCTAAAATTCATACACGGAGCAAATTTCTTTCCTGCAACCGGTGGAAGAAATTTGCTTGATTTCCCCAATAACACAGGCAGTGTTGATGCAGGAATCCCTTGTGCCAGGCCATTGTCTTCTCCTGGCGCAGGGGGGGTAGGCTCGGGTACATTCAGCCTGCCCATTAACTGCTGAACTGGCCAGGATTTGAACCGTGTATAGCCAGGCCTAAGCCTAAAAAAACACCCAAGCCTGAAACTGGGGCACTTTTACTTCTACTGATACAAGACACTATTCACTGTTTCTTCCATTGACACTAACGTTGGGGCACTATTTTTCCCACTGACACCAACAATGGAGCTCTAATTCCTCCCACTGACACCAACCATGGGGCACAATTCCTCCCACTGACACCAATGATGGGACACTATTTCTCCCACTGACACCAATGGTGAGACATTTTTCTTCAAACTGACGCCAATGATGGGGCACTCTTCCTTCCACTGACACCAATGATGGGGCAATATTCCTCAAACTGGCACTAACAATGGGGCACTATTATTCCCACTGACACCAATGATGGAGCTCTAATTCTCCCACTAACACCAATGATGGGACACTATTTCTCCCACTGACACCAATGGTGGGACATTATTCTTCAAACTGACACCAATGATGGGGCACTATTTCTCCAACTGACGCCAACGTTGGGGCACTATTATTCCCACTGACACCAATGATGGAGCTCTAATTCTCCCACTGACACCAACAATGGGGCACAATTCCTCCCACTGACACCAATTGTGGGACACTATTCTTCAAATTGACACCAATGATGGGACACTCTTCCTCCCACTGACGTCAATGATGGGGCACTATTTCTCCAACTGACGCCAACATTGGGGCACTATTCCTCAAACTGACACTAACAATGGGGCACTATTATTCCCACTGACACCAATGATGGAGCTCTAATTCTCCCACTGACACCAACAATGGGACACAATTCTTCCCACTGACGCCAATGGTGGGACACTATACTTCAAACTGACAGCAATGATGGAGCACTCTTCCTTCCACTGACACCAATGATGGGACACTCTCCCACTGACACCAATGATGGGGCACTATTTCTCCAACTGACACCAACGTTGGGGGCACTATTATTCCCACTGACACCAACAATGGAGCTCTAATTCTCCCGCTGACACCAACAATGGGGCACAATTCCTCCTACTGACACAAATGATGGGGCACTCTTCTTCCCACTAATACCAATGATGGGGCACTCTTCCACAAACTGACACCAATGATGGGGCACTATTCCTCCCACTGACACCAGCAATAGGGCACTATTCCTCCCCTAATACCAAAGATGCATTGTCTAATCCCAATGGCCACAGTCCAGCCCCCCCCCCCCACGTAAAGTCTGGACGACAGTAAACTAGCCCTTTGTTTCGAAAATGTTTAAGACCCCCGAATCAGATCATCTGAAATGTTAGGATAATGGAAAGTTGCAATGAAAGGTGGGACAGTTGCCTGCAGCGACCAACTGCAATCCTTGACTACTTTGTCTCACCAACTACAGATGAAATCTGATTGGTTACAGGGGGGTACAAGCTCCAAATTCTAATTCTCTGTGTCATAGCTCTCTACCCTCTCATACCCCGTTCTCTCTCCCTCCTCCCTATGCTTTTTTAAATTCAATTCTCTGCTTTTGATTCATTTTATAACTCATAATAACTCAAAACAGACCTCAGCTAATTGGAAGCAAACAGCAAAACACCAAAAAAGAGATGAAAATTCAGTTTTAGGAGCGAAGACCCCCCCGGCCCCCCCCTCCCACTCCTCCCCTCCAAGAGGACACACTCGCAGTCCTATGTCTGCATGCAGGGAATCCCCGGGGGACGGTGCGGAGGGGGGGAATGGGCAAATGACATTCACTTTGGCTCCAAACACGATTCACATTATTGTTCTGCAAGAGGTGGAATCCGCAACATTTTCCTGTTCTTAATACATAAAGCTTTTTTCTTTTTTTTTTTCCCCTGTTTTGGTGGCAGTTTAGGATAACTTATTATTAACCTGTTCATGTTTGCAGGGGCTGCCTGGACAGTCAGGCCACCGGGTCTGCTATGTTACAGCAATGAAAGAGTAAATTCCTTCTAATAATTGTGAGCGTAGAGAAAAATCAGGAAAGCGTGAATAGATGTCCAGTTTGCTGTCCCATACACTTTAGATTGTTTTACAAATAACAGTATTGATGCAAAAGGTCATTCTTGCTGACTAGACTAAAATTATTGGCTGTTTTCAAGATGCTGTCATCACTGTCAAGTGAAAGTGATAGGCTTTCTTCTGTGATGTCACCGGTCTCTAATGAATGGATAGGCTGCATTCTCAGTGATGTCACTGGTCTCTAGTGAATGGACATGACTATCTGAGAAGGTTTTTCATTTTTATTTTTTACTCTGCACCCAGGGCCAACTATAATTCTAAAGCATAATGGTTCTGACATGCATCCCTAGTGAATAGATAGGCTGTATTCTCAGTGATGTCACCGGTCTCTAGTGAATGGATAGGCTGCATTCTTAGTGATGTCACCGGTCTCTAGTGAATGGATAGGCTGCATTCTCAGTGATGTCACTGGTCTCTAGTGAATGGATAGGCTGCATTCTCAGTGATGTCACCAGTCTCTAGTGAATGGATAGGCTGCATTCTCAGTGATGTCACCGGTCTCTAGTGAATGGATAGGCTGCATTCTCAGTGATGTCACTGGTCTCTAGTGAATGGATAGGCTGCATTTTCAGTGATGTCACCGGTCTCTAGTGAATGGATAGGCTGCATTCTCAGTGATGTCACTGGTCTCTAGTGAATGGATAGGCTGCATTCTCAGTGATGTCAATGGTCTCTAGTGAATGGATAGGCTGAATTCTCAGTGATGTCACCGGTCTCTAGTGAATGGATAGGCTGTATTCTCAGTGATGTCACCGGTCTCTAGTGAATGGATAGGCTGTATTCTCAGTGATGTCACCAGTCTCTAGTGAATGGATAGGCTGTATTCTCAGTGATGTCACCGGTCTCTAGTGAATGGATAGGCTGCATTCTCAGTGATGTCACCGGTCTCTAGTGAATGGATAGGCTGCATTCTCAGTGATGTCACCAGTCTCTAGTGAATGGATAGGCTGTATTCTCAGTGATGTCACCAGTCTCTAGTGAATGGATAGGCTGTATTCTCAGTGATGTCACCGGTCTCTAGTGAATGGATAGGCTGTATTCTCAGTGATGTCACCGGTCTCTAGTGAATGGATAGGCTGCATTCTCAGTGATGTCACCGGTCTCTAGTGAATGGATAGGCTGCATTCTCAGTGATGTCACCGGTCTCTAGTGAATGGATAGGCTGCATTCTCAGTGATGTCACCGGTCTCTAGTGAATGGATAGGCTGCATTCTCTGTGATGTCACCGGTCTCTAGTGAATGGATAGGCTGCATTCTCTGTGATGTCACTGGTCTCTAGTGAATGGATAGGCTGCATTCTCAGTGAAGTCACCGGTCTCTAGTGAATGGATAGGCTGCATTCTCAGTGATGTCACTGGTCTCTAGTGAATGGATAGGCTGCATTCTCAGTGAAGTCACTGGTCTCTAGTGAATGGATAGGCTGCCTTTTCAGTGATGTCACCGGTCTCTAGTGAATGGATAGGCTGTATTCTCAGTGATGTCATCGGTCTCTAGTGAATGGATAGGCTGTATTCTCACTGATGTCACCAGTCTCTAGTGAATGGATAGGCTGCATTCTCAGTGATGTCACTGGTCTCTAGTGAATGGATAGGCTGCATTTTCAGTGATGTCACCGGTCTCTAGTGAATGGATAGGCTGCATTCTCAGTGATGTCACCGGTCTCTAGTGAATGGATAGGCTGCCTTCTCAGTGATGTCACCGGTCTCTAGTGAATGGATAGGCTGTATTCTCAGTGATGTCATCGGTCTCTAGTGAATGGTCAGGCTGTATTCTCACTGATGTCACCAGTCTCTAGTGAATGGATAGGCTGCATTTTCAGTGATGTCACCGGTCTCTTGTGAATGGATAGGCTGCATTCTCAGTGATGTCACCGGTCTCTAGTGAATGGATAGGCTGCATTCTCAGTGATGTCACTGGTCTCTTTGGAATGGATAGGCTGCATTCTCAGTGATGTCACCGGTCTCTAGTGAATGGATAGGCTGCATTCTCAGTGCTGTCACTGGTCTCTAGTGAATTGATAGGCTGCATTCTCTGTGATGTCACCGGTCTCTAGTGAATGGATAGGCTGCATTCTCAGTGATGTCACCGGTCTCTAGTGAATGGATAGGCTGCATTCTCAGTGATGTCACCGGTCTCTAGTGAATGGATAGGCTGCATTCTCAGTGATGTCACCGGTCTCTAGTGAATGGATAGGCTGTATTCTCACTGATGTCACCAGTCTCTAGTGAATGGATAGGCTGCATTCTCAGTGATGTCACTGGTCTCTTTGGAATGGATAGGCTGCATTCTCAGTGATGTCACCGGTCTCTAGTGAATGGATAGGCTGCATTCTCAGTGATGTCACTGGTCTCTAGTGAATTGATAGGCTGCATTCTCAGTGATGTCACCGGTCTCTAGTGAATGGATAGGCTGTATTCTCAGTGATGTCACTGGTCTCTAGTGAACGGATAGGCTGTATTCTCACTGATGTCAAAATTACTATAGTGAATGGATAGGCTAATTCTTCAGTGCCACTGCCAGTCTTGCATAAAACATAATGCTGAACGCAAAATGGCTTTCTCAATTATGTTGGAGACAGGTGCTCTTTCAGCAAAACATTTCTGGCACTGCTACATATAAATTAATCTTTCATACTGAATTATGAGACAGACATACATAAAAATTTAGACAAGGAATAACTGACACATAATGTGCCCTTGCCCAGGCCTGTTATCACAGAAACATGATTCAAATTTCACTTATCCACCTTGTCTCGGCCATGTCACCTGTTTTCACCCAGTTTCCTTGCGCTTCTTATCACTGCGGCCCCTCTGCTTCCTCTGCTGAGTCCCGGCGCAGCTGCCCAGACAAACAGCAAAACTCACCGAGTCAATCTTGGCAGCGAGCGCTTATAATTGAACGGCAGGGAGGCGGGGGAAAGAGTACTGACTGATAGAAGGCCTGAATCCCAGCAACAGACAGCTGCCAAAATGGCTGACAGTTTGCATCACTCCTTCCATTTTTTTTTTCTCCCCCAAGCCATGTAAATGAAAGCCATGTTCAAAAAGTGTCCGTGTTGCCCACAGCAACCACTCAGGCCCTTACTAACCTTTGCTAGAAAACTGAAAGATGCAGCCTTATTCAGTTATGGCTTTCCTATGATCAAGTAACCTTTTAGTAACTTGACAAGTTTGCAAGTTTCCCCCCAAAAAATCCACCTTTTATGAATAAAAAGATGTCTCTGTGCTCCAGTCCACTGACTTTGCCTAAGCTGAGATAATATCGTCATTCTGCTGCAGGCAGGAGGAAGCATTTCCTCAGTCTCTTCTACCACAGTAGATGGTGACCTTGGAGGACGCTCTACAAAGACGGCTCTGACCTTCTGGAGAAAGTGCCTGTGGGCACTAAACATAAAAATATATATGATGCCAGGTCCATTTTAGGTAAACTAACCCACAGCAATCAAAAAAGAATCCACTTTGTACGGAGCTGACATTAGCTGTGAGAATTATGGTTGGTTGGTTGGTTGGTATGGGTTACCGCAGCTAAAAATTCAAATCTTTATTAAATAAGGTCAGTGGAATCTGGTTGTTATAGGAACGCAACCTGCCCCCTATGTATGGCAACCAATCAGATTTAATCTGTCATTTTATCTTCTGCAGTTCACAATAGGAGACAGAGAATGAAATATATCACATGGCTTACCCTATACTTTGCTTCCCTTTATCTTTCAGGTACTGCTTATTGGCAGTTTATAGTAGAATTACACAATGACATCAGAGTTTGAATACTTATTAGGTTTACTGCTATCTGTGGCTCCATTAGATAGAGAAATGTAACATCCTTTCCTGACAAAGTTTCACCAGACGGGATGGGAGGGAAAACACCACAGACAGGGAAAAAAAATCTGAAAGGGGTTCTAGCCTTCTCTTATTCTACTAGAGAAGAATTTTAATTTTTTTTTTTATTTCTTTCAGAAAGTAAAGGATAAATCCATCTAATGGAGCTCCAGACAGAGTTACAAAGCTGGGGGTTTTCACAGGGGCGTACCTACAGGTACGTGTGATCAAGGCCTTTTGTGACGAAACGCGTTAGTTTTGCACTGTTCCTGTTCATAGCAATTAATACAATTAATACTTATTTGGATTACTGGAGATGCCGGCTACCTTCTTTATTGGCGTACCTACAGGGGTCGCAGGGGTCATAATTGCGACCCTGTGAAAACCTTGTGCAGACCTCTGTACACATAGATAGGAGGGGCAGCGGCATATAGAAGAACCGATCCCCTCCATGCTCCTCCAGCAGCAGCTGAAAGCCTGCCTCTCCTCCTCTCCTGCAGGTATTCAGCGGCTGAACAAGGAAAAAGGAGGGGATTGGTTCTTCTATATGCCAACCCTGACGCCCCTCTTATCCAGGTTCTGCTGTACCCAGGCCCCAGTGTTCTCTCCCGCCCCCCTCGCCCCAGCAGTGCAGTTTCCCTCCTCCACTCATCCGCTGCTGCGGGGGATGTGTCAGGATAGAGAGGGGGGAAGGGGAGCAGTAAATATGTAATTTACCGGAACCTTCCTTTTCTGGATGGACAGAGTCAGTGATTGCTCCTCCACTCTCCCGCTGCTGCGGAGGATGTGTCGGGATAGAGAGTGGGGAAGGGAGGCAGTAGATATGTCGTTTACTGGCCCCTTTCCTTTTCTGTATGGACAGAGTCAGTGATTGGTAACGATCACTGATTCTGTTCATTCATAACTGAGACATAACAAACTGTGTTTATTATGCTTCAGTTTGTGAATGAACGGGAAGCTCTGTACAGAGCTATCCCTGTTCATTCATTCTGCGCAGCTGAGGCTGTGTCCTCAATCTCCTTTCTCTGTCTCAAAGGTGAAACATTTGTTTAGACCCCTAATATTTCACCAAAGCCTCCCAACGGGGCTCCTAAAAAAATTGTAAAAAATAATAAAAATACAATTGTAAAAAAAAAAAAACTACCAGGGTCCCAAAGGTCGAACTTGTAACCGGGCCCTGGCGTTTCGCCACTGTGCTGAGCAGAACATGTTTAAGGGTCCCGCTGCGGGTGTAAAGAACCCCAGGACAGGAAGGAAGCCGGAGGGTCAGGGGGCCCTTCGTGTTTTTTTTTTTCACTGTGTCCCTGAAGGTTCTAGTTATGTCTCTGGGTATTCACCCTTCTCCACAATCTAAACCTAAGAAAAACGCTTTGGCTGAGAATCCTCTTTAACATGGCTGTAACAGCTGTGATAGCACAAGGCCCTGCCACTATATGGGTATATAAATGACACAGGATTCTCAAATTTTTTGCTCGAGAAGCTCCGGCGTGTTTATTCTATGCAGAGAAGAGTAGGGTTTCAGTTTTCTCCTGGTCTTGTAATCCCCAATCATGACCTGGAGCTTGAAGGCTCCGAAGTGTCTTGGGTGGGAAGGAGCCTTCAATCCTGTGTCCAGGTCTTTCTGGAGGCCTGCAGGATGTGTGAGCGCACAGGTATGCAAGCTAGTTATAAGCCAAACCTGATCATTGCTCAGGGCTTCCATTTGCAGACATGAGCCTTTGTGTGGGGATAGGTGTGTGCTCCAGCCAGGAGAGACGAAACCGCTCGGGAGACAGCACCCCATGTTGGAGAGATTCCCTTACTGGCAGGACTGGGAGAGTTGGGACAGCTCAGCAGAAGACTGACAGACTAGCAAGTCGAGGGGACTGGAGGGGCACCTATAGATCTCTGGAGGCGTAAGAGGGCCCCGGGTGCTGGGAGAACCCTATATTTGAGGCCAGGAGTTGGCCCGTGCAGAGAGGTGCTGTTATGAAAGGCTGAGTGAGCCTTGAGAGCCAGGTAGCTGGGTAACCTAACAAGAGCAGTGGTGCTGCTGAACAGAGCCAGGTGGCAGTGCCAAGACAAGGTCATCCCAAGACCATGGCTAACATGTCAAACTATGCACCCCCCCCCCCCCCCCCCAAGATGTACAAGCATTATGTGTCAGCAAAAATCTCCCTACAAAAGCACTAATCTGCATGCTTACCCCCGGTACAAATCCACCCCCCTGCTGAAAACCCCCATCTCAGCACAAAACTTACCCCCCCCCCCCAAAAAAAATCACTCCTTCTAGCACAAATCCTCTACCCCTAAAATGTCCTCTCCTAGTACACATCTTCACCCCTCACTTCAAATCCTCCCCTCCCAGCATAAATTGCCCCCAAATCCCCCCCCACCTAGCACAAATCTTCTTCCCCCATCCCCCTCCATCACCACTCTTAGCACCCCCCCCCCCCCAATCTCCCCTCTTAGAACAATATTTATCCCCCTTCCAACACAAATCCCCTGCCCCCCAATCTCCTTGTGGCGCCCCTCTCCCACCTCACATGATACCATAGTGCGCAGGGCCCTTCTACCTCACCCCTTGTCCTGGCCCTGTCAGGTGGCCTGGCATTTTTAGCTGTTTTTGCTGTGAGAAACTGACATCCCCTGCATGGGCAACCAATGGTGTTGAGCTTTTGTGGCGCCCCCCTCCCAGCTCACATGATACCATAGTGCGCAGGGCCCTTCTGCCCCACCCCTTGTCCGGGCCCTGTCAGGTGGCTTGGCATTTTTAGCAGTTTTTGCTGTGAGGAAGTGACATCCCCTGCATGGGCAACCAATGTGTTGAGCTTTTAATTTGGGGTGGGCCGCCATGCCCTAAAATGCAGTTCGGCCTGGCACAACTCATTGAAAATGCTACCATTGGGCTTAAGCAACCCCCAAATGATAAGGTGCAAAGTGATCCTATGTCATCTGATGCGGCATCACATGACTTGGGGGGGGGGGGGAGTGATGTCATCTCGATGAGGTAAAAGGACAGCAGCCATGATATGGGACACGTAAAGGCGTTACAAGTTTCCATTTTGGCGAAACCACAAATGCTGAAGCGTTAGGGGCTCGTCTTGAGCGCCTCTGTCCGTGGAAAGGGTTAAGAGCCATTACGTTATCCCAGGTCCACACAATGTGCCCCCAGCTCCATGTGTTAATGTACGGGAATCAGGACAAACAGGAAGCTCTCAGCTCTGCTCTGAGTCGGGAAGTTGGAGATGGGAGCGAGAGGTCCGGAGAGGCGGAAGCTGGCAGGAAATTCTCTGGGCTTATCTCGGCTCCGCAGGCCTTGCTGGCCTTCCACAACAACATACACAGCTGGAGACCTTCCCAGCGGCATCAAGCCATTCGGGTCGGGGAAGTTGGGGGGGGGGGGGGGGGGATATTGGCGGGACTGGGGGATGGGGCAGCTAGAAGAGGCTGAAAAAAAAATCGGGGTCATCTCTGTTGTGAAAAAAGACAGTTCTAAAATGGAAACTGCATCTTTCAGGTTCCTAGACTGGGCCTGGATTTCTACACCACAGACTATTTAAAGCTGAACTCTAGACAAACAGCTAAAAATACAGATGAAATACATGTAAGGCAGAAGTGTTTCTTGCCAAATTATTTGTGTCCATCCAGCCGTAAGATTTACACAGCTGTGCCATGCAGTGCATGTCTGTTTGGCAGGTCAGGAGACCTGATCTTTCTCTGCTGCAGTTAAGTGACACTGCCAGGCCTTGTCCCTCCCCCATCTTGTCAATGGACAGTGAAAGAAGAAACTGCAGACGGAGATGGATGGACCAATCCCAGGCTACTTTATTCTGACAGCCGCTAGTACCAGCTGTCAGAATACTCTTTCATTTTTGACCCAGCTCCTTCTGCACAGAGTGCAGAATTCAGGGGTGCGCTATGTACAGAGTGCAGGGTTTATATGTGCGCTTTGTACAGAGTGCAAAGTTCAGGGGTGCACGATATACAGAGTGCAGGGTTCAGGGGTGTGTTATGTACAGAATACAGGGTTTATGGGTATGCTATGTACAGAATGCAGGGTTTATGGGTATGCTATGTACAGAATACAGGGTTTATGGGTATGCTATGTACAGAATGCAGGGTTTATGGGTATGCTATGTACAGAATGCAGGGTTTATGGGTATGCTATGTACAGAATGCAGGATTTATGGGTATGCTATGTACAGAATTCAGGGTTTATGGGTGTGTTATGTACAGAGCACTATGCACCGAGTGGCACTGTGCACAGAGTGCAGGATTTAGGGGTACTCTACATACAGTGCAGGGTTCAGGGGTGCATTATGTACAGAGTGCAGAGTTCAGGGGTGTGCCATGCACAGTGTGCAACCCTCCCCCCTTTCTCCCAAAGCTTCCATGCATCTCTCTCTCCTACCTGGCCCAGCTCTAGTATATTTCTGTGTATTCAGCTCTGCCTTGCAGGTAGATCATTCTCTTTCTCGAAATCTGAAGATCTGTCCCCACCATAAGTTTGTGCAGGGATCTCTTAGTTCAGGGAGCCGCTGAGAGCAAAGCTGTCCCTTGTAAACACAGAAGGCTTTTGTGTTTACAAGTGACAGTGGGGAGCGGAAGTGGAGGGTGAGAGCCGGAGGTGGCAGAATGGAGTGCTACCACGTTCCAGGCTGCAAAACCGGATGCAGGGGCCACATGACAAGGCCTGGTGGGTCGGATTCAGCAATCTGGCCTTGTGTTTGATATACTGTATGTAATGTACTGTATATACTTAGCTATTTTCATGCAGCTCCACTCCGGTCACGTGATCTTCCTTGTGTCAGCCAGCGGCAGCTGCAGGGGAAAGGAGAGAGTGGTCTGACAATAACCGGTAAAGCCTGGATCGGTGATGTCACCCAAAGGCTTCGGTGGACTATCCATTGTCAGGGGCTCCCTCCTCCAAAGACATGGATGAGCGAGTTTGGGGTGGAGGAACTTGACTGGCCTGCACAGAGCCCTGACCTCAACCCGAAAGAACACCTTTGGGATGATTTAGAGTTGAGACTGTGAGCCAGGCCTTCATCAGGGCCTGACCTCACAAATGGGCTTCTGGAAGAATGGTCAAACATTCCGATAGACACCCTCCTAAACCTTGTGGACAGCAGAAGATTTGAAGCTGTTATAGTTGCAAAGGGTCGGCCAACTCAATATTGAACCCTACGGACTAAGACTAAGGATTTCCATTAAAGTTCATGTGTGTGTAAAGGCAGGCGTCCCAATACATTCGGAAGCCAGTGCATTTCAGTTAACCCTTACTGGGCATTGCTGCTTTCCAGGAACTCACCAGAAGTCTTTTCTTTGGCCATAGCCTCTCCTGTCTGACGTCACTTATGTTTTGTACATCTGGTGTTGTACTTGCCCACCCATTCCAAGCTTGTGAATAGGCTTGATAGCCTTCCTCCAGGTGCAGCCTCCATAGTGAACAGGTGTCCAGGCAATAATTCAGGAGCCGTGTTTTGTTCTCCTTCCTGTTGATGAAGTAACAGGTTATTCTGGAGCACAATAGGGAGAGGTAGAAGGATAACAACAGCCCCCCAACCACCTCCTGTTTTGTTGTCCTCCTTCCCCACTACGACATCCTGACCCTTCTTGAAAGGCCTCAGAAGTTGGAGTGACATCATCCCTTGGGTACAGCTGATAATAAAGTCATAGAGAGTATGTAGTAGTGAACAGGCACAGTAGATGTGTTGACAAAAAAAAAAATATTCTAACAGGATACAGTGCAAGTACAAAAGGTTGACCATTGCATTCAAGTACTATTCGTAATACAGTTGCAGTAAATATGAGAATTTCACCGTATGAAGGAGCGAGCAACACCAATGAAAATGGTTGGATGGTTGGATCCACTAAAAAAAGTCCAATGCAAGTCCATCCACTTTAACCACTTTCAGACCGGACCAATTGGCAGCCAAAGGACCAGGCCCCTTTTTGAGATTCGGCACTGCGTCGCTTTAATTGACAATTGCGCGGTCGTGCGACGTGGCTCCCAAACTAAATTGGCGTCCTTTTCTTCCCACAAATAGAGCTTTCTTTTGGTGGTATTTTATCGCCCCTGCGGTTTTACGCTATAAACAAAAAAGAGCGACAATTTTGAAAAAAAAAAACGCATTATTTTTTATTTTTTGCTATAATAAATATCCCCCAAAAAATATATAAAAAAACATATTTTTTCCTCAGTTTAGGCTGATACGTATTCTTCTACATATTTTTGGTAAAAAAAAATCGCAATAAGCGATTATTGATTGGTTTGCGCAGAAGTTATAGCGTTTACAAGATAGGGGATAGTTTTATAGCATTTTTATTAATAATTTTTTTTTATTAGTAATGGCGGCGATCAGCGATTTTTATTGTGACTGCGACATTATGGCGGACACATCGGACATTTTTGACACATTTTTGGGACCATTGTCATTTATACAGCAATCAATGCTATTTAAATGCATTGATTCCTGTATAAATGACACTGGCAGTGAAGGGGTTAACCAGGGGGTGGCAGTGTAGGGGTTAAGTATGCCTAGGGGTGTGTTTCTTACTGTGGGGGGGCATGGCTGTCAGCTAGTGAATGCTGATCTCTGCTCCAATCACAGGGAGCAGAGATCGGCGTCACTAGTTGCTAGGCAGAACGGGGAGATGCTGTTTATTTCCGCATCTCCCGTTCAGCCTCCCCGTGAGACGATCGCGGGGTCCCCGCGGCGATCGAGTCCGCAGGACCCGCGACCGGCCTCACGGGGGTCCCGACGGCATTAAGGAGGGACTTATATATACGCCCTCCTGCCTGTCCGTGCCATTCTGCCGACGTATATCGTCGTGCGCCGGTCGGGAACTGGTTAAACAACCTTTAAAACAAAAAAAACAATATTTTTTACTATTCTGCTATAAAACATATCAAATAAAAAAAAAATTGTAAAAAATCGTATTTCTTCATAAATTTAGGCCAAATATGTATTCTGCTACATATTTTTGGTAAAAAATCCCAATAAGCGTATACAGGGGGTCCCCGAGTTACGAACTCGTTAGGGACTGGCCGCCTGTACGGAAGTCGGAAATGTTCGTAAGCCGGCCGCGCATGCGCAGACCGACAAATACGGAGGTTTCCGGACATTTCCGATGTTCCGTCTAACGCCGTTCTGCGCATGCGCGGCAAATTACGGACATTTCCGGCATTTTCCGACGCTCCGTATGGCCGCGCATGCGCAGAACGGCCGAAAGACGGCGAAAACCACCGAAAAATGGCACGGGCAGGCAAAACCACGTCCCCGCAGCACCCCGTTCGTAAGTAGGGGTTGTTCGTAGTTACTTTAACCGCTTCCCGACCGGTGTTCGTAAGTCGTGGGACCCCTGTCTGTCATTGTCATTTTTACAGGAATCAATGCATTTAATAGCATTGATTTCTGTATAAATGACAATGGTTTACAAACTTACAAATACTGTTTTTTTTTTTACAAACTATGGGATATATTTATGGAATTTTTATTTATTTATGAATTTTTTACTAGTATTGGTGGCGATCATAGTGTCACTACGATATTGTGAAGGACAAATTGGACACTAACTGACACTTTTTTGGGGACCAGTGACACTAATACAGTGATCAGTGCTAAGAATATGCACTGTCACTGTACTAATGACACTGGCTGGGAAGGGGTTAACATCAGGGGCGATCAAAGGGTTAACTATGTGCCTAACCAGTGTTTTAGTGTAGTGTGGGAGGTGCTTTTACTAGGGGAAGGCATGGATCCATGTCCCTGCTTTGCAGGAACACAGGATTCATGCCTTCTCTACTGACAGAACGGCAATATGCCTTTTACATGGGCAGACTGTTTTTCTGCCTGTGTACAGAACGATGGTGCCGGCAGACATCAGGTTGAATCACAGCGGGAGCGAGCCGCCGGCAGTGCACACTCGCGCCCGCTACCCGGAAGTGCAGGATCACGTATATATACATTATCCTGCACAGCACGGCCGTCCCTGTAGCAGTAAAACTACTTTAGGGGGCGGTCAGCAACTGGTTAAATCCCACAGACATGTACCAAAATGTTGGTAAAGCTGGCCACACACTAGTAGAATGTTAGAAAATTTTCATTTTCAGCACGTTAGTTTGATTTTCTAATTGTTAGTGGGCTCAAATCGACGTTTGCTTTTGACATCATTGACAAGAAGGTTTGGAGGAGCAGGATGGAATTTTTTTCTCAAACAAACAAATTTCGAATTGAATCATGCGCTTGGAAGCTTGTTATATGCAGAGAATACTTTATTTCATGGAGGATTAGCAATGCATGTCTTACAGCATTAGGAAACATGACACAGGAAAAAGGAATATACAAGTACATACTTCGCTACAGAGGGTACTTCCTCTCACATCATTGAATACATGAACTATACGCTATAATACTACAGCACCACCTGCTGGAATAGATAGGTATAATGTATATATATATATATATATATATATATATATACACATAGTAAGTTTATAAACAAATTTGCTGTTGTACTTTTCCAACACCCCTTCTGAACAGCATGTGCTTTGTCAAATTATTTTCAGCTTCTTCTGGAAATAACTATGACATTCCTTCAACAAAGGTTTGGGGAGTGCATCAGCAGTCATCTCCTCTGATGAGCAGTACTGAATGTCAATAACACCTTGCTCTTGATTGTCCCTCAGTAGGTGATACTTGATGTCGATGTCTTTGGTCCTAGGATTGACCCTTTATGATTGTGTAACCTTTATACAACCCTGGTTGTCTTCAAAAATAGGAATTGGTTTTGACGTGTCTATCCCAATGTCCACAAAAAGTTGAAAAATCCATATCGCTTCTTGACACTCTTGATGCTGCTGCAATGTACTCTGCTTCAGTCGAAGATAGAGCGACAGTTGCTTGCTTTTGACTAGACCAACTTATGGTTCCTTCCCCATACTGGAAGATGAATCCACTTGTGGATTTGCGGTAGACATGTGCAATTCGTTTTATTTTTTTGTATTTTTTCGTTAAAATTCGTTATATTCGTTCATTCGTTATTGTACGAATGAACGAACGATTCGCTAAAAATTTTAACGAATAACGAATGTTCGAATCGAACAAATCCGAAAAACGAAAATCCGAATTGACCAAATTCGAAACAACGAAACTACGAAAGAAGAAAATACGAAAAACGAAAAACAGGAACTACGAAAATCAAAATGAACGAAAAAATTCGTACATTCGTAACTTTTTTTTTTTTTGAATTGGTAATTTTCCGTGTCCCTTACAATGGCACTGCTTAACGTGCTTCGAATGGATTGAAGGAAAAAATTCGTACATTCGTAACTTTTTTTTTTCGATTCGTAAATTTTTTTTTTTAACGTGCTTCGAATGGATTGAACGAAAAAATTTCGTACATTCGTAATTTTTTTTTTCGATTCGTAATTTTCCGTCTCTCTTACAATGGCGCTGCTTAACGTGCTTCGAATGGATTGAACGAAAAAATTCGTACATTCGTAACTTTTTTTTTTTTTTTCGATTTGTAATTTTCCGTGTCTCTTACAATGGCGCTGCTTAACGTGCTTCTAATGGATTGAACGAAAAAATTTGTACATTCGTAACTTTTTTTTTTTTTCGATTCGTAATTTTTCCGTGTCTCTTAAAATGGCGCTGCTAACGTGCTTCGAATAGATTGAACGAAAAAATTGGTACATTCGTAATTTTTTTTTTTTTCGATTCGTAATTTTCCGTGTCTCTTAAAATGTAATAATAGCATACACACATAAAATTATGAATTACGATTACGAATCTACGAAAACAATGTTACGAAAGTACGAATAAATCAATCTAACAAAAGTACGAATGTAACTAAATCTACGAAAATACGAATGCGTACGAATTTCGAATAAACGAACATTAAACTAACGGAAAAACGAATCAACAAAAGAATAACTCTTGCGAAAATACGAATCGTTACGAATACGAACACCGACGACTTGCGAATTTACGAATCGTTACGAATCAACGGAAACAAAAGAAATGAAACGAAAATAAACAAATTTTTCTGTTGTGCACATGTCTAATTTGCGGTCTGTGCAGTCCCCGGTCCAATCAGCATCCACATATCCGACCAGTTTTGGATTGGATGTTGCTGGTAACAGTAACTTTATCTGAATTGTTCCTTTAAGGTATTGTATCACTCTTTTTTTACTGCGTTCCAGGAACACTGACAGGGAGCTGATACTATCCTGCATAGTATGCCCACTGCTGCAGCTATGTCTGGTCTTGTCACAGTGGCAACATATAGCAGCTTACCGATTGCTCAGTGATACGTGTCATTGTTGGGTAGCAAGTTTCCTGCTTCATTGCTCTTTTGATAGCCTGGTTCCATAGGCGTTTTCACTTCCTTTGCATCTTGCATATTGAACTTTTCCAAGATATCTGAGATTGGTTGAGAAGATAACCTTCATCTTCTTCTCTCTCTATTTGGATTACTATTACCATAGTAGCTAATGTTCCCTAGCTCTTTGGTTTCAACATTTTCTTTCAGCTTGTTAACTATCTGATTGTAATCCCCTTCTTGTTCAAAACAGGCTACAATATCATTGACATAGATAAGGATGTATATCCATCTGTCTTCTTGATTCTTGGAGTAGAGACAGGGGTCTAATTTACTTCTTGAGAATCCCTCTTTAGTAAGTACTTTGTTCACTTTCTCATTCCACATCCTTGCAGATTGCATAAGACTATAGATGCTTCTCTGAAGTTTACACACAAGGTTGTCTCCTTGCTCAAACCCTGTTGGTTGCTCCATGTAGAGCGGTCTTCCTTAAAGCGGGGCGGTACCTAAAAAAAAAAAAATTAAAAGCCAGCAGCTACAAATACTGCAGCTGCTGACTTTTAATAAATGGACACTTACCGGTCACAGGTTCCAGCTATGTGGGCAGCAGAGGCCGATCAATCGATCGGCTCTCTGCTGCTGCCGGCGCCATTCTCAGTGAGGGAATCAGGAAGTGGCTTCACTTCCCGGTTCCCTATTGCGCATACGCGAGTCGCGCAGCGCAATGAGAATCGTCAGCGCCGTCTGCTGGGACACGTGTGTCCCGGCAGACAGCGCGCCAGGACAGGAAGTGGCGTAAACTCCCGTGGGAGTTTATGCCCGGAAGTGGGTGCAGATACCTGTCCTAGACACCCCCTCCCCCCTGAAAGGTGCCAAATGTGACACTGGGGGGGGAGGGTTCCGAAAAGCAGAAGTTCCACTTTAGGGTGGAATCTCGCTTTAATGTCTCCATATAGAAAAGCAGTTTTAACGTCTAGGTGTTTATCTTGCGTGCCCTTCCCGGCTGCAATGCTAAGAAGCGCTCTGACGGTGGAGTATTTTACGACAGGAGTGAATGTTTCATTGTAATCCTCACCGAATTTCTGGGCGTAACCTTTGGCAACTAGTCTGGTTTTGTATTTGTGGATATTCTCTTCTGCGTCTGACTTTACTTTGAAAGTCCACTTACCGGTACTTCCTATAGTTTTGCGGTTAGGAGGGAGCTCTGTGAGTGTCCAGGTTTTATTTTCTTGAAGTGACTTTAATTCTTCTTCTGCTGCCTTCCTCCATTTATTGGCTTCACGTTTTGGCAGTTTTTCTATGTCTTCCCAGCATGTTGGTTCAAGTATGCGATGTGTTTTGACAGTGTATAACAGCTTGCGGGGTGGTATCCCCTTTGTAGTCCGAGTGGATCTTCTGACTTCAGGCAGTTTAGAAGGATCTGGTGGGGAACTTGAGCATTAAACTAGGCATTGTGAGTTCCACCTCTTGTTCTGACTCCTGCACAGGTTCGCTTTGGTCAACCTTTTCTTCTGGTTTGTTGGGCATGTTCACTTCACAGCTTTCAGGGATCTCTGTTTCTGGTGATGGGCTCTCATCAAAATAAACACTACGGCTTATTGTCACTTTGTCAGTCTTTGGTTGTAGGATTCTGTAACCCTTAGTTTTATCACTGTAGCCTACTAGAATGCCCTCTATGGCTCTGTTCTCCAGCTTGGATCACTTTTCACTTGGAATAGAGGCATATGCTTTACATCCAAACACTCTGACGTGCCCTATGCTAGGCTTTGATCCATGCCACATTTCGAATGGAGTACTTTTAATGGCTCTTGAGGGTAGTCTGTTCTGTAGGTAGGTTGCAGTCATGACTGCTTCTCCTCAGTACTTGTGAGGTAAGTTGGCATCCGACAGCATGCATCTGGCCATGTCTATAAGAGTGTGATTTTTCCTTTCTGCTACACTGTTTTGTTCAGGAGTGTGTGGTGTGGTTGTCTGGTGTACTATTGTCTAGTATTGTATGTACTTGTCTCTTCAGGTATGAGGCCACTTCTTTGCTTATGTATTCTCCACCATTGTCGGTGCGTATTATTCCTGGTTTCCATTGGAATTTGTTGCTAGACATCTCTTGAACTCTTGAAGTTTCTCTGATGTTTCATTCTTGTGTTTCATCAGATAAGTAATTGTGTACCTGGAATAATCATCAATGAAAGTCAGTAGATATCTGTTTCCGTCTAAAGTGGGAGTTTTCATTGGACAACATACATCACTGTGCATGAGATTTGCTGTCCAAGGACCACGGCTATGGAACGCTCTACCGACCTACATCCGCATGGAAGAAAACCATCAGGCCTTCAGGAAAAAACTCATGACCTTCCTCTTCTAAGAAGCCTGACAACACAGGTCGGATCCAGCGCCTTGAGGCGATTCAGTTCGCATTGTAGCGCTATACAAATTATTCATTCATTCATTCATGAGCTGCAGGGGGTGGGTAGCTTTTCTTTGAGATGCCTGTGGAAGGGGAGCAAGTGTGGCTTTTGCTTCAATACAGCACTTTAATTTCATGAGCACTTTGCAAGGTGCCATTGTTAAATCTTCTGATAATTTGTTTTTTTTATAATGCCCTGTATAGCTTCTGGACTTCTGTGTCCCAGCTGCCTGTGTCATAAGTGAATACATTTGCTGTGTAGGTCATTAGAGATTATATTGGCTTGCTGGTCTGTTGTGATGTTTTCCTTTTGCGAGGAATTGCTTATTATTTTGAATTGTGCATTCATCACCCTGGAACTTAAAGAGGAAGTAAAGCCTCCTCCAAAAAAAAAAAAAAATGGAACCTGCAAGGCAAAGGCATAATGAGCTAGTATGCATAGCATACTAGCTCATTATGAATAACTTACCTGAGAACGAAGCCCCCGAAGCGGTCCTCATCCACGACCTTCTCCGCCGCCATCAAGCCCGGAGTGACTTCCGGGTCTCGCCGCTCCAGCGCTGTCATTCGCTGGATCGGCGATGACGTCACTGCCGCGCATGCGCACGAAAGCGGCATATCGCCGTGATCTCGGAATGCGCAGCGATGCCTCTTTTTTTTTCTAAATATCCATAACCATGTAGGTTTAGGAGATATTTATTGGACCTACAGGTAAGCCTTAATCTAGGCTTACCTGTAGGCCAAAGTGGTTTGTAAGGGTTTACAACCACTTTAACTGTGAGACCGTTGTTTGCACTGATTTTTCACTGATAGAAGACTGGCTTCTAGTTCTGGAACATACAGCATTCACGGCATGACCCCCACAATCAGCCCTTTCTAAAGTGGGCATGCGCCGTAGACATCGGCGCACGGCTTTATTGTAAATATCTCCGAAACCGTGGAGGTTTAGGAGATATTTCCAGCACCTACAGGTAAGCCTTAATATAGGCTTACCTGTAGGTAAAAGTGGGTGTACAAGGTGTACAAGCACTTTAAAGGTGTCACTCCATGATGTATCTGCAGTTTCCTTTGTGATTGCTTTGCTAAAGCTCTAGCTAAACAAAGAAAAGAACGTCTGCACACCACAGGAACGTTCCAACGATTTTATTCCAAATATAGAAAATGACAGCCAACAAAGACAGAGTGCCCGGACCCAGGAGGTGACACGTGCGTTTCACACTGACCTCAGTGCGTTTTCATGGTTTGAAGAAGCACTAAGGTAAGTGTTAAGCGCAAGCGTCACCTCCTGGGTCCGGGCACTCTGTCTTTGTTTGCTGTCATTTGCTAGATTTGGAAAAAAATCCTTGGAACGTTCCTGTGGTGTGCAGCCGTTTCTTTCTATTGATCATCGGTGGAAAGCCATGGCTTGCACCCTGCGCATACAGACTGTAGTGACTGCTCACCTGGAGTGGCGTCTTCCTTGTTTGAATCTAGTTTTCACTGCTCAGCTTTCCAGATAGAACAGTCCTTTTCTAGGTGACCAGTCTTTTTACAGCGAAAACAGGCTCTGCTTTCTTTGTTGTGCTTTATGCCTTTGTACATCTTAAGAGCTTTGTCATCATGGTGCATATTTTCTTTCCTTCTGTCATATTCATCGATTAATTTGCCTTGGACATATTCCAGTGTCAGCTCCTGCTCGGGTTTCTAAAGCGTTAATAAGAGCAGTATATGTCTCTGGAAGGCTGCAGAGGAGCAGGGCAACAATGTGATTATCTTTGATGTCCTCTCTCCGATGGCACGCAGCTGCCCTATTAAATCTAGCATAGCATTCATGTGGTGACACATATGCTGGCCTTCTTCTAATCTCATCTTTTACAGCTTTCATAGCAAAAACAGCTTACTGTTTAGATTTGAATGCTCATGCAGCCTTTGTAATGAAGTCCACGTACCTTTGGCTGTTGTCTCTGTTCTTATGTGGATAAGCTAGTCATCTTCCACTACTAAGCTTATAATTGCTTTTGCCTGCCTATCCTTCCTGTCCCATTCCTCCATCTCTCTGTTTGTGGGGCTGTCTGTATTCAGCACTAGCCACAAGTCATCCTTGTTCACAAACATTTCTAGTTTAAACTTCCATAGCTGGTAATTGGCATTGTTCAGCTTTGCAATAGCAAACTTCACATCTGAACCACTTGCCATCTTTCATAAGCTTGCATACAAGATTCATTGACTTGCTGTACTCACTGAGTATTCTTTCCAGTGCCTCTGGGTGCTGCTTGGTTCGATGGGGTATCCTCTCCAATGCCTGGGTGCCTGGGACCCATAACCTATTAGCAGGTTATTGAATCATGCACTTGGAAGCTTGTTGTATGCAGAGAATACTTTACTTTCATGGAGGATTAGCAATGCATTGGGCATACTAGATATGTACTGATCAGAATTTCTGTACAAATGTTCATGTGATTGTTCGTTAGAAAATCTATTAGTGTATGGCCAGCTTTAGGGTCTTTTCACACTGTTCCAATGAAAAAAAACGCATAAGTGGATTTGGAGTAAAATGTAGAGTAAGGACATTTGGTACAGGAGAGGTGCCGGTCGAACTGTAAAAGAATGAAGGTAAGGCTGGAGCTCAATATAAACACAATAAAATCTAATCTTGCACAAGATCTGAGAGCAGACAAGCCACCCACATGCTGATAAACCAGTTTGTTCCATATGTAAATAAATTGTATAGAAACAATAAAAAATATATAAATAAAGGGAGAGGGTCACAAGATGTCATGACAGGAAAGATGAGAACATATAAAGTCCCCTATATTTCAATAGAACAAATCTTTAGCTGGATGCATGCTACATCTGTTTGCCCTCCACTGGTTTAAAGAGAATACAGGCATGTATTTTACTGTGCATTTCATTGAAAACCGTTGGGCTCAATAATAATATATGATTGTTATTCCTGCTGATTCATCTACAACTTTATGGAACAAACATTATACACCCCTCTAAACCCTCACCACTCTATTCAAAAATGTAGCACCCTCCTAGATAAGATGCTAAGTGAAATGTATTTTTTTTGGCTGGGTGGTAGTCAGCCCAGTTTTTATTTGTATAATTGTGCACTTGGTTTCTCCCTAAGCTCAGTAGGGTTGTGATTTCTTACTCTTGCCAGTAGGTGTCTCTGGCGCCACTGGTTATAGTTTGAGGTTTCCCTGCCAGGCTGAGTTATGAGCATTCATATTTCCCCCAGCCATCCCAGTAGGAGGTTCAAGCCACTGGGGCATGATGACGGAGAATATAAATATTTGGTGAGGCCACTTGCTTGCCTGAGAAGTTGCTGCTGGGCTATCTATGCTGCTAAGCCCAAAATGTCTGTTAGGGGCCTAGCATGTGTTGGCATACAGCCCTACACACATCTGGCCTAGGAGATTCACCAGCTGGGAAAGTTGCCATCTCTGAAGGCCTTGTTGCTGATTTAGATTGATGCTCATCAGGGTCCTGGCTGTGGTAGAACCGGGGGGCCCATACCTGCAACAAAGAAACCTCTGAGCAATGGCGAAACTGCAAAGGTCGCACTTACAACCGGGTCCTGGCGTTCCGCCTAGGGTTGCCACCTCATCCCTTTAAACTCGAACGCATATGAATTACACAGGTTCTAAGGCTATTTTTTTTTTTTTTTAAGGAGGCTATTTTACAGTAATGCAGATAAGGCACCAGTGAGTTTAATTACCACTTTAATCAGCCACAGAACCCGTGTAAGTAATATGTGTTCGGTTTTAAAGGGATGAGGTGGCAACCCTAGTTCCGCCACCATGGGAGGGCTCCAAGACGGCAGGAAGGGGGCCTCTGCAGAACATGTGAAAGGGTCTCTCTGCAGGACCATAAAGCTCAGTTCACACTGCTGCGACCCCAAAGTTGTGTGACTTGCTTGTGATTTCCTTGTGACTTCCTGGCAACTTGCTTACAACTTTTGTGGTTTAACATTGCAGTCTATGGCACTCAAAATGCATTAAAGTCACAAAAAAGTAGTGCAGGAACCCTTAATATTTTTGATTCAGATGACGTTGCTTTAAGGATATAAGGCCCAGGGTAGCTTTACAGGGTACAGCCTTTACAGCAGGGGTCTCAAACTGGCGGCCCTCCAGCTGTTGCGAAACTACAAGTCCCATGAGGCATTGCAAGGCTGACAGTTACAAGCATGACTCCCACAGGCAGAGGCATTATGGGACTTGTAGTTTTGCAACAGCTGGAGGGCCGCTAGTTTGAGACCCTTGCTTTACAGTGTCTTTGATTTGGCCATTCCTTCTAGTCTCAGTGGTCAAGAAGTGCTATTTGCAGCATAGTGAAGTGTCTTCCTTTTTGGAAATTGCACTTATTGGAGTATCTTATGCCCTATACCCCTCCGCAGTTACAAGTTTCATCAGCATGAAAACCTAAAAAAGACATCCCCGAGACTGGTTACTAAGGCAGTGTGCATGGAGTCGCTATTGTGCGTGTCCTGGCAGCCTCTCCACAATCATGAAAAGAACCTCGGTCATTATCATCATCTGCGCCGCTGTTATTGGGAGAGGTGCATTGACTATGCTTTTATTATGTTTAATCATCATCAATCAGCGGCTCTTTCAGGGGTATCGCTACAAAAAAAAAAGTTTGTATTTAGTAGACATGTGCGATTTGGTTTGTAACAAATAGATTTTCGTACGAATTTGTTAGTATTCGTATCAATTAGAATATCCAAATAGCTGAAAGAACCAAAATACAAAAATTACGAAGTTACGAATAAGTAAAATAACGAACAAGGCAAAATACGAACTTACGAACGGACAAACTTACGAAAATACGAAACAGTAAAAGAAAATGACATCTAAACAAATGATTTACATTTCGTATTTTCAATCCTTTGTCTGTTCATAAATTCGTATGTTCATATTTTCCTTCGTGTGTTCGTAATTTAGTTTCTTCGTCTGTTCGTAATTTTCGTTTCTTCGTGTTCTCGAATCGTTCTTTTAGTGGACAGTGTAAAGCCTCATACACACGATCGGACCGTGGACCAACTTTCCCGTTGACTTTTGTACAAAGGGCGTTGGCCCCAAGTTGGTATTGCATACACACGATCGGACTTTTTAGGCAACAAACATGAACGTAGTGACGTTTCAACGTACTGACGACACTTCCAAAGAGGACGTTCGAATACTCCAGCTCCACCTTTGGTCAACTTCTGTATTGTTGTCTGATATTTTGCATTGGTTCTGAGCATGCGTGTTTGTACTTTGTACAAAAGTCCGTTGGTTTTGTCTACACACGGTCGGACTTTGCTCCATCGGACTTTTGTTGGCTGAAAGTTGGTCTGTTCGCACAGCCAACAAAAGTCAGATGAAACCTGGAAAAAGTTGGTCCGATGGAGCGTACACACAGTCAGATGTTGGTCCAAAACAGCTAATTTGCATGTTGGTTGTCAAAAAGTCAGATCGTGTGTACGGGCCTTTAGTGTATCTTAATATGTATGCTTGTAATTTAGTATGTTTGTAAGTTTGTGTTCTCGAATCGTTCTTTCGAATGGGCAGTGTATTAGTGAGTGATGTATATTACTTAATATCTTTAGCCAATCAACTTATCCCTTTTGTGTCTGAGTCACACTGCATTCCTGAATCTTTTTAGATTCAGTTGAGGTCTCGTGACTGAGGGAGTGGACTGGAGTAAGTACAGAACTTATTAGAAAAGCTAGCATAGGATTATTAATCTTTATTTCTTACGAAAGTACGAATCAACGAAAAAGGCAATCTCACAAAAGTAATAATTACTAAATTATGAGTAGTGTACCGAATAAACAAAAATTATTATCTAAAAAAATTACGAATTTCGAATCAAAGAAAATTAGACTAACCGAATTACGAATCATTTCGTATCAAAGAAAATATAACTGTTTACGAAAATACGAACGAGTCCGAATATGAAACCTCACGTCTTACGAAATTACGAATTATTAGACTAACGGAATTACGAATCATTTCATACCAACGAAAATATATCTGTTACGAAAATACGAACGGGTCAGAATATGAAAACCCGCATCTTATGAAGTTACGAATCAACGTAAAGAAACAAAACAAATTTTTTGGTTGTGCAAATGTCTAGTATTTAGATATGTTTCAAGTCTTTAACATTCACCATAATGTCCAAAAAACATCTAAATATGAGTACCAGTCCCAGAAAAGGCTATTAAGGAACTACAAGTCCCAACATGTTGCTCTGGTGATCACATATGACCATGCCTGACCTAGAGTGGGATGCAGGTACTATGCTCAGTCTTGCGTTAAATAACAAGGGCTGCATGTAAGCTCAGTCTGTTACATACTAATAAAAGGTAATCGTTAAACAATGTATATTACTGTAGTACAAAGTTCACCGCACACGACAGAGCAGTCGCTTTATTGGATACAGGACTCGGCCAATTGGCAAAAGGCAACTTTTGGCTGTTGCTAAATACAAGAATCAAATGTTCTGCAAGTTGCCGGGGAGAGAGTTGCTCTTCAGGTTCCATCTCTATGCATAATGCCAATTTTTTTCTCCCCAAGTTTGCGATGCCAGTTGCCCGTCCTGCTGGCCTTTCTTCAAGGGGCCTTTGTGGTAGTATTCATCTTGTTTATGACTTACGAAGACCCCTCAAATAGACCTGCTTTCTACAATGGAACAGAAGCAAAAGAGACGCACTTCACTGCGATCTTCCCCTTCTTCAAAGATGTACATTTCATGCTGTTCGTTGGACTGGGCCTCATGCTGTCATTTTTAAAACTCTACAGCTTCGGTGGAATCGCCTTCAACTTTTTGATTGGAAACGTTGCCATTCAGTGGTCTTTGATCGTCCAAGGCTTCTTCTATCACTACAAAGAAGGGAAGATACAATTGAGGTTGGAAAATGTCCTTGATGCTGAGTTTGCTACAGTAACAGCTCTTATATCAGTTGGAGCCATTATGGGAAGGGCCAGCCACGTCCAGTTGCTGCTGGTCTCTGCCATAGAGATTCCACTTTTTGTGGTCAATGACTGGCTTATAAACAAATATTTTCACGTTATTGATATTGGAGGGACAATTGCCATTCACATCTTCTCGTGCTACTTTGGCTTAGGTGTGGCCCAAATTCTTTACCAACCTGAACTACAAAAGACTCACCCAAAAGAGGCCACAAATGCAAACTCTGATTTTCTTTCTTTTCTTGGTACAATTTTTCTCTGGATTTTCTGGCCAAGCTTCAATTCTGTCTTAGGTAAAACCGAAGAGGCTCAACATCGAGCTATTGTCAATACGTTCCTTGCCCTGAGTTCTGGGACAGTCACCACCTTTGCACTGTCCAGCCTGATAGACAGAAAGGGCAGGATTAGCCTTGTGCATCTTCAAAATGCCACCTTGGCAGGTGGGGTGGCCATTGGAATCACTGCAGACCTGATTAGCCCTGGAGGGGCAATTGCTGTAGGTTGCATTGCAGCCATGTTCTGCATACTTGGATACCAGTACTTCAGCACTTTCTTAGCCAGTAAGATCAAGCTCCAGGACCAGTGTGGAATTCACAACCTTCACGGCTTACCAGGCATTGTCGGCACTTTGAGCAGCATTGTGATTATTTTAGCAGGACCACTTCATACATATGGCTCTAGCCTACATGAGATTCTAAACGATAGCAATATGGGGGACCAACCACCCGTTTTGGATGTTCTTGGAAATCGGAACACGTGGACGGCAACAGATCAAGCCCTCGGGCAAGCTGCGGCCTTTGGGGTAACGTTTGGCGTGTCGTTGTTGGGGGGTTACATTACTGGACTCCTTCTGAAACTACCTTGCTTTGTCCATCCGTCAAAGGATTACTTTTTTGATGATCGGCTCTATTTCCAAATGCCCGAAGATCCCAAAAACAGATCATTTTCCAATGAGAAACTTCACGAGCACTTGCTGACATCACTAAAACATGTATAGGGGGCAACCCTTTAAACGTTTAATGCAGTATTGAGTCATCCTAGGTTTGGTATACATCCCACCAAATCAAGGCTGGTTAAAGGGTAGCCCCCTACCTTTCACAATTTCTGACACTGTAGGAGAGATAACCCACATTTCACGGCATGTCATATCTATTTTGTTCCGTTGTGTTTATACATACCTTTTAAACTCCTATTGTGCCCAGCAAAAAGTGCTTAGAGGTCGCTCACTAGGCATTTGTAAAATGTCTCAGCCTTTTGAGAGTCCATCCAAGCTCTGTCTACAACAAGCCGTGATCAGGGCAGCCAATGTGCCCACTACCTTCTTGCTGCTTATAGTGTTTACTGTGTACGCATCTGTGTTTGGCTGTTGCCAGACGCAAAAAAAAAGCATCTGAACTGGAACATAAAGTAAATGTAACTCTTAACATTTAGGTTTTAAGCACTGTGTACCACATAAATCTGCCTTATGTTTGTTGTTGTTTTTTTTGTTTAATAAAATCCTGTTTTCACCATTTTTCACCATTTTTTTTGCATCTCAGTACTGCTGGATCTCCTGCAGCCTCCTTCCAGTCTCTTCCTGTCTACATGCACCGGCGCCGGTGTTGACTGCATAACATTGCTCTGATCCAGTTACCTTATAGAGATGTGATCATGGCTGCGCAAAGTGTATTGGCACAGTCACTGGTTGTCTTCACTCATTTTGGATAGAGTAATGTCAGATTTGTTTAAATTTTTTACCATTTGTGTCCCATTTCAGAGATTTCACTTCCTGTCCCAAACAGGAAGTGAGAAGAAATCCCTGCAAGATAAGGGGATTTCTTGGGGACACCCAGGTCACCAGAACTAGCGTCTCCATTGGAAGATTTTCCCTCTATTACTTTTCTGGGGACAATACAAAATTTGTGATTTTCTTTTACTTTCACTTTCAATGATAATGGAAAACAAGACAAAAAGAGAGGGTGAATCGAACTAATGGGGACACAGACAGCAATAAAAACTGACAGGAGTTCTAATCCCTCTCCACTCCAAAAAAAAGTTTTGCCTTTAGTTATACTATAAACAAACATTTATTATATTGCAGCTTCATGGCTGTATTAGTGTCATTGTTTAGGCTTTCTTTTATTTTCATCTGGTGATCCAGCCAGCAAGTCTGCTTTTCAAAAGCCCAAGCTCTCCAGCAGAATGTATCAGTTTACTTGGATGAGGCAAACCATTTAAGACTGGCAGGGTTGATTAAAATGATCAGCTTCAATTTATTCATGCAAAAACTTATTACGAGGAGTTTGGATTCACTTTGTTAGTGTATCTAAATCTGCCTTATACATTTAACACTACCCTCCCCTCCCCGAGGCTGACAATGCTGCTGTCCAGAGGTGTTGGCAGGGGGGGGGGGGGGTTCACCGTGGATGAAGCCCAGAGTGGGTCCCCAAAAAGCCCTGTGTCTCGAGTCGGCACCGTTCTATTAATAGCCCGAGCGCCGCCGAGCGGGGACCGATCTTATCCCGAGCGCCGCAGAGTGCGGCCGAGTCACATAGCAGGTCCCGCCTTCTGGAGCCTGCAGCGCTGATGGATGTCCCACTGGTCCAATGGTGGGACCGTGGGACGTGTGACGTCCATCATAGGCGCTGCAGGCTCCAGAAGGCGGGAATTACAATGTGGCTGCCACATGAGATCCCCGCTCGGCTCTCCTCCGGCTGCCTGCTGTGATGATGGGTGCGCACCGCACTCAGCGGCTGAGCTGCTGCTGCAGGATACATAAATTCTCCTGGTCAGGTAGGTCAGTGTGTGTCACTACCGTCAGTGTATGTAGGTCAGTGTATGTCAGGTAGGTCAGTGCGTGTTAGGTAGGTCAGTGCTTGTCGGGTAGGTCAGTGCGTGTCGGGTAGGTAGGTCAGTGTGTCAGACAGGTGAGTTTAGTGGGCAGCATTGATGGGCACCGGTAAGCCAGGCATCAAGTTAGCTTACCCCCCCCCCCCCCCGCCACACAACCCAGCCAAAAAACCCTGCGTTGCCGCCCCCTGCCTAGAATGCATGAGGGTAAAAAAACTTGAGCCTTTAGAACTACATAAGTACTGAGTAGTGAAATAAATACCATAAGATGATAATACATAACTCCTATTTTACTGTCTGGCTCTTCAGAGTGCCCCTGTGCCCTGCACGCACAGAGCCCTAACACACTTCCTGTCCTAGGGCGACAACGCAACTCACTATACCTCAACTACAGAGCAGCAAAGTTGTCACCCTAGGACAGGAAGTTTATTAGGATTACAGAACACCACTTCATTGCCACGGCAGGGAGGAGGGTGGTGTTCTCCAGTCGACAGAAGTGAACTGAGAACAATACTAAAGGCTTGTTCACGTCTTTTTTGGAGATTGCCATTTTTATGCACTAGAAAATGGCCGATATATGCAAAGGCACATAGAAAACAAATGTTTTTTTGTTCATACTTAAACGCAGCTTGAGCTGTGGTACGGAAAACTGCAACATGTCAGCTCTGTTTCTGTCTGCGTTTCTACGCACGGCAGCCGAGCAATGAAATGTCACATTCATAATGAAATGTCACATTCATAATGAAATGTCACACTCATAATAAAATGTCACAATTGTGATGTGGTTTTAATAAAGTTTCAAAAAAAAATGTAAACAGTGTTCTGTGCTTTAAGATCTGATTCACACTTGTGCACGTTGCAGTTTGCATATTTCAGGTGCATTTTGCGTTTTTTTTCAATACACATCTTTAACCACATCAGCCCCGGATGAATTTACCCCCTTCCTGACCGGGCCATTTTTTTTGCGATAAGGCACTGCGTCGCTTTAATTGACAATTGCGCGGTCGTGCGTCGCTGTACCCAAACAAGATTGATGTCCTTTTTTTTTCCCCACAAATAGAGCTTTCTTTTGGTGATACTTGATCACCTCTGCGGTTTTTATTTTTTGCGCTATAAATAAAAAAGACAGCCAATTTTGAAAAAAAAAAACACAATATTTATAAATTTTTGCTATAATAAATATCCCAAAATAAAAAAATGAAAACAAATTTCTTCCTCAGTTTAGGCCGATATGTATTCTTCTCCAAATTTTTGTAAAAAAAATAAAAAATCGTAATAAGCGATTATTGATTGGTTTGCGCAAAAGTTATAGTGTCTACAAAATAGGGGATAGATTTATGGCATTTTTATTACATTTTTTTTTTTTACTAGTAATGGCAGCAATCTGTGATTTTTTTTATTGGGACTGCGACATTGCGGCGGACAGATCGGACACATTTGACACATTTTTGGGACCAGTGACATTTATACAGCGATCAGTGCTATAAAAATGCACTGATTACTGTATAAATGTCACTGGCAGGGAAGGGGTTAACACTAGGGGGCGATCAAGGGGTTAAATGTGTCCACTCAGCGTGTTCTAACTGTAGAGTGGATGGGACTGCCTGGGGAGGCGTCCGATCTGTGTTCATACTTAGTATGAACACACGATCTGCCTCCTCTCCCCTGCCAGAATGGGGATGTGTTACACACACATCCCCGCTCTGGCTCTGTCAGGAACGATCGCGGGTGCCCGGAGGACATTGCGGCCGCCGGGCATTCGCATCGGCTGCTCAGTGACGCGGTGGGCGCACGTGCGCCCCCTTTACCCCTTAAAGTGCCCGCCGTACAGATACGGTGATTCTCGCAGGGGAGCCATTCAAACCATTCAATCGACAGTGGACGGTCGGCAAGTGGTAAACCATTGAAGTCTATGGAGCCAAAAAAACAGAAAAAGGTCCCTGGCCCTTTCCATAAAAATGCCCAGTTGTGAACTACAACCATAGGAAACCATGTTAAATGGACTTTAGTGTGTTTCTGCTGAACTGAAAACGCACAAAAAAATGCATAGGTGTGACCCAGGCCGAGAAGCACAAGTCCAAACCGACACGTCCTGCACAATAAAGCATGGTGGCATTTTACCAAGCAGTTTGTGTAAACTAAACTCATTTCTGGCAGGATCAACAGCTGTTTTTTTTTTTTTTGCACTAAGGCCCCTTTCACACTGGGGCGGGGAGCCGCGGTGACGGTAAAGCAGCGCTATATTTAGCGCTGCTTTACCGTCGTTTTAACCGCGGTTTTCGGTCGCTCGCGGTGCGGTTTTACCCCCCGCGAGCGGCCGAAAAAGGGTTAAAGACCCCCCGCAGAGTGCCGCCGTAGCGGCGCTTTGCGGCGGTATTGCCGCGGTTTCACCGCGGTGTCCCATTCTAATCATGGGAAGGAGCGGTATAGGAGCGGTGAACACACCGCTCCTGTACCGCTCCAAAGATGCTGCTAGCAGTACTTTTTTTGCCGTCCTGCTAGCGCACCGCTCCAGTGTGAAAGCCCGCCGGCTTTCACACTGGAGTTAAAGGGGCCGGATTTTTTCATGCGGTGAACAGGCGCTATTTTTAGCTCTGTACCTCATGAAAAACGCCCCGGTGTGAAAGGGGCCTTATAGAGCAGATATAATAAAACCCTTTCAATGTTATATTTAACAGACCAAAAAAAAAAGCAAGAAATAGAGGTTTATTGTTTGGGTTTTACATACGTTTTAGGTTTACTGCTGCTTTAAAGGGATCTCACAGTGGGAAAGCAAATCTAATTTACAGCAAATTATAGATTATGCACACAAAATTGCCACCCTTTTAGTGAATCAGAGAGTTTCTCTTGGGTTTTTTCCATTAAGCCCTGCGGTAAAACATTAACTTGAAGTACAGCCGCTAATCTAAATGTATCGCTTACCATTTTGCAATTTTACGATGGTGGAGATAAAGCGGATTTGCTTCCACACAAACAGATGACAGAGAAAGTTTCCTCAGAGTGACAGATGGGGAAATACACGATATTGTCAAAAGTATTGGGACGCTTGCCTTTATAAACACACATGGGCTTTAATGGCAATTTAAAGTCAGCAGCTGCAGTATTTGTAGCTGCTGACTTAAAAAAAAAAAAATTGGCAGACCTCCGCTTTAATGGCATCCCAGTCTTAGTCCGTAGGGTTCAATATTGAGTTGGCCCACCCTTTCCAGCTATAACAGCGTCACCTCTTCTGGGAAGGCCGTCCACAAGGTTTAGGAGTGTGTCTATGGGAATGTTGACCGTTCTTCCAGAAGCGCATTTTTGAGGTCAGGCACTGATTTTGGACGAGAAGGCCTGGCTCACAGTCTCTGCTCTAATTTATCCCAAAGGTGTTCTATCGGGTTGAGGTCAGGACTCCGTGCAGGACAGTCATGTCCCTCCACCCTAAACTCGCTCATCCATGTCTGACTTTCATGAAACTTGAGTGCCATAGACTGCATTGTAAACGTTTAAAATGAAAAAGTCGCACCTGAATGTTATACATGGGGATCGACCCCTTACTCGGTCTTACTCGTCTCACAGACTCGCTGATCACAGAGCGGGTCACGCGCCCTTCAGGGGACGCGCAGGCAGACGTCGTCCCGGCATCTTAGATCCGCGCTGTAGCCGTCATTCGGCTATAGCGCGGATCTCAGGAGGATAAATAACCTCAAAGGGCAATATTAAAATACCGGCAGGAAAATCTCTTCAAAGAGGTTGCAGATATTAATAAAAACCTAAAAAAATATATTCTAACATTTCCTCACTCTAACAATAATAAAAAAAAAATGGATTTGGCTGGAGTTGTGCTTAAAGCGGTTTGGTACTCAAAATTCAATCTATATCTTATTAAATAGACATTTTATACTAGATGCACAAAGGAGCATTAAAAAAAAAAATGAAGCATTCCTTACCTTTTTATTAGTCATTCTTATGCCGCGTACACACGAAGGGACTATCCCGCGGGTTATCCGCTGGACCGAAGTCCAGCGGATAATCCCCTCGTGTGTGGGCGCCGGCGGACTTTTTTTGGCCAAAGTACGGCGGACTAAAGTTTCAGGTTTTGTTTTCAATTATCCGCTGGACTTGGCAGTCCAGCGGATAATCCGGTCGTGTGTAGTATGGTCCGGCGGACCAAAAAGGACGCATGCTCAGTAGCAAGTATTTTTCTAGTATTTTTCGTTTTCTAGTCCCGTCGTACGTGCTGTACGTCATCGCGTGAACCGTCAGACTTTTTGCGTGATCGTGTGTGGTCAAGTCCGTTCGCTTTTTAGTCCAACGTACCCAGCTGGAAAGTCCAGCGGATTGTCCGCTGGACTTAGGTCCGCCGGGAAAAGTCCGTACGTGTGTACGAGGCATTAGAATGACTTCCGGTCTTTCCTCCCGTGGGAGTAGGCGTGGTTTTCTCTGCGCAATGACCCCTGGGAGCTGCGTGACAGTAGTCCTATGAAGCAGTGGGGGACGCCGTCATCCATAAATCTCGAGAGATTTCGGATGACGCCGGTCACGTGACGAGGGATGGCGCTGCTCGCTCAGATAACTGAGCATGCGCGGGATGGAGCGGTGAATGCTGGGAGCACAGCATTCACCGAATCCCGGAAGTAATTGCTTGTGGGTTTTCAAATGCCCACAAGCAAAATGGAAACGCCTGGGACAAGTTTTTATAAGTTGCAGTAAAGGACTAAATCGGCGATCCGGGGGATGAAGAAGCAGCAAAAGGTGAGTGCTACAGTTAGTGTCTTAGAAGAAAACAATGACAAAAAAAAAAAGATAGGTCTGCGGAATCCCGCTTTAAGTTTGGTTTGCAGGAACATGGGAACAAGGAACGATGTGGACTCCTCTCATGCCCATACCTAATGATCAGAAGGTCACTTATCTGTATAATCCAACATTCCTCACTTGTGTCTATCAGTAACATCACTGACCTTGATCAATAAACAGCTGTCATAGCAGGAATGTCTGTCCATAAATGCGGACTTTTCCTTTAAGTCCTCTTGGCAGCTCCTATTCATCGAAAAAAAAAAAAAAATGATTACTCAGCTGAAGAAGTACTCTGCAAATTATTTGTTTATGACTTTACCTAGTATGATAAACGCAGAACTCCACCATACAAAATGTGAATACCAAATGGCCAGGACTGCTGTTGGAAGTCACGGGGGCCCCATACAGCCTACCTGACAGGGACCCCTCCCCCCGGCCGGAAGTTACAGAGGATATAGATTGCAAAGATGAATGAATTGGAAGCCCTCTGAGGCTTCCTGCGCATTCGCAAACTGAAACATAGTAAAAACGGTTTACTATGCTTCAGCGATGAATGGACACAGAAGTGATTGGTACCGATCACTCACTGTGTTCATCCAGGAAAGGAAGGGGACAATAAATTACATATTTTCCTTTCCGAGCTCTCCATCCTGAAAAATCCCCCTGTGTGCCTGCAGCTTCCCTGTGGCTTCCCCGTGGCGTCAGAGGGGGGCGGGGTCTCCCATTTACGTCACCGGGTAGCACCGCCCTCAGCTATATAAGAACTGTCACAGAGAAGAAGCGGTCTGTCTGTGAAGCGGTCTTTTTCGTTCTGTGAATTTACATCGTGGGACATTTTTACATTTTTATTTTTTAATAAAGGACTTGTCCCAAGCTGTCTCTTGTATTTTTTTACCATTTTTTACACTTTTTTTTTGGTGAAATGGTAGGGGTACAATGTACCCCCATTACCAATTCACATGTGGGGGAGGTCGGGATCTGGGGGTCCCCTTGTTAAAGTGGGCTTCCTGGGACCCATGGTTGGACACACCGGGACTAGCACCACTTAGCTTGGTTCACAACAGAATCCTGGGTGGGAGGAACACCTCAAATAATACATAAAGGTAATTTCTGTGTCACACCCTCGAACATGTCATTATGCACAGAATGAAAAGGAGACGAAACAGAAGTAAGAACTCAAAACAAAACTCACGATCCACTTCCCAATCGCTTTATTATTTTTGAGAGACATTAAAATATTAAAACATAAAAGCACTTTAGGCCTGCGGAGGTCTTTTACAAAATAGGTTGTATATAGTTTTCTTCTCTCTCCCTCTTTTTCTTTTCCTCGTGTTGCGCATAGGTAATGCTCCTCTCCTATTAGGTCAGGAGGGGAAGTCCGACCTCACCACTTCCCGGCCCCTTGTTGGACGGGGGAGGCGGGGAAGGCGTATAACTAACATTACACACGTGTGCATAAATACAAAGACCAAATAGGATATGCTCTAGGACATTAAGGACATGATACCTGATAGACAATGCTATATCCTGGATAGGCTGGTAGCATCTACAGTAATGCAAATTACTAAGCTAAATGTCCACATTACTTGATTTTGAATGTATAGTCAACCACAAGTGCCTTAGACTGAAACACATTTCGGAAACATTAGAAACGTAAAGTGGTCAACAGTTGTTTTCACATGTTTGTATACCGTACATATTGTGTAACTATGTGCACAGGAGTGTCTGTGTTTTTCTGTTTTGTTGTATGTTCTTAAAACTTAATAAAAACTATCTGATTTAAAAAAAAAAAAAGTGGGCTTCCAGATTCCGATACGCCCCTCTGCCCACATACCCCCACCACTACCGGGCAAGGGTTGTGGGGATGAGGCCCTTGTCCCCATCAACATGCAAATCACATCGGACCCGCAGTGGAGATGTGTGAACCGGCTCCATAGAGAGAGACGGTCAAAATCTCCTGCTATTGCGAATTGGATGCGGCGAATCCACATCCAATTCGCATTGGTGTGAAACCAGCCTTGGAGAGGGGCACAGAAGAAGCTTCTCTGGCTAGTACAGGTATCCTTTGCTATCTGCTGTTAGGCAGGACTTTACAATGGAGTACACCTTAAAGCGGTATTAAACCCCAATTTTTTGTTTTTATATATATCTTGCAGCTTACCAATCATTAGATGTGGTGGTTGCATTATTTTTTTTTTTAGGCTTTTTTTTCTTTCTGTTTTCAGCTGGTAAACTGGCCAGTGACACACCTCCTGCATTATAAAGTGCCCTCCTGCATTAAAGTACTCTGACAAAAAGAGCACAGGAGGGGGGGGGGGCACCTTTGGACAGCAGCATTGTTGGGGGGAGGGGAGTGTTAGATGTACTAGCAGATTCAAATACACTAACAAATTGAATTGAATCCAAACTCCAGCGCACACTTTAGAAGCAGTTACAGCAAAATTAGGATAAAGGATAAAGGTTTCACCATTCACACTGAATACGGATTTGAAATTTGTGCAACTTTACTTGAAATTGCACGATTTCAAAGCCGCATGTCAGTGCGACTTCAGGTGCGACTTGGCTGAGATCTGTGCGACTTCATGCACTGATGTCTACGGAAGTCGAGCCTGAAATCGCCAGGCAGGAACTTTTTTTCAAATCCGCGCGGCACCGCAAAGTCAGCATCGCACCGATTTGAACAGTGTCCATTGCTGACAATATGGTGCAACCTGTCATGTGATTTGGACCTGTCGCACCAGTGTGAACCAGGGGTGGGGGGGGGCTTACATGAATAAGGCCTGGCTCACACTTATGCAGGTTGCAGTTTGCATATTCTATGTGCATTTTTGCATTTTTCAATACATGCTTTTCATCTATTGAAGTCAATGGAACCAAAAACCAGAAAAAAAAAGTCCCTGGCCCTTTCCATATAATGCACAGGTGTGAACTACATCCATAGGAAACCATGTTGAATGGACTGTAGTGCGTTTCTACAAAACTGAAAATGCGCTAAAAAAAATGCATAGGTGTGACCCGGGACCTAAAGCGGTGTTTCAGCTGAAATTTTTTTTTTTTTTAAAGTCAGCAGCTAAAAAAAAAAGTAGCTGCTGACTTTTAATAAGTACACTTACCCTCCCAGGACGCCCGCGATGTCGGCCGCCGAGGCCGACAGGTCCCTCGGCGCTCCGGTCCCAGCGCCACCATCCTCCGTAAGGGAAATAGGCAGTGGACACTACGGCTTCACTGCCCGTTTCCTACTGCGCATGCGCGAGTCGCGCGGCGCTTTGTGAATGGGACGCGCTGTGTTAGGGAACACACAGTTCCCATAATACAGCGTGCCCCATTACCCAGAAGGCAACGCGGCGGAGGACAGAAGACCGAAGATCACCGCGTAGTAGGAAGGAGGCAGATTAGGAAGACTGCCTAGCAACAGGGATGTCGGATCAGGTAAAAACATTTTATTTTTTTACTTTTTCCAGATTATTAATGCTCTTTTATTTTTTAGGGTGGCCCTCCACTTTAATACAAGCTGATCATTCTAAGCACCCCTGTCAGTGGTTTGTCTCAACACTCTAAACTGCTACATTTGCTGGAGGGCTTGTTCTGTTAAAAAAAAACACAACAAACACAACAGACATACTAGCTGGATCACCAGGTATAAAGGAAATAAAGGTATAAAGGAAAGGAAGCCAAAAAAAAAAAAAAAAAAAGACTGCAATAAAAGGAAATGTTGCCTTTGGGTTTAAAACCGCTTTAATTTTTTAACGGTTTCGTCCCTCTTGTTCTGTTCCACCGCTATCATATAAAATCACGCCAGGCTTGAAGTATTAAACCGCTGGAGGGGGGAATAAACCATCTCCTAGCAACCAATCACACCGAAACTTTCCTCCTCTTTCATTTTTCCAGCACAGATCTGCATCTGATCGGTTGCTATGATTCGTTGTGCGCAGTTTTTACCGCAGACATTTTTATATACACGAGGCTCATCATGAGCACATGTGTGTGGGGTTTTTTTTTTCTCCCCTCCTGGGAGAGTTTTATGTGAGATAAACCTATTGGTTGCCAGTGACCAAATGTGGAAGAAATGATGCAGGAGGGGAGGGAAGGAAGAAGGAAATATAGAGAGCGGGAGAAAAGGTGATGAGGTCGGCGACCTGATTGAAATTCGAGAGAAAAACAAGCGGAAAAATAAATGCCTAAAAATAGGCGGTGAAGAGGGGGAGGGGGGTTACGGTTGGTCAGTGGGGGAAGACGGGCAATAAGAGTTCGGTGCTGGGGAGAAGGGATAGCGAAGTGCTGGAGAAGGTCAGAAGGGGTGACATAGGGGCATCAGAGGTCAGCAGGGAGGTTAAAAGAGAAATCAGAGCGAATACAAAGTATCAGTGTTCACCTAAAAGTCATTTTTGTGTGATTAGTACTTTGCTGTTCCATATTTTCTCAGCTGCATAATATTGAATAGTTCTCCAATGCAAATTATTTAAATATTAAAGTGTATCTAATCCTAAGAACAAAAATGTGATATATTTACACACATATATATATATATATATATATATATATATATATATATATATATATATATATATATATACATATATATACACACACACACAAACAAACACACACAGTATCTCACAAAAGTGAGTACACCCCTCACATTTCTGTAAATATTTTCTCTTTTCATGTGACAACACTGAAGAAATGACACTTGTCTACAATGTAAAGTAGTGAGTGTACAGCTTGTATAACAGTGTAAATTTGCTGTCCCCTCAAAATAACTCAACACACAGCCATTAATGTCTAAACCGCTGGCAACAAAAGTGAGTACACCCCTAAGTGAAAATATCCAAATATTTTGTGTGGCCTCCATTATTTTCCAGCACTGCCTTAACCCTCTTGAGTACAGGATGCCCCTAAGTGAAAATGGCCATCAAATACTGCCCTGCGGCCCAGTCTCTGAAGGGAGGGGATGGACCCAAAGTGTCAATATTTTGTGCGGACACTTGATTATAGCCGGACTATTCGTGACAGAACACCAGCAGCACTCATGCAGCCCCAGACCATGACACTCCCACCACCATGGGGTGCCAGGCCACCAACAATTCTTTTTTTTTTTTTTTTTTTAAGATCTTCAGAGAGTTCTTTGCCATGATTATTTTGGCCCCAATTCCGAGCACTTTAGACATTAATGCCTTAACCCTCTTGGAAAAATCAGACCGTGTGTAGGCACCATCGGACAATGTTCGTCGGTTTGACCGACGGACAAAGTCTTATCTCCTGCTGGAAATCTTTGCATGGAGGTCACCATTAAAAAGGAGATTTTTTTGAGGCCGCAACGGTTTATGTTAATGATTTTATATTTTTTATTTATTTATTACAGGATTTATATAGCGCCAACAGTTTACGCAGCGCTTTACAATATTAAAAGGGAGACAATACAGTTATAATACAATAAAATACAAGAGGATTAAGGGGGCCCTGCTCAGAAGAGCTTACAATCTAATAGGGTGGGGAGGTGATACAAAAGGTTGTAACTGTGGGGAAGAAATCCTGGAGACGAGCATGGGAGGAGGAAACAAGGGAGCTTGACAGGAGGAGATCTTGAGAAGAGCGGAGAGGACGGTTTGGGATATGTTTGGAGACGAGATTGGTGATGTAGCTCGGGGCAGAGTTGTGAATGGCTTTGTAAGTTGTGGTTAGTATTTTGAATTTAATTCGCTGGGTGATTGGGAGCCAGTGCCAATCGATCGACAGAACGGGACGGTGTTGAGTGGTTTGTTTGCCGCCCTCTCCCAAAAATGGAGAACCACCCGCCACTGTACACTATATTGTCAAAAGTATTGGGACCTTTTCACTATTGGTCATATCCCATTCCCCTGAGGAAGCCACTGTTATGGCGAAACATGTAGGGAAGATTTGACCTCTCTGCACAACAAGGCCTTTTACCATCCGGCCTCACAATATAATCGATTGTGCTCTTTAATTGTACCCCTTTTTTTTTAATCAAACAAATTTGTATTGTGTAACCTTGGCTGTTTATTTATGTCATGCGATAATAAACTTTATATGTATTTCTTTAATATTAGCATTTCATTGATTATTTTTGCACTGTAATAATCCATCTATTTACTAACGTACACATTTATTCATTTTTTTGGAAGGAGACTTTACAGGAGCGTGTAGAGCCTAATCCACTAATCGTGTTTGCAATGCTTTGCAGGCCTATTTGAAAAAAACAATAAATGCACTTTTTTCTTTTTTAAAAATGGGTATTATTTTTCTGCAAAAGGTAGACTTAGCCTTTAAGGTGACCAAGTTTAGGCCTTTGTGTGCTCAACCGTGTAATGAAAAGCTAGCCTAGCACACGCTGAGTAACCCTGCAGTCAATTAATAGCAAGCCTTGGCATGCGCAGGAGACACAGCATGCTGGGACTTATTGTTCCTCAATCAATGAAGCCCTATACAGTGCCAAGGCCTGCTCCATTCATCACGAGTTGCAGTTAAAAGACAGGGGACATCATCTACAAAATGAAAACAGTGATGGTATTTGCTATCCTGTAAGGTAGGGGTTAACGCTCGCATGACAGTAACAAGGTTACGCAAGGCTGATAATCCAGCTCAAACTTTCCTTATATAGTAGAACGGTTTGAAAAGGAATGAAAACATAGGGGTGACTTGGAGACAGAATATAAATTTATAGGCATTCCAGAAAGCCATGTCACCCACCCAACCACCCCCCCCCCCCCCCCATTCAACAACATACAGCTGTCCCCGGGCTCACAAATTAAGCCGCATTTATAGCAGCAGAACGTATGTTGGTTCTCTTCATGCCTGACAAATAATTGGCAGAACATGTCACACAGGCCAGTGGTATACCCTGCCACCCAGTGGCAGATAGGAGGTATAACACTGTAAATGAGCCATAAGGCTAGATGACCATGGTCAGTAGGGGGGATAGGCTAGCCCAGTGGTGGTCAAATTTCTTGAGATGAGGAACCTCACGTGCAGCACTCAATATCTCCAAAGGGTCACACAATCTTCAGTATCAGAGATAGCGTGCACACCCACACAAACGGATATCATCTATGGGTATGATACAGGAGATGGCAGACAGGATACAAGTGATGGTCAGAGACTGTGGATATTATACAAGAGATGGTCAGAGACTGTGGATATTATACAAGAGATGGTCAGAGACTGTGGATATTATACAAGAGATGGTCAGAGACTGTGGATATTATACAAGAGATGGTCAGAGACTGTGGACGTGGTTCAAGAAATGGTCAGAGACTGCAGACAGGGTAGAAAAGTTGGTCAGAAACCGTGAACAGGGTAGAAGAGATGGTCAATGACCAGGTAGAAGAGATGGTCAGAGACCGGGGACAGGGTAGAAGAGATGGTCAGAGACTGCAGACATGGTACAGGAGTTGTTCAGAAACTACAGATGTTATAGTTGTTGAAGACCGAGGATATGCCTAACGCCGCTTACACACAACCGGACTTTGACAGCAAAGGTCCGATGGAGCAAATCTGTTGGACAATTTGATCGTGTGTGCGCTCCATCAGACCTTTGCTGTTCAAAAATCTGACGGACTTTATAAACATGTTTCAAATTTTTCCGCCGGATCTTCACCGGAGCCAGTTACTATCGAGAAATCTGTTCGTATGTATGCTAGTCTTTAAAGTGGACCTAAACTTTACATAGAACTGTGTTGGGAGTCAGTGACTGGGCTCATACAACTTGGTGCTGGCAGTCATGTGACCTCCCCACCAGTCCTGGGACAAGGTAATCCAGTGCCCAGGGCAAAGATGGCGAGTTGCGCCCCCGCCAGGTGGAGTCCCCAGTAGAGTCCCCCTTTACATTAGGTGGCCCCAGTAGTTATTTTGTAGATTACATGCCCCCAAGTTGTTGCCGCCCCCTTGTAGCGGTATTTACAAAGTCTCCTTCCTTTCTCTGGTCACTTGATGGGAAGAGGGAAAAGATGACACAGTCCGCCCTTCTTCCTCAGCAGTGCAGCACTAGGACAGATCTATCTCCACGCTGGCTCTTTTCCACCCCAGGCAGGCTGGGAGGGAGGAGAGAGCCAAATCCTCTCGGCCGCTGCTCCTTCTAGAAGTGACACTGCAGTCACTTCTGTCAGTAAAGCACAAGACGAGTGGCCGACTCGACACACAGCACATGGGGGCAGGTGCCCGCTCGGGCCCCTCCTGGTCCTGGGTCCTGCTTTCCACTATGGCCCAGTCTCGAGACCAAGAGAAAATTAAGGTGGGGCCTGTTACCGTCCTGGTTGTCATGCAGAACGTCTTGCTTGTATACAGACGCAGAAAAGTACTGCTGTCTATCCACACTTTTCACAATAGGATTACTCACGGCTGCTATTAGAAATCACAGGTCCCCTCACCCGTCCGACAGCAACTGAGGACATAGATTTATCAGTCCATTTCTCTGCAGCACAGATGAATAAATAAGAAATGCTCTGAGGCTTCCTGCTCATTCCCAAACACCGTTTACTATGCTTCAGTGATAAATGGACACAGGAGTGATTGGTACCGATCACTCACTGTATTCCTTCAGGAAAAGAAGGGCCCAGTAAATAACATTTACCAGCCCTTTACCCCACTCTCTATCCTGCCAGCTGCTGGTGGGAGAGGAGGAAAGCCGGAATCGCTGTGGGGAGAAAGGAGCATGCAGGGGGGCCCAGAAAGCAGCTGGCAGGGGCGCATGTGTTAGGGCCAATCCCACTGCAGTACAGCGGGAGAAAGAGGAGGGGGAAAAACTGTCAGCACTGAAGGGGGGAGAAAGGAGAGGATTGGTGCCTGCAATAAGACAGTACAGCCAGCGCTCCTGTTCAGCAGGTCCCTGGGCCCTCATTTGAGCTGGTGGTGCTCAGGCCCAATATATGAAGTCTGGCGGTACTGCCTTATCAGGGGCCCTGGGTTTACTTTTTTTTTTATTATTAGCAGATTAGGTGTTGGGTTTGAAGAAGAGAATATACTATAAAGAGCTTAGGTCCACTTGGAGTAGGTTAAAAAAAAAAAAAAAAACGCCATCAGATTTTTCTTTTTTCCCCTTCAAGTGCTTTTTGGTAAATTTTGCCTCTTCCTATTTCAGAGACAACAGGAAGCGAGAGGAAATCTCTCCAAGGGTAAAAAGGCAATTACATAGTTAGCTAGGCCAAAAAAAGACACAAGTCCATCCAGTTCAACCATAAAAAAAAAAAAAAAATAAGCAATTGCTCTTTTGGTTGTGACTGAACAGGTGACACCCACTGGAAGGAAAAAAAAAAAAGCCAATGTTTAAGAGCTGTGTAGGACCTCCCCCCTACTTTTCCAAAGACACCTTCAAAATTTTGGATTCCCCATCGCTTTTTCTGGTCACACCCCAGGAAGGGCACAGACTGCAAATCTGACAGGGGTTCTAACCTGTCCTTACTCCCTCCAAAACTAGAAGAAAGAAAAAAAAAAAAAAAAAAAAAAAAAAAAGAGAGAAACCACCGATACCAGCGGGGGACCAAGAATCTGCCAATCCCAGAAGTATTGGTTTTCGAAGGTCTAGTAAAAACACTAAAGATGTGCTAAAACTAAAAAACACACAGAATCTGGTGCAGCTGTTCCTGCTTGTTATTTTTACCTACAGGTCTGCCTACAATAAGGCTTACCTGTAGGTAAAATTAATCTCCTAAACCTGTACTGTTTAAGAGATATTCACCCTGCATGCGCTCTGAAGGTCCAGCATACCTTGCCGGAACCGAGGGATCCCGCACGCATGCACGGGAGTGACATCATCGCGCCTCTGGCCACTCACAGCACCGGAGCCCACGATCCCAGAAGAAAGGATGGGAGATGTCTGCCCTCTCAGCAGTGACTGGGCGCTGCTGAGATGGCTTTACCGTCATTTTAGCTGCGCTTTTCAGACGCTAGCAGGGCGCTTTTATCCCCCTCTAGCGGTCAAAGAAAGGGTCAAATGAGTCCCGAAAAGTGCCCCTACCCATGCATTCCAATGGCCAGAGGCAGTGGAGGAGCAGTGTATACACCGCTCCCCCACCACCCTAAAGATGCTGCTTGCAGGACTTTTTCTAACATCCTGCAAGCGCACTCGGGTTCTCACACTGGGGCTGCAGGGGAGGCATTTTTCAGGCGCTATTTTTAGCGCCTGAAAAACGCCTCCAGTGTGAAAAGGGTCTAAAACCTGCCAGCCGATTGGTTACTATGCACAGCTGCACCAGTTTTAGTCTCCCCCTTTGGGTAGCAAATATTTCTTCACTAGAGCAGTGTTCAGTACAGCAGGAAAGGTGAGCCTTCACAATCTTCTTTGCAGGTATATCATTTATTAGAAGTTTTATTTAGGATCACTTTAACAATGGTTCAATGAATATACGTGTCTAGAGCCAAATAGAAATGTTTACATTTGCTTTAAATTCTGGTTCATGCCCGCGCCCACCGTGTGTGCACCGTGCTTGGCGCAGTGTGGCTGCATTGCAATGACACATCTCACTGTTTACATTTTTTTTTTTTTTAACATTATTGATATGTCAGAAAATGACATTTCATTCATCTTTATTCACCGCAGCGTAGTGAATCGTTAGATGCTGGGCTGAAAAAGTAAAGCGTGTTCTATTTTTTTTTTTCCAGCACACAGAACTGATATGAACTATTTAATTTGCGTTGTGTGTCTGCATTGGCAACACTGCCCCAGGGAGCTGGTGTGAAGTAGTCCTTAAAACATGTACCATTTTTTCCTTTTGGGAACCCTAGGTGCCTGGAAGAAGAATACAAGCCAAAAACACCTTACAATAAACCACACAAGGAAAATGCACCTATAAAAGGCTACCACTTAAAAAATTTTTTTATAAATGTACTGGACATCATCAATATGGCACAGGGTGTCCCCAACATCACATAGGTCACCTCTGACCCCCCCCCCCCCCCCAGGAGGGTACCGTTGGGGGAGGGGGTGGACCAGGTTATTTGGAGTAGTAGGTCGAGGGTGACCTGTGTGATGCTGAGGACACACCCCAGGTGGGTGGGGGGTGGGGGGGTCTCCATGCGCCACATTGATAGATTATGTTCGCTAAATGTATATACAGTAATACCTTGGATTACAATTATAATTCATTCCAGAAGAATGCTTGTGATCAAAAGCACTTATATCAAAGCAAGTTTCCCCATAGGAAATAATGGAAACTCAAGATAATCCGTTCCACAGTCACTGAATGTCTATGCAATACTGCATGTGGCCAAAGGTGCGGGGGCGCCGGAGACACAGACACTCAGGAACGGAGTGTTTCAGAGCCTCACCAGCACCCCCACACCTCTGGCCAAATGCGGTACTGCACACCCCAGAGGCTTGAATCCTGCTCGTCTTGCGAGACAACGTATGCAAAGCGAGTCAGGATTTTTTTTTTTTTATTTAAAAACTGCTCATATTTTGAAACGCTAGTAAACTGCATTACTCGCAATCCGAGCTTCCACTGTATTTTATTGAATTGGTAGCCTTTGTAGGTGCACTTTTGGGTTCTTCAACAAAACGAAAACACCTCCCAACCTTCATACTTGACATGGCTCAGTAACCATGGCACTGAATCAGCATGAAAGACCGGCAGCAAGCATTTTAAAGCAAACCCCCCCCCCACCCCCGACACGGGAAAGGCTTTTTGTAGATGCCAGTTGTCTGGCTTAGTACACTGACCAGATGGATCCAGCAAGGCTTGAGTTACAGACCTGCTACAAGCATGCATAACTGTCATTTCAGACATCCTTATTTGAAAGCTTGTTCCAGGGAAGGTACACATTATTGAAGCAATGTAAACATTATAGACAGAAGTAGCATTGGCAGTCCTCACATCTTGCTCTGGTCTTAAAGCAGGAGTGTCCAACCTTTTGACCTTCCTGGGCCACACATAAAATACACTAACAATAAGGATAGCTGATGAGCAGAAATAGTTTGTGCAGATCAAAAGCTGACGATCACTGACATAGATCAAATACTTAATAAAACATCATTGTTTTTTATTATAAAATCAAAAGAGGGCAACATAAAACTATAGTGTTATATGTGACACAGTTTGAGAAAATAAACGCGTCAATATCTGGTTGGATGAAGCAAGCCTTAATGAATTCTTAAAGCGCTCATCAGATATTTTAGTTCTAATTTTGCCATTTGTATGTTTCTTCCTTGAAAATCATTGCTCACAAATTTAGGTGCTGCCGAAAATGGATAATCTGAATAAGGCGTGATTGTGAAGAGTGGGATATGTTCCTTGGGAACATAAAATTATAAAAGTCCAATAAGGAGACACCTAATTTATTTATTTTTTTTTTCTTCGGCCGCTAAGTGTAAACACATTTTTACATTAAAAAAAATTTAAAAAAAAAAAGTGTCCAAAATATCTACATTTTTACGTTTACTGTGGACTGCAGGTTGGACACCCCCTGCCCTAAAGTGTATGTTAAACTCAATTTTTTTTTTGGGTGGAGTGTAAAAAGGGCATCAATCAGGTTTCTTGCCGTCCCCTCTGGCAATATTTCTCCTGGTGACCATTGTCTTGGTACATAAAACGATGGCAAATAAAGCATTTTTGAACAGAAAGTGAGGGGCAAATCTTCCACTGGATAAACCTGCTCAGGTGACAACTGTCTAAGAAGAGACATTCCTCGCTTAGAAGGAATGTTTTCTTACTTCTTGTAGTGGCTGTGGGATAGGAAGTAAATTAAATTCTCCCAAGAAAGGGGAAAGGATAAAAAAAAAAAAAAACCCTCGTAGCAGTCCTAATCGTTTCTAAAGTTTTGGCTTAGATGTACTTCAAAGAAAAGTAAGTGGCAGTTTTCATACAGAAACAGGTTTATTATATCAGCAAAGCAGGGGGAAATCATCTATTGGCTGATATTGTTTATTGTAGATCGGTTACTCTTCACACTGGCTTAAAGCAAGGGAAAGCTCCACCCAAAAAAAGGGAACGCTCCACCCAAAAAAAGGGAACGCTCCACCCAAAAAAGGGAACGCTCCACCCAAAAAAGGGAACGCTCCACCCAAAAAAGGGAACGCTCCACCCAAAAAAGGGAACGCTCTGCTTGTCTGCCTTTTCTCCCCTCCTTTACATTTACTTGCTGCCACTTCTGGCAAACTGAGTCAGAAGTTATATATAGCATCTTTTTTTCCCCCCAGAAATAATTCAGCAAAAATCAAAATCAAATGGACTACCAGACTTTTTTAAATAGGCTGCTTAAAGTAGATATAAAAAATAAAAAAAATTAAAATAAATAAACTTATTCAAAACTGATGTATACATTTAGTTTTGAAGAGTAAGAAACTGTCAGTTCTTTTTTTCCTGCTGTGTCCTGTAGGGGAGATTTTATTTCCTGTCTCAGGAGACAGAATAGATAGAAAAAAATAACAGTCACTAAACAGGTATTGGCATATAGGTGGTTTCCCCTCACCTCCAGTGATAACAGTTGGACCAGTAGAGGAAGAATTCCTGCAATGAAGACAGCAATATAAAGCTGATGACAATTTTTTTACCAATCACCACCCTAACGAAAAATAAATAAATAAAGAAAGAAAATAGAACATTGAGTTAAATAGACTTATGTAAAAAAAACAAAAAAAAAAATGCAGTTTCTCACCTTGGATTACTAGGACAGAAAGAAAACGTGGTTATTACACCTCTGGTAGAGTAACTAGGCATCCTTTACAATCACAGACACGGTTTGGTAAACACAACTTTTATGGAGAAAAACTTTACAGCAAAATACCAAAAAACAAACACTTGAAAGGGTGTTCTCTTCCCACAATACGATTTCATACACAAAAATTTTGCCAAGCGAGCTAACATAGCTTTGTGTGTAATCCGCCACACGGTCTATTAAAAGTGAGTAAATGGAACTTTGTCTCCATCTAGTGCTCACAAAGCCGAACGACAACAGGAAAGCCATTTACAAAATTGTACTGTCCATCTTTCTTGTAGGCATATAGGCTGATCCCACGTTTCAGAATTTTCACAGAAAATCCAACAATGACTACCTGGGCTGCGAGACTCAAACCACTAGGATTATCTGCCCCCGATCATAATGCTTTAAAACAATCCTTAAAAAGTAATAAGGGGTTTCAATAGGGCATCCTGTCCCAAGCTATATATATATAAAAAATAAAATTACACAGGGGTGGGGGTGTTTATGGGACAACAGGACACAATGGTGCATATCAAAATTAGGTAACCGCCTCAGAATGCATTCCTTATTTTGGTAGCCACCAGGATGAGAATTTCCCCTATTTTGTTCTGCCAGTTTACGATGTCCTTTGACACCGCGCACCAAAGTTCGCCATGACGCGGCTCTGCATTTTCACAGCGTTTACGAATTTCCTCCTGCTGCTCCTGTAAGGTAAAAAATAAAATAAAAATTTATATATATATATATATATATTATATATATATATATATATATATAACAGTCAAAACAAAAAACACCTAAAAGTGTAAGTATAATGGTGGAGAATGGGGAGGTAGACCGTATACATGGTACTTTGTATGAAATGCATACAAGGAATTCATATATTGAATAATTTAAAGCGATTGTAAACCTCAGACATTAAATATGAGCCAAGCATATCCATCTAAAGTGTGTACTTGTCTCAATTAGGGACACTAAGCATCATTTCTGTCTGCTGCGTCGTTCGTCTGCCATCAGCATGAATCACTGACAAGTTTTCCTGACACCGCGAGAAAATTGGTGACAGGGGAGGGAGCTCCAGCTGATTGAAAGCCTCGGCTCTGTGCGTTGCGTGAAGGAGCGTGTACCTTTCCTCCAATCAGCTCTGCAGAGGGTAACTAGCGCTCTCTGCCCCCTTTTTTCTGACAGCTCAGACAAACGTTATAAATTCTGGACTTGGAACGAATGTACGCAAGAGGAGACTGCAGATAAACAGTTTACAACTTATACAGGAAGGATTTGTTTCATCTCTGTATCAATTAAGGCCAGTCACGTCACTGGGTATATGTGTAACGTATTATGCGTTCTAAACACATACAAGCAGGCCAATCAATTTTGAACATTATCATTTAAAAACTGAAAAATGGAATTGGCCTCCAAATCCTCACCTCTGTACCGTGCTGCAGCTCAAACTTATAGAATGTTGCCCAGGCATCACCAAGGTCAGAATCAATCTTCACTGTACGATGAAACCAATCCCGCGCTTTGGAGATCTTACGCTCGCTCCAGAATAGCCTGGTGAGAAAAATTAAAAAAAATAAATAAATGATTGAAGACGCACGTGCATTGAGGTGTCTTTTATTCCACTTTAAAATTGTATACTTTTCCTTGATCACTATTTTTGAAGGATGTAAACATCCTTTGTGATAGCAATACAGCATGACAGGTTCTTTATGCAGAGATCTGGAATCAATAAGACCCCAAATTTCTCCTTTACCTTTAACAGCAAAAGATAAGAAAAAAAAAATGTTAAATCTTTTGCTTTAAAGGAAAAAAAAAACAAACAAACAAAAAAAACACACATGTTCACATGGCCTGAGAACGGGAAGTGACATCATGACGTGTCCTCCAAGAGCATATAGATTAGCAGAGGCCAGCTTGCCATAGCTTATCCGTTTGGAAAGCCACCACTGGCGCCGAATGGGTTACCGGGCTCAGCGATCGACAAAGTAAGCATGGGAACAACCGGGAAGTGGCGCCAAAGTTATCCCAGTATTTAACAGCAAAAAAAAATAAAAAATAAAAACACCTCACTACCAAAAGTCCTTATAGACCACATTAATTAGGAAAAGATGTTGGTCAGGCACTCACTTGGCTACTGCCAATAGTACATGGGGGTCATGTTCACACTTCTTCAGGGCATCAACGCTCTTTGTTTTTCGCTGTGGTCTGGCTTCTAGAAATATGGCTTCTGCCCAGAGGATTCCTGGAAAATGGTAAAAGAAAAATTTACTACATCACATCATTACAAAAGGCTTCACATATGCAAAAATGATTTCCAATCTCTCTCGGATATCATTTCATCAACAAGTCCCACTGCACGATATCCACTAGGTCTCACCTGAATTAGGACACTCCTGCAGAGCCTTTGCCATCAGGGTATTGGCAATATTCTTTAGCCCAGCTCTGAACTCTAGACGTACTGACTCCAACCTGTAGAGCAAGGAGTGATTACTAGACATTCAGTACACAAAGTGCTTATCTGGCAACTCACTCATCAATGTTCCTGCTAACTAATGAGTTTCAATTAGCGCTTTTTAAACGTCCCCCCACGACATTACACAAAGTATTTTTTTTTTTTTCATTTAACCCAGTGGGCTGAATGAAAAACTGGGAAAAAAAAACTTACACAAGCAATTTTCTTGCAGCCATCTCCCCCGCTGGGGGACTCCACCCACAATGGAACACACCGATTAGTGCTCGCAGCCATTGGCTGATTAGATGCTAGTTTGCCAGCCTGTCCCTTTTACAAAATCCAATCAATAGACCGGCTTCTGTTGGACAGGCTGCTGTACACACAAACCGAATGTTGGCCGGTTTCTTGTTTTTTTTTTTTTTATTTGGTATTTTTTCGTTTATAAAGCAAAAATTTTTAAACCCAGTGGTGATTAAATGCAACCAACAGAAAGGTAAATTTGTGTGGGAAAAAAAAAAAAAATTATATAAAAATTCCATTTGGTTACAGCGTTACTTGACAGCGCAATTACCAGTTAAAGTAGCGTAGTGCCGAATAGCAACAAAATGCTCTGATCATGAAGAGGTAAAACCTTCCGGAGGGCAAGGGGTTAAAAATACAGATAAAGGCAGTGAATCTCACCATAGTTCAGGGGTCTTTGGGTTTTTTAGACGACTTTTTTCCAGAATAGCCCGAGCCCTGGTCAGCTGCCCTATCTTCTCCTCCAGTCTAGAAAGCAAAAGCCACAGCGGGGAGGAGTGTGGGCACTTCTTCAGCTGGAACAAAGAAGCAACGATTGGTTAGAACTAGTTTTATTGATTTGAGCAGTTTATTAAAAGAGATTAAGAACATAAAACAGAATCTGACAGGACAAACTGATCTCAGAAAAAATTTTTAAATATGAAGCGAAAGGGAGAAATTACTTCATGCAGATAATCACTTAGTTTTTTACTTTTTGGAAAATGCTATTCTACTATTCTTTAATAGACTATTATGTTGCAGATTTGCAATATAATTTGTATGACCAACATTTAGCTGCCACAAGGTTTTTTTTTTTTAACCACTATATTCAAGATTGGTTTTACACTGCTGTGTCTCACACCTAGTGCTACCACTTAAAGGGGTTGTAAAGGCAGAAGTTTTTAATTTTTTATCTAAAATTAATTTTATGCATGAAGATAAAGAGCCTTCTGTGTGCAGCAACCACCACCCCCTAATAATTACCTGAGCCCCATCCATTTCCACGAGTCCCTCGGCCTTCCAGGACTCTCACTTAAGATTGGCGGAGACAGCAGCGGAGCCGTTGGGAGGAGAGGGAGAGAGAGAGAGGGAGAGGGAGAGGAGAGAGAGAGGAGAGAGAGAGAGAGAGAGAGAGAGACACCAGAGGAGAGAGAGAGAGAGAGAGAGAACTGCAGCTCGGCTGCCCCCCATAGCAAGCCGATTGCTGTGGGGGGCACTTGGCAGGAAGGAGGGGCCAGTAGCAGTGAAGAGGGACTCGAGGAGGAGGATCCGGGCTGCTCTGTGCAAATCCACTGTACAGAGCAGGCAAGTATAACTTTTTTTTTTTTTTTTTTTAAACAACAAAGAGGCTTTAGTATCACTTTAACAGGGTTAGAGTAAGGGCCAGATCACACCATAGAAAAAGCAGTCCGGATACTGTTCTGCATGCGCGTTTTTGAAGCGTTTTGGATGCATTCTGTTGCATTTTTTTTCTTCGCCTTAAATAAGGTTGTGTGTTCCAGTGCGCTTTTGATGCGTTTTACCACGTTCCAGGACAGTTCAGTACAGAAAAAGATGCAGCATGTTCTACTCTTTTCCAGGAACTGAGTGCACTGGTGTGAACTATGCCTTTGAAAACCACATAGCATAATATCCATGTGTTTTTAATGCAGAAAAAAATAAAAAAAGCATTGAACTGCATGTGGTGTGAACTGGCCCTAACTCTACTTTGTTGAGAATAAAACACTCTGCTCTGGGTGATCTATGTACATTGCAGGGATTTTGTGCCAATTCACACCAGCGCATTTTAGCGTAGCTGTAAACTGCAGATCAACGGAAGGACATCTGAAAAACAATAATTTCCTATGTGTCCTATTCACAGCATAATGTTGTGTTGTGCTAAGATGCAAAATGGATGGTCAACGGACGTCAAGACGCAGGTCAACGGACGTCGGTGCGCGTTAGAACGCGACTGAAATGGACATGGATTTTAGCGCAAGACAGTGTGAACTGGCCCTTTAACAAACTTTGTTGCAGATTCCAACCCTGTTGTTCTGAAGAAAGAGCGGTTTTGTTTGTGTCCTGTTTAACTTACAATGTAGCGTCAATCTGCATGAAAGTAATTTTATAATGCTCAATCTGCTGCTGCACTTGCAGAGCTCTAGTGAGAAAAGTTGCAAGGTCTTCATCCCTTTAGACATAAAAATTTCCCTTTGGGAACATCTCACTAAAACAGTGAGCCAATCACGCAAGCAGAAAATTACATTTCTGGACACCTGCAGGTAGCCATATTGCATGTTACAGAAAATTACAGCAATGCAGATTAAAAAAAGGAAAAGTAATTTTTAAAAACATTCAATTACAATATGACAATTTTATATGCTATATTATTTTTTTTCCCAAAGAAAGTGGAGTTACCCTTGAATACCATGGATACGAGACTATAGGAGGCCTTTGAAAAAAATATGGGAAGTGCCTTTGCTGAATTAGAGGATCAGAGGTCACCTGAAATATGACAGTCTCCCAATTTCTGAGAATGCAAATTCAGTCAGCTGACATGCCAGCAACTACCCTGTTACCCCGAAACTCAAGTTAAAGTGTCAGTTTTTTTTTTTTAACAAAAAAAAAAAAAAAAAAAAAAAAAAACTGTCAGGTTTAGACAAAACGAGAAAAGCTAAATAAGGTGAAAGTAGGAGCAGAAATTATAGTTCTTTCCCCATCCAAAAGAGGAAATTTAAAAAGGCAACAAAGTGGAAGTGCTGAGAGGTGGACACTCCTGTTTTTACAAGTAAAGGTTTTTTTTGGGTCATGTTAAAAGAAGAGTTAGAGTTGGGTTATGCTGGAATCTAAACAGTATGCTGGTGCATTCATAAAAGCTTTAACCAAGTGTCTGCCCACCCATACAGGGTATCCCTCTTGTAAGAGAAAATGGAACTACCAACATTCTACAGTGTATCTGCTTTCAGAAAATATGACGTTTTGGGGGTTTTACTCAATCTTCAGGTCTAAAATTTTTTTTTTACAAGTGTGCAGAAAAAGCAAAAAATGTCTCAAGCAGCGAAAGGGTTAAAGCATCAAACTGACCGCGGAGAGAAGCGGATTTGAGAACTCACCCCCTGATTGTAAGAGTCTCTCGCTTTTTCCATCTGCTCTCTCTGCTCCTCGATCTGCCCCATCATCATCCAGAGTTTAGGGAAATCCTCATAGTGACGCAATGCCTCTTCACACAGTTCCAGCGCGGCATCTACTTTCCCCAGCACCCACTCCAGCTTGACTGATTTCATGAACACCTGGATTAGGGGGGGAAGAAGATGTATATCATATGGTGGGATTCCAGAACCAGGCACAATAAGGCCCCATCCCGCCGTGATCACGCGCAGAAGCAAACGCATATGTAAACAGTGTTAGCACCACACGTGAACCATCGCAACAAGAGTTGCAATTATAGCGCTAGACCTCCTCTGCAACTCTAAACAGGCAGCCTGTAAAGGCATTTAAAATTTGGCTTATGGAGATTTTTTAATTTTAAATACCATAGTTTGTCGCCATTCCATGAGCGTTTGCAATTTTAAAGCGTGACATGTTAGGTATCCATTTACTCAGCATAAAACTTTAAACATCTCTCTCTCTCTCTCTCTCTCTCTATCTCTCTCTCTCTCTCGAAATTGAGTTTGAAAAACTGCTGCGTGCAAATACTGTGCGACATAAAAAAAAATTGCAACAATTGCCATTGTATTTGCTAGGGTCTCTGCTACCAAAAATATAAATATGTTTGGGGGTTACAAGTAATTTTCTAGCAAAAAATACGGATTTAAAGTTGTAAACAAAAGTGTAAGCGATTAATATATGTCTTTCCAAATGATAAAACAAGATGTGTACCCTGGCGGTGGGAGCACTGCTTCTAGCCTTTGCCAGCAGCCTTCGGGCTCGCTCATATTCATTATTTTCAGATTCCAACTTCACGGCAGCCAGCCAAATCTCCTCGCTGTTCGGGTTGGCCTGGAAAAGAAAAAAAATATTAAAGAACAATTCCAACCAAAGAGTAAAATGTACAAATGGTTATAATACATTAAAGTAGATGTAAACCCACTCCTATACCCAGTGAAGTGAACAGCCTTTATATAATACACAGGGATGAAAAAATCTCCCACCATAAGTTTTACTAGGTATATCTGCTGTCTTCAGCTTGCTATATTCTTTAGAAAGTGGACATCATGTTACAAATTTTCTCTTCCTGTTCAGCACTGAAGTGAAGTCTTGGCATACATCCAGTCACAGCTGATTGAAGGAAAGGCACCGCCTCCACATTGACAGAAAGATAAAGGAATGTGCAGAGCTGTGCTGTGAATAGACAAGCTCTCTGCTAATCTATTTATAGCAACCTTCCACCACACAAATTTCAGGCCGCTTTTATTTTGGTTGATGGAGAACTTGTCATGCTGATAACAGAGCAACGAAACAGAAAATCATGGGACTCAGGGGTTTGTAGAGAGATAGGAAAACACTACAGATAATATGTGCTTAGGTCAAATTTCATGAATCAAATTTACATCCACTTTAAAAGAGAAGTATGAAAAAAACCTAGGTGAATGCAGCATCGGCCCAATACTGCATCTGTCCTACTCCGCCTCTAAGACCGAGAACAGAGATCAAAGATCGCCGATTGTTCTCAGGTCCATTCTGAGCCAAGAGCAAAAACTGCTGGGCTGTGGAGGGGACGGGGGTGGCAGGCTCAGTCTCCCAGCGGCGAGCTGAGGCGCAGGATCCATCCAGAACCTGGACCGGCTGAGTGATTCCAGCCGAAAGCAAATTTTAGCCCACAGTCGGTTGAATTTGGGTCCTGTGACCCACAGGAGAAGTAGGGCTAAAAGAGCTTTGACCTTACTTCTCCTTTAAAAGGGTGACATGACTTTTTATAGCATGCAATACCATATACTCTGAGCCACCGCTGCATCTACAGCTACTCTTTGGGGTATGAGTGAACAGCAGCACACCATTAGCCTGGGTTCACAAACTTGCGAACTCAGACATTGCATTTGAATCGCACCGCATTGCTGTGCAGATCACATGCGATGTCTGTGCAATGCGAGTTCAGCCATACAGTTGTATGACTGAACTTGCATTGGATTTGCACAAAAAAGGCACAGGGACTTTTTTTTTTTTCCCTGCACTGGAATCAGATCGCATGGGTGTTCACACCCATGCGATCTGATTCCGGTCCGAATTCACAGTTTGCACTGCGATCTGTGAACCAATCTGGGGTGTCATTAACATTGTATCGACACCCACAGTGGTTCGCAGGGAGCAGCGTGAACTGCCTACAGGAGAGATGAGATGCGGGAATCAGCACTGGAATCTCGCTGGTTCCCGCATCGCTATAGTGTGAACCCAGGCTTAACATTAATCCCTAAATCCACCAACGTCTGTTAACCCACCAAGTGCCACCCCTTTTCACTACCTATGATCCTACAGAGCAAGAACATCAATTTTAGTTCTCAGCTGGAAACAGTACACTTACCGCTGATGGACATGGCGCTCTGGAGGAGTACAGCATAACGTTTGGGCCTATTACCAAATCTGGGAGCCACAGGTGCTGTGCAGCTGCCGTTTTGACATAAATTGTACCTGGCTGTATACATCGGAACTTATAGTAAGTAAACTCGTGCAGGTGTACGGATATAAAACCCCAAACGCAGACAAGTCTGTCCACCCGTGTCTATGGGCAGCTGTAAGCAACATCTGTGGCTCTGAGGCCTGGAAATGCACAGAAAATTTACATTGTGCGGCCTCAGGTGGCAGGGTGCATGGGCCCTGAAAATGTATGGAAACCCAAACAATGAAATTCTCTGACTTACTTCCTTTGGTTTGTTAAATATAGCAGTGGAAGTGTTTTTTCACCTCTTCTATCAATGAAAAAAAAAAAAAAAATCCTGACAGAAATCCAATGCAGTCATGTGTACTGTGCTCTCTGCAACGTTAACAACCCTGCTCATTTCCCTCAGAACTATACAACCCCTCCCTCTTGAAGATGAGGAGAGAAGGTGGCGTTTGTACTGTCCTACCTAGGGTGACAATTCTGCTCCTCCACAGACAGTACAATGAGTGAGAATTGTTACCCTAGGACAGTGGTGGCAAACCTTGGCACCTCCAGATGTTTTTGAACTACATTTCCCATGATGCTCAACTACACTGCAGAGTTCACGAGCATCATGGGGAATGTAGTTCCAAAACATCTGGGGTGCCAAGGTTTGCCATCACTGCCCTAGGACAAGTATGATAATAGACAGGATCACAACATGTAAAACAACGGGGAAAATAAAAGCCTGAAAATAAATAATGCAGCCACCAAACTGGTAAACTGTAACAGATTACATTTTTGATATCATGCTTAGAGACTGAGCATAGAAGTATAGATTATTTTTGTAAAGCAAATTAAAATAAGCATTATATTTTGAACACCTTGATGTCTGCTTTAAAAAAGTAACTCCACTTTTGACGAGAAAAAAAAAAAAAATTCCCCTCTGGGTTATCTATGTAAAAGGATTTTAATAAACTTTGCTGCAGATTCCTACTTTGTTACTCTGAAGACATCCCTGTGCGTGTCTCCGTGTCCATTTGCATGAGTGAATTGAACGGGAGTGGTTTTATAATTGTAAATCAGCTGCTGCACAAATACAGGCCCCTAAAAAGGAAAGTTACAGGGTCTGCATTCTGTGTACAGAACACCTCCAGGTAGCCATATTGCATTTTACAGAACATTTTTGATAACTTTCAATTATAATATGACTTGTGTTGCAATTGAATGTACTATAAAAAAAGTTTTTTTAAATTGTATTGGTTTTGTTTTTTTTACCTATGAAAGTGAAATTACCCTTTAAGTACTGCAGCCATAGCACCAAAGATAACTCGGGCCACGAGAGGACTCACCTGGAAGGCAAGAGCAAGGATACTCCTAGCAGCTGGAACATCACCTGCCAGCCATTTAGACTTGGCACCCATCAGCCACAGAACCTCAGCCTTTGGACAATGGGCGACAGCTCTCTGCAGGAGGGTCTCCAGGGACTCCCTGTAGGAACAGAAGGAACAGTCATTCATTTTTAATAGAACCCACCAGAACCCACCATTTAGCACAATATGTGCTATTAAGGCTTAACTGTAATTTTAAATTAAATAAGCTAAATACTAGGGATTCACCCATTATTGGCGGCCGATAGTCACCTTTTTTGAAGAATCTGTATCGGTCACAAACTTATTGATATCGCTTAGAGGGTGATGCATGCAGCTGCAGGCATTACCCCGGTACCCTTCTAGAGAGGATGGTCAGCTTTCTTGTAATAACAACCAATGTGGCTTAGCAGCCGCTCGGCTGTTATTACAAGCAGCGAGAGGGGACACACCCCTGCCTTCCTCCGCTCCGGCACCTGATAGCCTAAAAAGGCAGCTGGAAAAAAAAAAAAAAAACACACACATCGGTATCGCCCTGAAAAAAACGATAATCCGTCAACCCCTACTAAATGCTTTTTAAGAATTTCAATAGGTGTGGAAAGACCTCCTTTGCACTGCTTCCCCACAGAGAATAAGCATCCAGCTCCACATCTGCTAGCATGACAGGCTTCCCCCCCCCTTCAGGCTGCAACAGCTTCAGAAAAAAGAAAAAATTATGAGTTGTTAGCCATTGCACAGCTTCTTTTGAACCTGGAATGTAATTAGCGGATTTAAAACTGATGGTTCATTTGGGCTTTCATTTTTAGAAGAAAGAAGTGAGTGACCTGATACAATCCTAACTCCAGCAAAACATTTTTAGATTTGGATAGAATGGGGAAGAATGAAAATTCCAGTTGAGCTTTTAATTCTGTCTGTGAGTCAGGTATGAAAATAGTAGGAAATCTTTCCAAAGTGAGGGATATGATTGCAAAAATTTGTCACTAAGACAGACGCCTCAGTGGAAAATTTCCAACTCACCTCCTGTTCTGGTGACAGCTACAAAAAATTTGGATTTTTCAAATTACTTTCTGTCCTGGTGATAATTGTCACCATGACAAATAGATAATGTGACTCTCCCCTGTGGGGAAACAGAGCAATAAAAGCGGTAAGGGGCTCTAAAAAAAAAAAAAAAAAAAAAAAAGACCACATACTATCCAAATCTTTAAAAAAATATTCAGCTAGAGAAGACAGTAGAAAGAATGTATAATCTGATAATTTATTCATCTAGACCACACACACACACACACACACACCTTGTTCCGTGATTCTTTTCAAAGTAGGCAGCCCGCAGCCACACGCTCTTCTTCATGGGGAACGCCTGCAGGGCGTATGCGTAGATAGCACGGGCACACTCCAGTGCACCATGAGATACACACTGCAAGACAAAAGATGTTTTATATAAGGCAATAACCTGGAAGTCTTGTACTGCGATTTAAAGCACAATCCACTAAAACGGCACAAAGAGGGACTCACACTTTCAGCGTCCTCCATCCACGTGTGTTTCCTGTCCTCCTCTTCTATTCCAATTCCAATGACTGCCCTGGTAACGGCTTGGCATGTTACCACACTGCCTGCTTTGTCACACTCCTCAGCATCCTACATATGGGAAAAAAAAAAAAAAAACGAAATGACATTTAACTCCCTGATAATTACCTATGTTTACTTCCTGAGAATTTTTTTTTCACGGTGAAGTTTGGAAAATTAGCATTGAAATAAATTTTGATAGATTTGCTATATATATATATATATATATATATATATATATATATATATATATATATATATATATATATATATATATATATATATATATATATATATATATATATATAATCAACTGGTTTATAGTAAACTGATGTCCCTGAAAACCCAAATATAAGCTTGCAATTCAGAGGATTGCGGATTCCTAACTCCACCCACCAAACACTGCACAGGCCAATTATGCTCACCTGTGTTTATTTACAAACCTTATAGCCCTGTTCCACTAACATATGCCACACCTACCTGTATCCACTGTTCTCGGTTGATTTCTACTCCGTTGGCTCTCAGAGATGTGATGGCTCTGTCCACGATCTTTTCCACCATCTGTGTGTTTCCGTTGGCCTCCTCCAGTTTGGCGGCTGTGATCCAGATGTGTCTGTCAGTAGGGATGTTCTCTCGAGCCTTGTTCAAGACCTTACGGGCATTCTCATAGGTCTCCAACCTGGCCAGGGCCAACCACAACTGGACCACAAGGGAAAAAAAATAAAAAAATAGCATTTTTCATTAATATTTTGCAACCTGAATCAGCAGGTGAACCTTACATTTCATCAATGCAGCTCCATATAAAGCATGTTGTAATCATTGTCAGGCTATTGCCTTTATTCTGAGGTTTCCCCACTACATACCAAAAAAATAAAAAACCCACACCTTTTGGTCTGGAGAGTATTAGTACAAGACACACATTGGTTTAGATATATATATACATATACACACATACATACACACACACACACACACACTACAGCAGTACCACCAAACTCGTGTCCTGAAAATGTTAAACTCTACAAGCAATCAGAATCAGTCTTGTTGTTGCATCCCTAAGGGTGAATGCTAAGTAATAGTTTAAGGTTAGAATTTTTACAATGCCGTTTGCTGAATTTCCCTAATGGACTCTCACCTCTACACTAGTGGGGCAGCATTCTACAGCGCGGCTAAGCATGATCCTCGCGTCCTCAGGCTCCTCCAGTTCCACAGCGGCCTTCCACAAACGGACAGAGTTTGGAACATGCTCAAGAGCTGTGCAGAGAAAACAAAAAGGTTTCTTTTATATATATATTTGGGAAAAGTGCAAGTTACAGCTTAAAGTGGTTCTAAGAGGTTCAAGGTTTTTTTTTTTTACCTTATTCTATGCATGGAGGTAAAAAAATAATAAAAAAATAAAAAAAAGCCGTGTGCAGCAGCCCCGGCCTAACACTTACCTGAGCCTAATATTTCTCAAGCGCTGTGCACAGGAGCCTCGGCTCTGCTGGGTTACTCCCTGCTCATTGGCTCAGACAGTTAATGACAGCCAGCGAGCCAATGGAGGGGAGAGGGAATAGACACGCAGAGCAGCAGCCTGGGAGCTTGCCTGCTTGGGTGCTTCCACATTGCAAGCGGCAGGAGCGCCGTTGGGGGGACACAAGAAGAGGAGAATTGGGGCTGCTCTGTGCAAAACCACTACACATTATCACTTAAAAATACAATTATATTAATCGCTTTCATTTTAAAAAGGTATCCCAAATAGCTAAAAGAACAGTTTGACAATTTACAAACCGATCTGTAAATTAACACATACAGCCAGATACTTTTCATTCTTGTGAACATATCCATCCCTGCTCTGCTATATTGCTGCATAATAGGAGAATCTCACAGACAGCAGCACTACAGACAACATACCACTGTCACACCTCCTCTGCCTGTTCCTTGACTCACTAGCAAATTTCACAATTACAGCAGACACGCCAACACCGAGCCAGATTATACATTTTAAAGCGGTTCTTCACTGTGTTTATTTTTATTTTTTTGGGGGGGTATGTATACAAAAGGATGTTTACCTAAATTGGGGGACTCACCTGTTCCATCTTCCATCTCGATCGCCCTCCGTTTTCCTCCGATAAGATTCTTTATATTCTTCTCTGGGGGCCATCTTGCCTGTGGGCATGTGAAACCCCACAGGCACTTTAGATGGCCCCAGCATGCACCGCCGTTACTGCGCCGAGCTCGCGCGTGCGCAGTAACGGCAAAGTGCAGCTCACGTTCTCCGAAATCTCGCGAGATGTCGGCACATCACTGTCTCCTGGGATCAATGACACCAGAACCCAGGAGACAGTGCGGCGTGACGAGGATCCCTGCACAGACCCCGCCCATCCCCGCAGAGACTGAGGACAGGAAGTCATCAATTACAAGGCAAGTGAAAAAAAAAAAAACACATTTCATTTAGTACTCTTTGCCTGATTTGGAAGGCAAAGAGATTTACTAAATGAAATGTGTGCCGAACCGCTTTAACCACGACCGCCCGCTGCAGTTGTACTGTGGCAGGTTGGCTCTCCTGCACGAAGCGTCGTCATTGTACGTCGGGTTCGGCGCGCTCTCGTGGATCCCCATTCTGACAGATGACATGACAGATCTACTGTTCCCAGTGATCTCCATCATGTCCCAGGCAGCCCACCCCCCCCTACAGTTAGAACATGCTGAGGGAACACCGTTAACCCCTTCCCCGCCAGTGTCATTTTTATAGCACTGATCAATGTAATGTCACTGGTTCCCAAAAAGTGTCATTTGGGGTCATATTTGTCCGACGCAATGTAGCAGTCCTGCCACCATAACCAGTAGAAACAAAAAATAAAAGTCCCTACATCTATCCCAAAGTTTGTAGACGCAAAAACCTTTGCGCAAACCTATATACGCCTACTGCGTTTTTTTTTTTAACCAAAAATATGTAGAAGAAAATATATCGGCCTAAACTGATGAATAAATTAGTTTTTTTTAGGATATGTATTATAGCAAAAAAATAAAAATGTATATATATATATATTTACACACACACACACACACATATTTTTTTTTTTTTTTTTAATTGTCGCTCTTTGTTTATAGCGGAAAAAATAAAACCCCCAGAGGTGATCAAATACCACCAAAAGAAAGCTCTATTTGTGGGGGAAAAAGGGACGTCAATTTTGTTTGGGTACAGCATCGCGCGACCACGCAGTTGTCAGTTAAAGCGACGCAGTGCGCTAGTTATTAAGGGGAAAATCCTTCTGGTATTTAAAGAGGTGTTCTCCTTAAAAATATATTATATATATATATATATATATATATAGGTAAATATATATATATATATATATTATAAAATATATATATATATATATATATATATATATATATATAAATTAAAAAAAAAAAAAAAATCCAGCAGCTACAAATATTGCAGCTGCTGACTTAATAAATCGGACACTTACCTGTTCCAGGGAACAGCAATGTGGGGGAATGAAGCCCCGCTCACCCTCCCAGATGACTGACAGGAGGGAGGGGGCAAAGCTGAGCCCTTCCTGCGCCGAGGGGAAGTGATGTCACCAGCCCAGGCACTGAAGTAGGGAGACTACGAGGGACCCCTAGCAACAGGCATTTCGTTTTTTTTTTTTTGTTTTGTTTTTTAGGAATTTAAATGATTTTTTTTTTTTTTCTTTTTTATCGTGCAACACCACTTTAAGTGGTTAAACACAAGACAATGAAAAGCCAGATTCCAGGAATAGAAAAGCAATTTAGTGATATCTGAAAGAACATATTAGCAAACCAAAAAGTCTTTGTCGTTCCCAAAAAAAAAAAAAAAAAAAAAAAAAACAAACTTAAACATATGGTTACCTTTCCGCAGCACCCGCTTTTTGGCTCGAAGGTCGGTTTCTAGCTCAGCAGCTCTGATATAGATACGGACAGACTGCGGGAGGTGGCAAATGGCCTGGGCCACAACAGCCTTTGCCGTGTCTCCTGGTTGGAGACGGGCTGCTTCCAACCATACGTCTTCACTCTGTCAATAAACATACAAAGGAGGAACATCAAAAGGGTGTCTCACCCCACAAAATGATTACTACAACAAAGTTGACTTTCGTAGGAGGGAGGGACTGGAAAAACTGCCTTTGCAGCTCAGCCTCTCCAACATAGGCAACGCCAACCCTCAGATGAATATGTAGCCCTACGTTGATATGCAATTCAAATTTTCAATGTAGAACAATTAATCCTCACGCATCACTGATTTACTAACAGACATATCAGTCTGGATGTCAAACCACTTCCTCAAACTTAATCTGTCTAAAGCTCTTAATATTTCCTCCTCCACGTGCCCCTTCCCCTGACTTCCCAGTCAAGATCAATGGCACATCTATCAGTCCGTCCCCACATGCCAGGGTGCTAGGGGTAATCCTAGACTCTGAACTGTCCTTTCAGACCCACATACAATCCCTGTCCAAATCATGCCGTCTTAGCCTCCGCAACATTTCCAGAATACGCCCCTTTTTAACGAATGACACCACCAAGCTTCTAACTCACTCCCTGGTTATCTCTCACCTCGACTACTGCAACTCCCTCCTCATTGGACTACCTTTACATAGACTATCCCCCCTTCAGTCCATAATGAATGCCGCTGCAAGACTCATCCACCTTACCAACCATTCAGTGTCCTCCACCCCTCTCTGCCAATCCCTCCACTGGCCGCCACTCAACCAACGAATAAAATTCAAAGTACTAACAATAGTTTACAAAGCCATCCATAACTCTGCCCCCAGCTACATCACTAACCTAGTACCAAAATACCAACCAAGCCGCTCTCTTCGGTCCTCCCAAGACCTCCTGCTCTCTAGCTCCCTTGTCCCCTCCTCCCATGCTCGCCTCCAGGATTTCTCCAGAGCTTCTCCCATCCTTTGGAACTCTCTACCCCAATCTGTCCGACTGTCCCCTAATCTATCCATCTTTAGACGATCCCTGAAAACCCTTTCTCTTTAAAGAAGCCTATCCTGTTTCTAACTAACACTGTTTTACTTCCTCCATCAACTCATTCCCCACAGCTATTCCCTCTTGTATCAATTGACCCTTTCTTTTTAGATTGTAAGCTCTAATGAGCAGGGCCCTCTGATTCCTCTTGTACCAAATTGTTATGCAATTGTAATGTCTGCCTTTATTTTGTTAAGCGCTGCGCAAACTGTTGGCGCTATATAAATCCTGTATAATAATAATAATAATAATAATAATAAAAAAAAAGAGAACATTTAAATTTCAAACAAACCACCCATATCATGCCGACGAACTAGGCATGCCGAGCACAGAAATCTCCCTTTGCATCACGAGAGCCAAGCTTAATAAAGACCCCATTGCCAGACCCTTCATGTTCAAAAAATAAATTCCCATAAGATTATAAGAGCATTTCATTTATATTTAAACTGTAGAAGCCTCACTTTAATCAAATCAAAATGCACCCCACCAAAAAGCAACAGCATGGCAGGCATGCCTCTCTAAACCTAAAATATTAATGATCACAGCTTGAAATAAATTCAAGGCGGTTCCCATAATCAATGATGGACCCTCACCTTAGGACACATTTCTGTTCCTTTCATGATGAGATTGCGAGCCACTTGCACCTTGCCAGTAACTTCCTCCAGACGGGCAGATGCGATCCAGGCGGGTGGGTGGTGAGGGTTGGTTTCTCGCACAGATTTCAGCAGCAGACGAGCTTTCTTAATATCACTGGATTAAAAAGAAGGTATAAACAAACATGTCAGCCACATAAACACATCAAATACAACTTTGTCATCAACAATTCAAAACACATACTTGATGTCTCCTCCGTGGGTTGGGATCATAGAGTTTAGATCAGTCAGGTAACCTTTGGGATCAACCACAGTTTGGCCACTCACAGAGTCTGACACCTGCAGAAGGAAATAAGTTGTATATGAACATTCAGCTTTCTGTATTTCAAGTGTACCCCAAAGCATCTTAAAGTGGGAGCAAACTCCCTTGTATGATTTTTTACCTATAGGTAAGCCTATAATAAGGCTAACCAATAGATACAGTTAATATCTCCTAAACAAGCAGTGTTTAGGAGATATTTACTTTAGATGCAGCTGGTCACCAAAGCATGCGCTCTGAACGGCACATCCGTTCCATGAACAGCGACTCACGCGTGCTTGCGCAGGAGCAACGTCATCGCCAGCTTGGCCATTCATATAGCCGAAGCCCGCAAACCCGGAAGGAAGACTAGAGTGAAAATGGAAGCGCGTTCAGCGGTGACAACGCGTCACTGGAGGGCTTCGTTTTCAGGCAAGTCTATCATAATGTGCTTGTATGCGGTGCATACAAGCACATTATGACTTAAGATGCCCATTTTTAGTTACTACTGCTTAAACTAATTGAAGAACTCCGGTCTACTCAGAAAACTAGAAATGTTACAGCAAATAAGGGCAGGCAACATACGTTTAAGAACCCTACATTACCTAAATCCCTCATATTCAAATTATGGTTGCAAGGCATGTCTTCCCCCTCCAACAAGAACGTGCAAGAGTGGTTAAGCCTCAAGCGATATGCTGTAGCCATTTCAAAATGTCTGTAGAGTTGTTTAAAGTGCATCTAACCCCAAGAACAAAAATTTAATTGCATCTTGCTAATTTTTAGAAGTGGTGGCTGCATTTGTTTACTCCCCCCCCCCCCCTTTATTTTTACCTTGTGACCCTTTCAATAACATAGACCTTCTGTCTTAGGGTGGCAAAGTAAGAACACATGTACTGCATCTATGGAAGAACAATGTGTTTACATCGGGAGAGGAAGTGTTAGGGCTACAGAACATTTCTCCCTTCTGTAGTCAGAGGCAAACTGTAAAGGGGCTAATACCCTGTTTCCCCTGAAAATAAGAACTTGCGTAATTGTCGGTGATGGCTGCAATATAAGCCCTAGTTATTGTCGGTGATGGCTGCAATATAAGCCCTAGTTAAAGTCCTTGTAGGTCTTATTTTCAGGGTAGGGCTTATATTGTAGCCATCACCAACAATCACGCTAGGTCTTATTTTAGGAGAAACGGGGTAACACTGCTTGAGATAATACAGCACTGGATTTCTCATAGAATCAAAAATTATTTACTTACTGAACAGATATGACAAAACACAAAACAGGGGATTAAAATAAAAGGAAGTTTCATTGTTCGGGTTTATTATAAAATCAGACAAATATAACCTTTCGCCTTATTCCTGCTGTCCTATAAGAAACCTTTTTTGGCAACCTTAAAAACTTGTCTGCAAACACGTTCCAACAGGAGAGTAGTTCTAGCAAAGAAAGCATTGCCACGACCTCTCTCAATGTTCATGCTCCAAGATCCAAGTCTCCCTTAGGGATAAGAAAGGAACAGGCACGTCTGGTGGGAGTTTGGAAATGACATCTGTGTCTCTTCATCCCTACAGGATTTCCTTCTCTTCAAATATATAATTTTTTTTTAGGGAATTTCTAGACTAAGGAAATGGTGATTTTAGGATTTCAAAAACGCAGCTGATAAGGAAGCATAAAAAGCAAAAAAATATTGTTAACGATGGAAATAAAACTTAGTGTGTCTCATTTAATAGTCTGTGAAGGATGCATTTAGTAAAGACCGTCTTGTTTTCCTGTTTTAAAGACTGTACTGTCTGGTTGCTAAGGTCTTCAAATTCTTTGTTCACTCCACTTTAATAGATGGACATTAGGGATGCACCGATGCCAAGCATTTGGGCAAGTATCGGTACTCGCCCAAATGCCCCAGAACCCAATTTTTTTAAAATGCGCACTAGATGGCGGTTTACCCCTTTTATACACAAAGTTGCAGTGGAGGGAATCTAATGCGATTCGGACAGGAATCACATTGCATTCCTGTTCAAATCGAATGCGATTCTTCGCAGCGCAATTAGCGCCAATTTGTTTTTGTATGGACGCACCGCAAGGTATCGGTACTCTGTTAACCAACAGTAAATCGGTACTTGTACTCACCGATAAAAAAAGGTATAGGTGCAACCCTAGTTGTAATGCATCTGCGGTGCGCTTTTTAGTCATTTGTTTATTTACCGGGTTGCATTTAGGGCTGGTCACACAGACAATAAATTTCAACTGCTGGCTGCTAGGTAGTGGACTGACTTACACTACCCTGCGTGAATAGAAAGACTCAGTTTCATCAGCGCACCATGCCTGCACACCATCACAAGCACAGTGGTATGAACAGGAGGCAAAGCAGACAAGGCATTTTACGATGTCCATGCAGTGGGACTCCCCTGGAATAGCCACTCAAACAGTCCCACTGCATCTGGTGTCTTCTGTCTTTACAACCACTTTAAATTATCTGAAAAGGATCTGCAATCCCTGTTAGCCTTTTTTGCAACGCACAAACCTCTGCCACACCATAAGCCAGAAAGGTGACAAAAAACATCTGCCATGCTGTATAAGTTCCATAGGTGACATCTCTTTGCTGGTTCAGAAATGCGAATTGCCATGTCCCTTGTCCAGCTTCTTCACTGAACAATAAAGCACAATTATCCGCTCTGTCCGGTAGGTAGGGCATTTACTCTGGAAGTAGCAAGACTAAACAAATATCTTTTTTTTTGATAGAAAAACAAAAACATAGGTATTCTAAAGTGTAGGTACATCTCTGCCATCATCAATGTTATGTCTCATTAAAGCTGCAAGTAAAGACAAATAGTTGTTGATTTTTCAGAAATCCAGTGAGCTCCCAACTTCCTACACACACCCGCAGTGTTACCAACCCTGCCCTCTTGGACTACAGTACAGCTCTCCCTATGTAATGCAGGTGAGAAAAAAGGAACATGTCCTGTAGATCAAATCAGACTCAAACAGCCTAGGATAGCGATGGCGAACCTTGGCACCCCAAAACTTTTGGAACTACATTTCCCATGATGCTCAACTATACTGCAGCGTGCATGAGCATCAAGGGAAATGTAGTCCCAAAACATCTGGGGTGCCAAGGTTTACCATCACTGGCCTAGAACGATAATATTGCTCAACCATAGATATAGTATTGGTGAATAAGTGTGGTCACCCAAGGACAGGATGTGTGTTAACAGGATCACCAGGGGAAAATAAAAAGGAAACATACTGCAAAAAGGAAACTAATGCATCCACCATATCAAAGGACTGGTAACCGGAAATATATTTACATTTGAATTTATGCATCTAGAAACATTAAAGTGGTTGTATACCCCTTTTTTGACATTTTTACCTACAGGTGAGTCTATAATGAGGCTTACCTGTAGGTAAAATGAATATCTCCTAAACCTGCACGGTTTAGGAGATATTCACCCTGCATGCAGCCGCTGACATCAGTGGCGCATGCGCAGTGAAGGTCCGGCATATTGTGCCGAAATTGAGGACCCGGAAGAAACGCAGGGGGGAAAATGTCAGCTCCCTCTGTGTTGATTGGGATGCGATGTGGGGACCTCGCGCTAAGCTAAGTATTTTATAATCAGCTAGTATGCGGTGCATACTATCTCATTATGCCTTTGGCTTACAGGTTTTTTTTTTTTTGTTTGCGGGTATACAACCGCTTTAAAAGAGAAACCAATTTTGTATATTTTTGTCCAGCTGCAGATAGAGTTTTGAATAGACTACAAAGCAGTCTCCTTTTGCTACTCACCTGGCTCAACCTCATGTCCATCAGGGTATTTCTGGCCTGTCCGATTTTCCTCATGTCCAGTTCTCCAGAGCCGGGTGTCATCAAGCCTGGTGTCATTCCTCCTGGGTACGGGGAATTCAGGCCGCCTGGGAAAGGGGTGTTCAACCCCCCAAATTGCTAAACAGAAGAAAAATATAGTCTGTTGAAAAGCAAATCAAAGCTAATAGAAAAAGCTGAATATTGTTGTACATACAATTATTAGCCATATTATTTACATTCTTTAATGAGAACAATGGCTGGTCAGCATATGTTATGAGTTTTCTTCTTTTTAGTGTGTCTGTTAAAGCACACTCTCCATTACAGATGCACTTCAGGAAAAAGTTAAACAAAAATCTAGAGCCATGTATGTTAAAGTATGGTTTTTCTTTTTGCACATTCATACTTACCTAGGTGGATGCAGCATCAGACCGATGCTGCATCTGTTCCCTGGTGCCTCTTCAGGCCTGATTCACACCCATGCATTTTTAGTGCTTTTTGCAGATTTGCACAACAGCCCATTTAACATGGTTTACTATGGAACACATTCTGTAGAGCGAATCTGCAAAATGCAAAAAGCACTAAAAATGCATAGGTGTGAATCAAGCCTCACTGAGAACCGAGCCACCGGACACAGCCCATGGCTCGGTTCTCTCATCACCCCGAGCAGAGAGCTGCTGACTGACAGTCAGCATCTCTCCTGCTCTGCTCCTCCACGCTCATTGGAGCGCTGAGCTGCGGGGAGCGGCCAATCTCAGCGGCTCACTAAGAACGGAGATTGCCATCAGTCCAGGCAGCTGGCAGACCAGACTTCCTAAGTTGGGATAACACGGTGCCTGGACTGATTCCAGTGGCGTCTGGAGAACAGACTTCAGACAGCTCGCCGCTGAAAACAGGGCACTAATTTCACTCCTGTGACCCATATAGCTCAACTTTAACAGTTAAGCCATTCTTGCGATTTCCACATCCCTGCCAGAAAGCATGGCATGGACAGGTGACCCGTTTTGTCGTACAGATTTCACCTCCAACCTGCTAACTGCTAATGAATCACCACAATCATCTTCGTACAGTGAGCAGGCAGGTAATCCAGGAAGTGGTAAATCTGATCCGGTGAGCATTCTGGCTGTGCAGTGTGGCAAAGGTGACTGAATGACAAGACCGGCTGAACAGAGTAACACGTCACTTGGTAAAAAAAAAGTAACCAGATTTCATCTGTGGACTTGGTCTAGGTCCAGTTTTCCGTTTGACTCCAAATAGAATGGTAGGGAGACCCAACTGGGTCAAATCACCTCCACCATTGCACCTACACCACCAGGTACATTGTAGATATGCTCAAACCGAGAAGGTGTCGCCTGAGAGTCAGCTTTCAAGGGATTTTAGAGCAGCCCACCCCTACAGCATGGACCAGGTTCACCTGGGCCTTTACAGGATGCTGCAGCTGGTGGGCCTAGTTAGCATGAAGGTCAGACAGTAAAAAATCTTTGGTATTTCTAAGGGCCATCAGCATGGAAGTCTTCCCTCCATACTTCCTGGCTTTGCTGCCGACCGTCTTGAGTTGTTCTTGTTGCACTTTACACAACATAAAAGTTTAAAGTGCATGCAAGCCCAAAATGTTATTTTTTTAGGGAATTAAGACCTGTCAGTTTTTTTTTTTTTTTGTCTGTTCTATTGGGGAGAGTTATGTTCATCTTTTGACATAAAAGGACATTATAAAATCTCCACAAAGTGAGGGAAAACGTACTTTGGCACACAAAACAATGGTCACCAATGGAAGATTTAGTCCCGCCATCTGTTACTACGACAATGCCAAAGTTTTTTTTTTTTTTTTTATTACTCGATTTACAATCTAAGTTCGAAAAAAACAAAAGAGCTTTAGCTTTACACTAATGTCCAGCTGGGGGGTACTGGAATAGAATAGCTGTGGTCTGGAAAAATAAGCTAAGAGTTCTCAGCACTACATTTGAGTTTGTCTCTTTCTCTCTCATCTACCGAAAGTTGGAAACAATCAATCAGTTTTGGTTTGACTGTCAACAGCAATTTTATCATAGAGGTAAATCACAGTGACCCTTCTCACCGTCTGCCGTGGATCCACAGATGCGTGGTTCTCCCCAGTCTGCAAGTGTTTAGCAAAGAAACTGTCGGGGACTGGAGTGAGTTTCTCATGGCGAGGATTTCGCTGGCGCTTGGTCCGGGCGTCGCCAACCTCTGGGATGCTCAACCACTCTTCTTCTGTCACTTCAGCTAATTTCCTCTAAAACAGAAAAAATGATATGCAAAATGATGCATTGATAAAAAAGGACACCAAGGCAACAAATAAAAAGCCTGCTTCTACATTACTCAGTAACAATATAACATTTTAAAAGTTACCTTTAAATCTGAAAACTGCTGCTGGATTTTGGGTCTCTCCATACGATATTTTTCAATTTCTTCTTTCTCTCTTTGTTCTCTGTCAACCAGAAAAAAAAAAAAAAGGTTATACAGTAATGTAAAACACATTGTGAAAATTTATAAGTTAGGATGCCCACCAAGAAAAGTTTGAAGCAAACTTAATTGGCCTATGGAAAACAAAGCAATAAGTCACTTTAATGCCCCCTCCCCAGCTGCACATACTAAACTTTGCTTCACTCCCCAACACACTGTTCAACTGACAACAGCAAAGGCAGGAAGCACTGTGTAGACCCCCATTAGCAATAGCCAGAGTTTACACAGAGCCACGTAGGATGAAAGGGAGCGAGACATGACCCTGGATTTCCGGAAGTACCAGGTGGTTTACCAGTCATTGAATAAATTAGCAAAGAGGCAAGTAAGTGCTGCTAGAGAGAGAGAGGCATGGAAAATTTGGCCTGCAAGGATAAAATAAATGTGCTTCAAGGGTAAGTGCACCCCCCCCCCCCCCCCCCCCCGCCCCCAAAAAAAATAAGAGAAATATCAGATACCAAAAACCCTCAGGGCACCCTAACCCCTTATTAGGTGACAAGATCTTTGCTTAAAGTGGTTGCAACTGTTCAATAAAAAAAAAAAAACATGTCTATACTGTACTTACTTGCTCTGTGCAATGGTTTGGCATCCTTATCTTCTAGGGTCCCCTGCCGGCGCTCCAGGCCCCTTCTCTTCATCATGTGCCCCCACAGAAAAAAAAAAACAGTTTTTCATGGGGGCACCTGTACTGGCTAGCGCCCGAGTCCCGCTGCTGCGTCCATTGACACAGACAGCAGGACATGCCCCCCCAGCGTCACAGATTTGCTATCAATCTGACCAATGAGGTGAGTGACAGTGGCTGGAGCCGCTGCGCTCATGCACATCGCTGGATTGGATAAGGCTCAGGTAAGAAAAAAGTGTGCGTGTGTGCGCGCGCGTAATATATATTCTACAGCACAGAAGGTTTTTCACTTTAATGCATAGAATGCATTAAAGTGAAAAACCTTAAAGGCGTTGTAAAAGGCAGAAGTTTTTATTTTTATCTTAATGTATTCTATCCATTAAGATAAAAAACCTTATATGTGCAGCAGCCCCCCCTCACACTTGCCTGAGGTCCCTTTCTGTCCAGCGATGTCTCAGCTGTCCAAGCTGAGACATAGAAGCGGCGCCATTGGCTCCCGCTGCAGTGAAAGTCACAAGCCAATCAGTGGAGGGAGGGGGGGGGGGGGGGCGCTGGGTCAGGGCTTCATGTCTGAATGGACACAGGGAGCTGTGACTCAGCTCAGGTGCCCCCATAGCATTTTTTTTTTTAGTTTTAAAGACGTTTGAGTTTCTAATTATTATCAGCGATGTAAAAAGCAACGTTTTTAAACACCGGCTACAAAAAAAAAGTCCATTAATTATAAAATCAAACGAAAATTTTAAAATACCTTCAAATGGCATTTGTTAAATTCATTAAATGTACTAAACGTTTGAACAAATGTTACTTTTAAAATCTACTAGCGTATGGAGCTTTATCAAAAAAAAAATGTGTGTGTATGTATGTATGTATGTATGTATGTATGTATGTATGTATGTGTATATATATATATATATATATATATATATATATATAACGTAATTTTTTTTCCCATTTTTGCTGTTCATACACTTTGTTTCATTTGGCATACAGTTTAATGATGTTTCGAATCAGAATTTTCTTGTTTTTAACACTACAGGAGTTCTAATATCATGTACAAACCTTCTCTCTTTCCGTCTTTCATCCATTCTTTTGTCCAATGCGGCATAGATGGCATCGGCCTCTTCATCATCTTTCTCGTATGGGCCGCTGGAGAACAAACTGCCAGCATAGCCATTAAACTGCAGAGCGAGGGTGGGAAAAAAAAAAATGTCAAGCGGGTATTGGCAAAATATACATTTTATCTAGATAGATCTATCTATTAGGGCTGCAACTAACGATTATTTTCATAATCGATTAGTTGGCCGATTATTGTTTTGAATAATCGATTAATCGTTTAATAACCTTAAAAAAAAAAAAACGTGTGGTGTATAATTTAGTTCATATGTAAAGTTTAAAAAAAAAAAAAAAGGCAATTTATTCTTAAATATCTCTATGCAGTGGTAAATATAAATACCCAACTATGTGGTTAGGGAGCAAAATATTTAATCCACTCTGAGAATAACAGACAGAAGAGATATACTTTTGTTAGCCATTTTGTTGTTGGGCAGATTAAAAAACACAAATTGCTGCAAAAACACATTACATGCTTTTCTGCAGCTTCTCCATTGAAGTATATTGAACCAAAAAAAAAAAAAAGCAAAGTTTTGCGTTAAAAAAAAAAAGTCCCTGACCCTTTCCAAACAGCAGTGGCTGTAGATGTGATCGTGTCCCATAGGACATGTAGTAAATGAACTGTAGTGCGTTTCTGAAAAAAGCACCAAAAACACATAGGTGTGAACCAGGCCTGAGACATTTAGTAACATAATGGGGGGTTAAAAAAACAAAAATTAGCCCTTTATAGTACCAAAAAACAAATAAAAAAAAATAAAATAAAAAAGGGAGCAGATAATCACTACTGTAGGGATTCATTTTTTTACTGTAGAACTGTGAAAGTGATATTTACAGTAGCAATTATTTGCTCTTTTTGTACTATAAAGGGCTCATTTTTGTTTTTTTAACCCCATTATGTTACTGGCAGATTAATCGATTATGAAAATAGTAATCGATTAATTTCATAATTGATTAGTTGTCAATTAATCGATTAGTTTCAGCCCTAATATCTATATCTCTAAAATAATAAAAAAACATGCAGGATTGCGGCGGACAAATCTGACCCCAAATTACACTTTTTGGGCACCAGTGACATTATTACATTGATTAGTGCTATAAAAATGCACTGATCAATGTATTAATGTCACCGGCAGGGAAGGGGTTAACTGTGTTCCCTTGGTGTGCTCTAACTGTAAGGGGGGGGGGGGGGAACACCACAAAGATCACTGTTCCCGATGACTGGGAACAGCAGATCTCCATCATGTCACCTGTCAGAACGGGGGTGGGTGTGTGTGTGTGTGTGTGAGAGTGTGTGGTGTGTGTGTGTGTGTGTGTGTGTGTGGTCAGGGTGCCCATGCTGACCGGTGTCCACAGCCACAAGTGCCTACAATATGCGCACGCACACACACACACACACACACACACACACACACACACACACACACAAATGCAGCTGAGAGGTAATTTTATTAAAAGAGCTCATCAGCACAAAAACATAAGATGTATGGTGGTCTCAATCCCAGGTAAATGATACACATGGGGTACAGTGAGAAAATAACATGCTGAACATGAGCATATCAGTAACAATGTACGCATCAAAAATACACTAAAATATAGAAACGCTAATAATGGTGTGGTAAAACTTCATCAACAACCTTGACGCGTTTCATGGTTTCAAATCCACCATCTCAGGAGCAGATGTCTGCGTCTCTGTAAAAATCATATTGTAGGCACTTGTGGCTGTGGAGACCAGTCAGCATGGGCACCCTGACCGATTTGCGGCTACACAGCCACACACACACAATGCCTATTTTCTCCGCTTCCAAACACACTAACTTCAGGAACACGATAACTCAATATAATCCACCTACTTTTAAATACCATAGTAACCAGATAATCAATGGTATCTGCTTAACCTGTCAGTGGTCATAGTGTTCTGGTCGATTGGTGAAAAGCCTATTGTGTGCCTAGAGCACCATACAGGAGAACAGGTCCGACTCCCACACAGTACCTCATCATAGTTGGTGTCGTTCAAATCTTCATCGTCATCATCAGCCTGATTTTTCTTCATCTGGTCCCCAACTGTTCTTTTTCCTGGTGGGGCATGGCGATCGTCCACTGGGTCATTGGCATCACGGGCCGGACCAATATCAGAACGAGTGGTGAAACCTGTGGCACTGCAGAATGACAGGAATACGGTCATCTATGGCTGAAACACCATTATAAAATACCAGCCAATACCCAACGTCACAGTGTCCCCTCATACCGTCTCCTCAGTGTCCCCCCCCCCCATACCTCCTCCTCGTCTCCTCTGTGACCCCCCCCCCATACCTCCTCCTCATCTCAGTATCCCCCCCCCATACCTCCCCCCCCCCCTCTCCTCCTCCTCAGTGTCCCCCCCCCATACCTCCTCCTCGTCTCCTCAGTGCCCCCCCCCATACCTCCTCCTCGTCTCCTCCGTGCCCCCCCCCATACCTCCTCCTCGTCTCCTCCGTGTCCCCCCCCCCACCCCATCCTCCTCCCCCCCCCCCCCCCCCCTCTCCTCTCAGTGCCCCCCCCCCATACCTCCCTCTCGTCTCCTCAGTGCCCCCCCCCCATACCTCCTCCTCGTCTCCTCAGTGCCCCCCCCCCCACCTACCTCCTCCTCGTCCTCCTCCCCCCCCCCGTGCCCCCCCCCCATACCTCCTCCCCCACACCCCCCCCCCTCCTCCCCCCCCCCCCCATACCTCCCCCCCTCCCCCCCCCCCCTCCTCAGTGCCCCCCCCCCCCCCCCCGCCCCCCATACCTCCTCCTCCTCGTCTCCCCCCTCCTCCCTCCCCCCCCCCCCCCCCCCCATACCCCTCCTCCTCACCCCCTCCCCCCTCCCCCTCCCCCCCCCACCCCCCCCCCCCCTCCCTTGCCCCCCCCCCCCCCCCCCCCACCTCCCCGTCTCCTCATGCCCCCCCCCCCCCCCTGCCCCCCCCCCCAACCCCCCCCCCCTCCCGTACCTCCCCCCCCCCCCGTCCTCCTCGTCTCCTCAGTGCCCCCCCCCCCCCCCCCCCCAGAGCCCCCCCCCACCCCCCCTACCTCCTCCTCCTCGTCTCCTCAGTGCCCCCCCCCCCATACCTCCTCCTCCTCTCCTCCTCCTCCCCCCCCCCCCCCTCCTCCTCGTCTCCTCAGTACCCCCCCCCCATACCTCCCTCCTCAGTGCCCCCCCCATACCTCCCCTCCTCAGTGCCCCCCCCCATACCTCCTCCTCCTCCTCAGTGCCCCCCCCCCCCCATACCTCCTCCTCGTCTCCTCAGTGCCCCCCCCATACCTCCTCCCTCGTCTCCTCAGTGCCCCCCCCCCCTACCTCCTCCTCGTCTCCTCAGTGCCCCCCCCCCCATACCTCCTCCTCAGTGCCCCCCCCCATACCTCCTCCTCCTCCTCCTCGCCCCCCCCCACCTCCTCCTCGTCTCCTCAGTGCCCCCCCCCCCCCCCCCCCCATACCTCCTCCTCGTCTCCTCAGTGCCCCCCCCCCCCATACCTCCTCCTCGTCTCCTCAGTGCCCCCCCCCCCATACCTCCTCCTCGTCTCCTCAGTGCCCCCCCCCCATACCTCCTCCTCAGTGCCCCCCCCCCCCCCCCCATACCTCCTCCTCGTCTCCTCAGTGCCCCCCCCCCCCATACCTCCTCCTCCTCGTCTCCTCAGTGCCCCCCCCCCCCCATACCTCCTCCTCGTCTCCTCAGTGCCCCCCCCCCCCCCATACCTCCTCCTCGTCTCCTCAGTGCCCCCCCCCCCATACCTCCTCCTCGTCTCCTCAGTGCCCCCCCCATACCTCCTCCTCTCCTCAGTTCCCCCCCCCCCCATACCTCCTCCTCGTCTCCTCAGTTCCCCCCCCCCCTCCCCCATACCTCCTCCTCCTCGTCTCCTCAGTGCCCCCCCCCCCATACCTCCTCCTCGTCTCCTCAGTGCCCCCCCCCCATACCTCCTCCTCTCCTCAGTTCCCCCCCCCCCATACCTCCTCCTCGTCTCCTCAGTTCCCCCCCCCATACCTCCTCCTCGTCTCCTCAGTTCCCCCCCCCCCCCCACCTCCTCCTCGTCTCCTCAGTTCCCCCCCCCCCATACCTCCTCGTCTCCTCAGTGCCCCCCCCCCCCATACCTCCTCCTCGTCTCCTCAGTGTCCCCCCCCCCCCATACCTCCTCCTCGTCTCCTCAGTGCCCCCCCATACCTCCTCCTCGTCTCCTCAGTGTCCCCCCCATACCTCCTCCTCGTCTCCTCAGTGTCCCCCCCATACCTCCTCCTCGTCTCCTCAGTGCCCCCCCCCATACCTCCTCATCTCCTCCGTGCCCCCCCCCCCCCCATACCTCCTCGTCTCCTCCGTGCCCCCCCCCCCACCTCCTCCTCGTCTGCTCCGTGCCCCCCCCTATACCGCCTCGTCTCCTCCGTGCCCCCCCCCACCTCGTCTCCTCCGTGCCCCCCCCTATACCGCCTCGTCTCCTCCGTGCCCCCCCCTACCTCCTCCTCGTCTCCTCCCCCCTACCTCCTCCTCCGTGCCCCCCCCCATACTGCCTCGTCTCCACCGTGTCCCCCCCCCCCTACCTCCTCCTCAGTGTCCCCACCCCATACCTCCCCCTCGTCGTCTCCTCAGTGCCCCCCCCCCCCCATACCTCCTCAGTGTAACCCCCATACCTCCTCGTCTTTTTAGTGCCCCGCCCCCATACCTCCTACTCGTCTCCCCTCATACATCCCCCATTATCTGGGTAACCCTTCTACCCCACACTTATCTCAGGTTTCCCTTATCTCCCCCCCAATCAGTGCCCCCTCCTCGGGTTCTCACCCTCTGCCCAGACCCGGCACATATCCCAGCGGGGCCGGCATGCCCAGGAACGGCTTCTTCTTCTTGTTCATGGTACCGGTAATAGAGGCGGTGAGTCCGGACACTCCTCCGGGGTTCCCTGCCCCTGAGGGCCCGGGCCCGCTTCCAGAAGACGAGGAGGTCGCCATATTCCACACACCACCAAACACACCTTCCTCCCAGACTGCACCGCGACTACTTCCGCCCCGAGTCCGCCCGTCACTAGGAGGAGACAGGAACCGCCGGCGCCATTTTGTTGGAGGTCAGACTGAACCGCCGACTGTTCCTGAGAGGAAACATGGAACAGCAAAGCGTCTCCTCCTATTCCCTGTCCTGTCCGTCCAGGTGTGATAAATGTGTGATGAAGAGACCATATATAATGAATAATTACTCTCCGTGTCTCTTACTATACCCCCCCCCCCCCCCCAATTACCTCAGTGTCCTTTACTACCCCCCCTCAGTTACCTCAGTGCCCCCTATCCCTGACCCCCCCCCCCACAATTACGTCAGTGTCTCTTAATATACCCCCAATTACCTCAGTGTCCTTTATTATCCCCCCACAATTACCTCAGTGCCCCCTAACCCACCCCCCCCCCCCCCCACAATTACCTCAGTGTCTCTTACTATACCCCCAATCACCTCAGTGCCCCCTAACCCCAACCCCCCCCCCACAATTACTTCAGTGTCTCTTACTATACCCCCAATTACCTCAGTGCCCCCTATCCCAACCCCCCCCCCCCACAATTACCTCAGTGTCTCTTACTATACCCCCATTACCTCAGTGTCCTTTATTATCCCCCCACAATTACCTCAGTGTCCCCTACCCCCCCCCCACACAATTACCTCGGTGTCCTTTATTATCCCCCCACAATTACCTCAGTGTCCCCTACCCCCCCCCCCCCCCACACACAATTACCTCAGTGTCCTTTACTATCCCCCCACAGTTACCCACACACAATTATCTCTGTCGCTTACTATCCCCCCACAATTACTTCAGTGTCCCCAACCCCCCCATTACATCCGAGTGTCCTTTACTATCCCCCCACAATTACCTCAGTGTCCATTACTATCCCCCCTCCCCACAATTATCTCACCCCCCCCCCCCCATTGCAATAATTCAAGTGCCCTCCCTTCTACTACCAACCCAACCACCTTTTTCCAGTTACCTCAGTGCCCCCCTCGATTCCCCCCCCCCCTCAATACTTCTTTTTTCCAACTACCACACCTTCTAATTACCTCAGTGTCCCTATATACCCTCTTCACCCCCCCCCCCCCCCCCTCAACTACCTTAGTGTCCTCTTTTACACACACAGCCAATTCCATAAATATCCTGAATCCCTTTCTACCCCCCCCCCCCCCCTCTAATTACTGCCCATTTTCTGTCCCTTTACCAATTACCATTGACTTTCCTTTTCTAACCACACCATCAATGACATCAGTGTCCCCTTCTATCCTAAGTCCCCCCCCCCCATATCCCCTATTACCCCCTTATCCTCCAATTACCTCAGATTCATCTTCAGACCGCCCCCCCCCCCCACCCCCCAAATTACCTCTCAGTGTCACTATTCTCTCCATTTACCGCAGCATCCCCTTCTACCCCCCTTAATCTTCACCTCCACCATCCACTTTCACCACCACCATTTCTTTTCCTGCGTTTTTATAAAGCTGCAAAGTTAAAAACCAAATTAATTGATAGCGTTTAAAAAAAAATAGACACAACAGAAATAAAAAAAAAAAAAAACAGACACGACAAAAATGGAAAAAAAATAAATAAATAAATAGACACAACAAAAATGGAAAAATTTAAATAAAAAAATAGACACAACAATAATGGAAAAATTAAAAAAATAAATAAAATAGACACAACAAAAATGGAAAAATTTATTAAAAAATAGACAACAAAAATGGAAAAAAAATAAATAAATAGACACAACAAAAGTGGAACAATTTAAAAAAAAAAAATTTGTCAAAATGTGAGTAAAAACACCAAACCATCTCTGCAGGCCCTTTTAAAAAAGATAAAATAGAAATGAAGTGAAATTAATGGAATAGGTGATGAGCAGTTAAAGTGGACCTGTCAGGATAGACGGACAGAAGCTGGATTGTTTGTGAAGGTCGTCGTTTTGCTATTTTGCAATGGCAATTCTCACATTTCTAGCCTGGTTCATTTTATTTGTGTAGTTGAACCAATGAGAGCGACCAATGCTTCTGATTGGACAAAATAATCTTCACCTTCTACACAGGGTTGTGTGTTACAGTGGGGAGCAATGTGCTGCAGAAGGTGTTAATGCAATGAGGTGGTGTGAGGCCAACCTTGGATATCCGGGATTTAATCTGGCCCACAGCCAGGCCCCTCACACATGGCTTCTGCTTGTCCCCATTATCCCCTGGCTGCACTGTCATTGTACTGCTATCGGTTGCTAGGACTGCCGGTGTCCTAACAACCAACCATGTAAGTCCCCCCTTACAGGAGAGTCCTCACCCGACTCTCCCCTTACATCAGAGTCCATACTTGAATGAGAGTTATCATCTGAGCCCCCCTTACATGTGTTTTCCCATCAGAGTCCCCTCCTACATGAGAGTCCCCATCAAAGTCCCCTCTTACATGAGAGGCCCTTTAAGAGACCCCATCAGAGAACCCCCCCCCCCAAACACACACACACCGGGATTCAGATCCAAGCCCCCCCCTTACATGAGAGTATTCACCTGAGTCCCCCTTTACATGAAAGTCCTCATCAGGGCTCCCCTTACATGTGTTTCCCCATCAGAGTTCCTTCTTACATGAGGGTCTCTATCAAAAGTCCCCTCTTATATGAGAGTCCTCACGGGAGACCTCATCAGAGCCCCCCTCCCACACCAGGGTCCAGATCAGAGGCCCCCCTTACATGAGAGTACCCATTAATCCTCTCCCTTACATCAGAGTCCCCCCTTACATGAGAGTCCTCACCTGACTCTCCCCTTACATCAGAGTCCATCCTTGAATGAGAGTCCTCATCTGAGCCCCCCTTACATGTGTTTTCCCATCAGAGTCCCCTCCTACATGAGAGTCCCCATCAAAGTCCCCTCTTACATGAGAGGCCCTTTAAGAGACCCCATCAGAGAACCCCCCCAAACACACACACACACCAGGGTTCAGATCCAAGCCCCCCCCCTTACATGAGAGTATTCACCTGAGTCCCCCTTTACATGAAAGTCCTCATCAGGGCTCCCCTTACATGTGTTTCCCCATCAGAATTTCTTTCTTACATGAGTATCTCTATCAAAGTCCCCTTGTACATGAGAGTCCTCACGAGAGACCCCATCAGAGCCCCCCCCCCCCCACATCAGGGTCCAGATATGAGTCCACCCCCCCAATTGAGTCCCCATCAGGGTACCCCCTTGCATCAGTGTCCAGATCAGAGCCCTCCTTACATGAGAGTCCCCATCAGAGTCCACTCATATATGAGAGTATTCATCAATGTCCCCTGTTACATTAAAGTACTCCTTCACAGTCTCCTCTTACATCAGCATCCCCCCACTCCCCCCTACATCAGAGTCCTCCCCCCTTACATCTGAGTCCCCCCGACCCCCCCCCCCCCTTAAATCATGGTCCAGATCAGAGTCCTTTACATGAGAGTCCGCCATCAGGGTCCCTCCTTCAGGGTCCCTGCAGTTTTTCTCTCTCTGCTGAATACAGAAAAAGCTCCAAGTAAAACATATTCATTCATTTATAACAAATATTTTTTCTTGGCCCTCCGATATTTGTAGAGTACACACTGTGGCCCTTGTACTGAAAAGTTTGCCGATCTCTAATTTAAAGGTTAACAACAAACGTAACCTATTGCAGCTTCACAAGTTCTTATCTGTGGCGGCTGCATTACCATTTTACAGGCTAAGAACATCTTATGTAAGTACAGAATAATATCTGTCGATCCTGCCTGAAATGCAGTGTGCTTGTTACTTCCTGTGCACTGAACATATAGCTTAACCACTCGAGCTCGGGAAATGTTACCCCCCTTCATAAGCAGGTAATTTTTTGTGATACGGCACGGCGATACTTTAACTGACAATTGCGCGGCCGTGCGAAGCTGTACCCAAATAAAATCCCCTTTTTTCCCCTCAAATAGAGCTTTCTTTGGTGGTATTTGATTAACGCTGCATTTTTTATTTTTTTGCGCTATAAACAGAATATAAGACTGACAATTTTGGAAAAAAATAAATAAATATTATTTACTTTCTGTTATAAGGCCCCTTTCACACTGGGGTGTTTTTCAGGCGTTTTTCAGGCGCTGTAAAAAAAGCGCCTGTAAAGCGCTTGAAAGAAGCTTCATCTGCAATCCCAATGTGAAAGCCCAAGTGCTTTAAGAGCCCTTTCACACTGCAAGCGCCCGAAAAACGCTCGTAAAGCGCCGCTTAAACTAGCAGCGCTTTACCTGTGTTTTTCGAGCGCTTTTAACCCCTGCTAGTGGCCAAATAAAGGGTTAAAGGTGCCCACAAAGCGCTGCTGCCAAAGGCGCTTTTTGGGCGTTTTTCAGGCGCTTTTTGGGCGTTTTGCAGGCGCTTCCCATGGATTCCAATGGGAAGGGGCGCTATAGGAGCGGTGTATTCACCGCTCCAAAAGCGCTGCAAAGAAGCTGCTTGCAGGACTCTTTTTGACGCCCTGCCAGCCTCAGTGTGCCTCAGTGCGCCTCAGTGTGAAAGCACTCGGGCTTTCACATTGGGATTGCAGATGAGGCTTCTTTCAAGCGCTTTACAGACGCTTTTTTTAACGATAAAGCGCCTGAAAAACACCTGAAAAACGCCCCAGTGTGAAAGGGGCCTTAAACAAACCTTTGTAGTTCTCTTCTGTAGACTACAGAACACTATCCCCTGTGTAATGGAGATGAGGAGTGGGGAGGAGCCTGGGGTGACAACGCTGCTCCTCCAAGATACAGCGCAGGGGGTGTTGTCACCCTAAGACAGGAATTTTGTTACTGGCAGGATCACCCAGTGAAATTAAAGGGGGGAAATCCTAAACTAAAGCAGTCACCACATCTGGTGAACTGTATTGTATTGCATTGTAATATCTTGGTGAAGATCCTCTGTATGCTGTGGTGGGGTTACCACCTTGTCCTGTGTGCGGGAACGCTTTTTTTTTGTTGTAGACGTTTATCTCTTATTTCTGATAGTTTCGCTACTAAAATGTCTCTCTTTGTTTTAGGGATCTGTAAGGTAACTGGCTTTTGACAAAGAAAATATCTGAAGCAGATCTTTAACCACTTCAATACCCGCCTATAGTAATATGACGCCCACAAGATGGATCTCCCATCCTGGGTGGGCATCATATGAAGACCTCCTATTTGCAGCCGTCTAGGGGGTGCGCGCGCCACCCACGGCGTCGCTCGGGACCCGGTTTGCGTGGCCGCCGGGCACCCGCGATTGCCCGTGAAAACAGCGGGACCGTGCGGGACCGTGGAGCTGTGTGTGTAAACACACAGCTCCACGTCCTGTCACTGGAGAGGAGACCGATGGTGTGTTCCCAGAACAGAGGAACACCGATCGGTCTCCTCCCCGTGTGAGTCCCCTCCCCCTACAGTTAGAATCACTTGCAGGGAACATATATTAACCCCTGCAGCGCCCCCTAGTGTTAACCCCTTCCCTGCCAGTCACATTTACACAGTAATCAGTGCAATTTTATAGCAACGATCGCTGTGTAAATGTGAATGGTCCCAAAAATGTGTCAAAAGTGTCCGAAGTGTCCGCCGCAAAGTCTCAGTCACGAAAAAAAACGCAGATTGCCGCCATTACTAGTAAAAAATAAATAAAAATAAAAATGCAATAAATCTATCTCCTATTTTGTAAGCGCTATAACTTTTGCGCAAAACCAATCAATAAACGCTTTTTGCAATTTTTTTTTTACCAAAAATATGTAGAAGAATACATATCGGCCAAAACTAAGTAAAACATTTTGTTTTGTTTTAAAAAAAAATTGGATATTTATTATAGCAAAAAGTAAAAAATATTGTGTTTTTTTCTAAATTGTCGCTCTTCTTTGTTTATGGCGCAAAAAATAAAAACCGCAGAGGTGATCAAATACCACCAAAAGAAAGCTCTATTTGTGGGAAAAAAAGGACGTCAATTTTGTTTGGGTGTAACTTTGCACGACCGCGCAATTGTCAGTTAAAGTGGCGCAGCGCCGAATCGCAAAAAGTGCTCTGGTAAGGAAGGGGGTAAAATCGCCCGTGCTGAAGCGGTTAAAGATCTCAGAGGTGCCGGTAAGAGACGGTTACACGTGTCCCAGCTAGTAGCACATGCAAGGTATGCAAACTTCAGGTTCTGTTCCCTCTAATTGCACTTAAAGTAGAACTCCAGACAAAACCTTTTTTCCTTGGACCGGAGAAGTGTTAGAACATCTGTCCCTTTTTCATTACTGTCTGTGTCCACACTGGGAAGATTCCCCTCACTTCCTGTCCTAGACACACAAAAGGATGTGAGCAGAAATCTTAAAGTGGGAGGATAGCCCACCAATCACAATTGTCAACAGATTGTTTGCCCCTGTTGGGAGATTCTCCTTCCATTGCTGTTCTTGTGACTCCTTAAAGTGGTAGTAAACTCTGTTACACCACTTATACTTACAGATAAGCCTATAATAAGGCTTACCTGTAGGTACAGTGACTATCTCCTAAACTTGCACTGTTTAGGAGATATTCAGAGTGCATGCAGCCGGTGACATCACCGGAGCATGTGATCTGAAGATCTGGCATACAGTGCCTGACCTTTAGAGCATAGGCGGTAAACGGCGGTGGCGTCATCGCGCCCCGGCCACTCATGTAACTGGAGGCCGCGAACACGGAAGGAAGACCAGGTGAAGATGGAAGCCCTCTCAGTGCTGACAGCGCAGTGGGCTGAAATCACACCGCACCATGCCAAAAGTAGTGCATGCACTACTTTTAGAATTGCACTGCAATTGGATTGCATGATACTTCTGTACCATGTGATCCAATGCGGGCAAACGCACTGCAATTGTGACCTGTGTTTGGGGTGTCCTGAACTTTGTATTGACTGCAGATCGCAAGGGCAGTGCGGAGAATGCAGATTTCCCGCACCGCGTTCCAATGTGAATGTGCCCTGAGAGAGTTCCCTGCTCCACCATCCCGGGCTGCATAGGACTTCAGTTTTAGGGTAATTTACACTAGAATGTGGTGCAGGAAAGCTACGTTCCCTTTGCTGCTTCCCGCACCGCATTCCTGCCCTTGTGATCTGCTGCGGGTGTCAGTGCAATGTTAACGACACCCCAAATGCAGCTTGCAAACACAGTGTCGTTTGTCCTCACTGGATCTCATGGTACAAAAGGACCTTGTGATCCAGTTGCCGTGCACTTCAAAAAGTAGTGCATGCACTACTTTTGGTACAGTACGGTGAAAGTTCCTAGTGTGAAAGGACCCTTACTGTGGTTCTCTGCTGGGGCTACCTGTGTCCTAATCAATTGACTGATACTGTGTTTGCTTCTTTGGCAGATTGGTAACCTTTTTATAGAGCGGGGGTCCCCAGGCCGTTGACTGGTGCCAGTCCATGCTGTACTTGCAGCCGGGCCATGAAGTCTGCACTGATTTAGGTGCGGCAGGCGAGCAGAGAGATGACACCATCTCTCACCGCCCGCCCGCATCCTTACTGTTCCACCCTTTCACTCTAGGATAGGATGGAACACAGTAGCAACTGCGCATGTGCCGGTTTCCTCGCTCTGTCGGGCCATGCAGCGATGAGGAGAGGCTGCAAGGTTGCAAGAAAAGGGTGCGAGTAATTAAGTTCTTCCACTGCAGATAAAAAAACTTGGAAAATTGGCCTTAAATTCATTTTTTTGGTGGCAGGCTACAGTGACATTCTACATCTGGCAGCAAGAGAGTGGGAAGCCGCATACGGTGACTGGCGATAGGTGGCAAGTGACACGCTGCATCTGGTGACAGGTGAGGTGGCAAGTGACACGCTGCATCTAGTGACAGGCGACGGTGGCAAGTGAGAAGCTGCATCTAGTGACAGGTGACGGTGGCAAGTGACACGCAGCATTTGGTGACAGGCGACAGTGGCAAGTGTCACGCTGCATCTAGTGACAGGCGACGGTGGCAAGTGAGAAGCTGCATCTACTGACAGGTGACGGTGGCAAGTGTCACGCTGCATCTGGTGACAGGCGACGTTGGCAAGTGAGAAGCTGCATCTAGTGACAGGCAACGGTGGCAAGTGACACGCTGCATCTGGTGACAGGCGACAGTGGCAAGTGTCACGCTGCCTCTAGTGACACATGACGGTGGCAAGTGACACGCTCAGGGATCCCACAGAATCTGCATAATGGTGAGTTGAGCTATTTTATTTCACATTACAATGTAATAAAATAAATAATGCGCTTCAATCATCCTAACCCAATATCAACTATGGTGTGGTGATCATTGAAGTGGTAAACCGGGGAATTGGCAAAATGTTCTGCCATGACACCGGTCCCCGTTGCCAAAAAGGTTGGGGAACGATGTTATAGAGAATTAGCTTACTCTGTTTTTATCCCTGTGGATTGAACGCATGGTATTTTTTTGTGTACTTTTGGGGTGGTAAAACCTGAATTTTCTAAATACCTGTCTTCTATTCTCTTAAAGTGGTTGTATACCCCGCTTGGTGATTTTTACCTACAGGTATGCCTATAATAAGGCCTCTCCTGTAATTAATATCTTCTAAACTTGTACGGTTTAGGAGATATTCACCCTGCATACAGCCACTGATGTCAACGGCGCATGCGCTCCTGAAGGTGTGGCATATCCTGCCGAAACTTCAGAACTCTTTGCCGGAACAGAGGGCTTCCACGCGAATGCCATGTCCGCATGACGTCATCGGGGCTCCGGCCACACACATTGCCGGAGCCCGCAAACCCAGAAGAAACGTCGGGGGAACATTTTAGCCCCCTCAGCGGGGACCGTGCGCCCCTTCGGGAGCTTCGCTCTAAGGTAAGTATTTCATAATGTGCTAGTATGCGATGAGGTGGGGAAGAGACAGACAGAGAGGGAGATGACAGGCAGGAAGAAGGGGGTGAGGGGGGAGAGAGGAGAGCAGAGGGAACAGCAGCGTATGATGCAAGGAAGTACTCTGACCACAGTGGTCAGGGCTGAGCAGCCCTGATTTTCATGGTCAGTATAGAGAGTGGATACAGGAAGTGGCAGGTTCAGGGATTTTTGTTTACAGTTTAGAGGGGGGCAGATTACACAGCATAAGCACTGTGCTGTGTAATCAGCTTTAAAGTGGTAATAAACCCCCAACCAAAAAAAAAAACCTTCAAGACAAAGGCATAATGAGCTACTATGCATAGCATACTAGCTCATTATGTATTACTTACCTTAAATCTAAGCCCCCGCAGTGGTTCTCGTTCACCGCTCCGGCCAGCGACATCGCTCCCGCAGTTACTTCCGGGTATCACGGGATCCGGCGCTGTGATTGGCCGGAGCCGCGATGACGGGAGCCGCCGGTAGCGGCACAGTCTAACTGAAGCAACGGCACCTACGTGCCATTGCTTCAGTTTGCTTCAGTTCGCATGTGCCGATGACGCCGACACATGCAAATACAGGGGATATCTTCTAAACCGTGCAGGTTTAGGAGATATCCAGGGTAGCTTCAGGTAAGCCTTATTATAGGCTTACCTGTAGCAAAAAGTGTGTTGTAAGGGTTTACAACCACTTTAAGGGACCAGGATCTGTATATATTTTTTTGGGGTCAACAAACACTTTAATAATCTGACATAAAACAAATGGTAAAAACATCCTCTTCTTTCTTGGTCTAGAACAGTGCAGTTCCCCTCACAGCCAGTAGGTGGCGATCTATGCTAAAAGCAGATGAGACGGTTGCACCTTTCGGAGGATTTCTAAGTCTAGGATGTCCAAATCCAAAAACACAAATGTAATATTTAGGCTTAATGTACACGGGACGTTTTACTACCTCCCCTAAACGATTTAACTGCTGCGTTTAGCCGCCTTTGCGTATAGGAGCGTTTTTAAACATTTTTTCTTTTTTTTCAAATAGTCAAAAATGTATCTCCACTGGAAGAGCAAAATCACGTACAGGTACATGTTTTTGCACAGGAGAGCCGCCTTGTTGCCGTATATGTAATGTGTACGGTCGGCAATCGGTAAAAGAAAAAAGCCTTTGTCGTAGGAGAATTTTCGTACATTATTTCTATCCTCGGTTCCGACTTGCTGTGAAACATTGTGGAAAACCGGCCGATTGTTAGTGTGTACAAGGCTCCTCATCTCCGTAACATGGAGAGAAGGTGTTCTGTAGTCCAGAGAGCTGGTGACAATGTAACTGATAATAGCACACCTTTGGGGTAGTTCTTGCTGGTGGCAGCCTGATAGGTCACCTCCTCACTGCCCGTGTTAACCCTAAAAAGACTGACTCCTGTCTAAATTGGTCCTAGTATGTGTATGTAGCAATGTGAGTTGGGGACCTTAGATTGTAAGCTTCTTGAGGGCAGGGACTGATGTAAATGTATCATACACATGTAAAGTGCTGCATAAGGCCCCTTCCACACTTGTGCAACCTGAAAGTCGTGGGTTTTTGCCGCGACGTTGCCACGATTTTGATGCGACTTGAAGCAATGCCTCTGTAATCTTGAGTTCTAGGGACCTCAAGTCGCCTCAAAGTCGGACTAAAGTAGCGCAGGGTCTACTTTGAAGTCGCCAGCGGCCAGGAAAGCAACCAATCAGATCGACCTGTGTTCTATTCGTATTTTAGTCATCTGAGTTGTTTTAGTTTGAGTCGTATTTTAGTCTACTAAAATCCCCAGTACAATATATTCAACTAAAATCTGACGGGTTTACAGTAGTTAAATTTGAATGCATTATTTTTTATTTATTTTTTTAGAACTGCCAAACATTTACTCCTGGAGTAAAAATCTAACAAGATGTTTATTATTTATGGTATTAATGTCTACCCTTCGTGATATTATTATTATTATTATTATTATTATTAATGATTTATATAGCGCCAACAGTTTACGCAGCGCTTTACAATGTAGAGGGGGGGACAACACAATTACAGTACAATACAGAAGGGACAGGAGGGCCCGGCTCGTAGAGCTTACATTCTAAAGGGAGGGGGTGGTGGTACAAAAGGTAATAGATGCTGGGAATGATTTGATGGGGTTGTTAGGTGGGTGTGCGATCGGCTTTCCTGAATAAGTGAGTTTTCAGGGATTTCCTAAAGGACAGGTTAGGGGCTGATCGGATATACGGGGGCAGGGAATTCCAGAGGATGGGAGAGGCTCTGGAGAAGTCCTGAAGACGAGCATGAGAGGAGGAAACAAGGGAGCTAGAGAGCAGGAGGTCCTGGGAGGAGCAGAGGGGACGATTTGGGCGATATCTGCAGATATATATTCAATTCTTGGTAAAAAAAAAATCACAATAGGCATATATTGATTGTTTTGCGCAAAAGTTATAGAATCTACAAAGTATGGGATACATACTGGAATTTTTGATTAATAGTAGCAGGAGGCATTGGCTCCCTCTGCTGTCAATTAAATCCTGTGACACGGAAGCGGGAAGCGGGGCTGAGTCCCGCTGTCTGTGTCAATGGACGCAGCAGTGGGACCCGGGAGTGACCCCGCCCACGTGCCCCCTCTCAGCGCCCTTGCTCTTTTTGTTTGATTGAGTGGGTGCGCTTTTCCGCCTTTTGCTGTCAGAGCGTGCCTGGCAGCGATAAGCCCAGACGAGCGTCAGTCACTCGATTCTTGGCGCCTATTGGCTGGATGGCAGGAGGCGGTGCGGGCTGGCCGGTCACCTCGGAGGTGAGTTGGTTCATTGTTCTATGTTCATTATTTTATCGCACAATAGAGATGACACAGATGCATGTCATTCTTTTTGCATTTAATTAGGAATTGTTTTAATATTTGTTCCAGTTTTTTTTATTTTATTCTTATGATCCCTCTGTGGAGATTTCCCCTCACTTCCTGTCTGTGTGACAACAGGTGAGGGGCTGAGAGTGGTTGTCACTCGGACAAGAAATGATAAGATCATTGGAGAACTAAAGTCACACAACACACAATTCTCCCAACAATTCCCCTCACCAGAGTCCAAGCCACACCCTTCACCACGAAATAGTGTCATCGTCCTATAAATCCGCCCCCCGGGGGTCACATGTCTAGACATGATACTTCATGGGGGTCCCCGCTGCAGAGAATTCCCCTCACTTCCTGTGCTGACAGAAAATAAAGACTGATCTCTTTAATGGGGGAACAAACAAGTCTCTGACCATCTCCTGTATCATGTCTGCAGTCTCTGACCATCTCTTGTATCATGTCTGCAGTCTCTGACCATCCCCTGTAGTATGTCTGCAGTCTCTGATCATCTCCTGTAGCATGTCTGCAGTCTCTGACCATCTCCTGTAGCATGTCTGCAGTCTCTGACCATCTCTTGTATCATGTCTGCAGTCTCTGACCATCTCCTGTAGTATGTCCGCAGTCTCTGACCATCTCCTGTAGCATGTCTGCAGTCTGACCATCTCCTGTAGCATGTTTGCAATCTCTGACCATCTCTTGTATTATGTCTGCAGTCTCTGACCATCTCTTGTATCATGTTCACAGTCTCTGACCATCTTCTGTAGCATGTTTGCAGTCTCTGCCCATCTCCTGTAATATGTCTACAGTCTCTGAGTGTCTCCTGTACTATGTTTGCAGTCTCTGACCATCTCCTGTAGTATGTTTGCAGTCTCTGGTTATCTCCTGAATTATGTCTGCAGCCTCTGGCCATCTCGTGTACCATGTCTGCAGTCTCTGACCGTCTCCTGTACTATGTCTGCAGTCTCTGACTTTTTCCTGTAGTATGTTTCAGTCTCTCACTATTTCTTGTATCATGCCTGCAGTCTCTGACCATTTCCTGTAATATGTCTGCAGTCTCTGATCATCTCTTGTATCGTGTCCGCAGTCTCTGACTATTTCTTGTATCATGTCTGCAGTCTCTGACCATCTCCTGTATTATGTCTGCATTCTCTGACCATCTCCTGTAGTATGTCTTCACTCTAATGTATCAACATAGAAAGCGCAGTTCCAGTAGAATAAATAAAAAAAATTACAAATAGATTTAAAAGTGAATCTTTAATTCCAAATGGAAAGATCATGTACCAGAGACAATGTATCGAAAATTCCAAACAGTGAAACCAAGGGATGTATGCTCACTTTACACTTCCTTTCCCCCATTAAGTGGGCCTCGGCATTGAGGCCCCATTCACACCTGAGTGTTGCGTTTTCAAGCAGAATGTGGTGCGATTTTGCCGCTTTTTTTGTGGCAATTTTGTACAGGTCAAAAGGTCACCAAGCAGAAAAATGCCTGTAATCTGCATAAAAAAAAGTTCCAGAACTTGTTTGAGCTTCAGGCATTTTGGAGCTTCTAGCTTCAGGCATTTTAGAGTGGAGATGTGAACCATCTCCATAGAGAATAATAGTTTTTTTTCCCCTCCAGCGTTTTGTAGCTTCAGGCTTCAAGCTACAAAACGCTCAGGTGTGAATGGGGCCTAAATCCTTTTTTAGCTACAGAGGCACACATTAACATCCTGATAAATACTTTCTTTCTCTTCATAATAAAATAAAATTTCCACGATGATGTACATAACGCTAAGGGATATAAATGAACGTTAAAGTGGTGTTCCGGCCGAAATTATACTTTTTAAATAAAAATACCCCTATAATACACAAGCTTAATGTATTCTAGTAAAGTTACTCTGTAAACTAAGGTCTGTTTTGTTAGTTTTTAGCAGTAGTTTGTTATTTTATAAACTTGCAGCAGGCCGTGGCCATCTTAACTGTGGGCATCTGAAGTCAGACTGTATTTCTTCCTGGATCTCATCCTTGCAGATCTCGTACATGCTCAGTGCAGCATAAGCAGTGTAATAGGTTTCAGGTCAGGTTTCCATAGCAACGGCAGTGTCAGAGGAAGTTGCTGCCCCTTCCCAGGAGGCATTGCAAACAGGAAATGATGCGATGGGCCACGGCCAGGGAGGAGGAAGTGAAAAATGAATACAGCATATATACAGTCTGTGCTGAAAAAAAATAAAAAAAATATCCAATTTGTTTACAGTGCACAGTTTAGTGAGGGATGCTGAAGAGTTGTAAAAGTGGGTGGAACTCCACTTTAAGGACCAGAGGTCTTTTTTCAATTTCACACTGCACTGCTTTAACTGGTAATTGCGCGGTCATGCAATGTTGTAACCAAACGAAATTTGCGTCCTTTTCTTCCCACAAATAGAGCTTTCTTTTGATGGTATTTGATTGCCTCTGTGATTTTTATTTGTTGCGCTATAAACGCAAAAAGACCGCAAATTTTGAAAAAAAAAATATTTTCTACTTTTTGTTATAAGAAAAATCGAATAAACTCAATTTTAGTCAAACATTTGGGCCAAAATGTATTCAGCCACATGTCTTTAGTAAAAAAAATGCCAATAAGCGTATATTTATTGGTTTGCGCAAAAGTTCTAGCGTCTACAAACTAGAGTACATTTTCTGGAATTTACACCGCTTTTAATTTATGACTGCCTATCTCATTTCTTGAGGTGCTAAAATGGCAGGGAAGTACAAAACCCCCCCAAATGACCCCATTTTGGAAAGTAGACACCCCAAGCTATTTGCTGAGAGGCATGTTGAGCCCATTGAATATTTTTTTTTTTAGTCCCAAGTGATTGAATAAAGACAAAAAAAAAAAAAAAGTTGTCACTAAATGATATATTGCTCACACATGCCATGGTTATATGTTGAGATGCACCCCAAAATACATTTTGCTGCTTCTCCTGAGTATGGGGATACCACATGTGTGGAACTTTTTGGGAGCCTAGCTGTGTACGGGGCCCCGAAAACCAATCACCACCTTCAGGATTTCTAAGGGTGCAAATTTTTGATTTCACTCCTCACTACCTATCACAGTTTCGAAGGCCATAAAATGCCAAAATAGCACAAACCCCCCCCCCCCCCCAAATGACCCCATTTTGGAAAGTAGACACCCCAAGCTATTTGCTGAGAGGCATGTTGAGTCCATGGAATATTTTATATTTTGCCACAAGTTGCGGGAATATTACAAACTTTTTTTTTTTTTTTTTTGCCCAAAGTTGTCACTAAATGATATATTGCCCACACATGCCATGGGCATATGTGGAATTACACCCCAAAATACATTCTGCTGCTTCTCCTGAGTACAGGAATACCACATGTGTAGGACTTTTTGGGAGCCTATCCGCATACGGGACCCCGAAAAACCAAGCACCGCCTTCAAGATTTCTAAGGGCATAAATTTTTTATTTCATTCCTCACTACCTATCACTACCTATCACAGTTTTGAAGGCCATAAAATGCCAAGATGGCACAAAACCCCCCCCCAAATGACCCCATTTTGGAAAGTAGACACCCCAAGCTATTTGCTGAGAGGCATGTTGAGCCCATTGAATATTTATTTTTTTAGTCCCAAGTGATTGAATAAAGACAAAAAAAAAAAAATGTATTCAAAAAGTTGTCACTAAATGATATATTGCTCACACATGCCATGGTTATATTTGGAATGGCACCCCAAAATAAATTTTTCTGCTTCTCCTGAGTACGGGGATACCACATGTGTGGGACTTTTTGGGAGCCTAGCCGCGTACGGGGCCCCGAAACCCATGCACCGCCTTCAGGATTTCTAAGGGTGCAAATTTTTGATTTCACTCCTCACTACCTATCACAGTTTCGAAGGCCATAAAATGCCAAAATAGCACAAAACCCCCACAAATGGCCCCATTTTGGAAAGTAGACACCCCAAGCTATTTGCTGAGAGGCATGTTGAGTCCATGGAATATTTTATATTTTGCCACAAGTTGCGGGAATATTACAAACATTTTTTTTTTGCCCAAAGTTGTCACTAAATGATATATTGCCCACACATGCCATGGGCATATGTGGAATTACACCCCAAAATACATTCTGCTGCTTCTCCTGAGTACGGGGATACCACATGTGTGGGACTTTTTGGGAGCCTATCCGCATACGGGACCCCGAAAACCAAGCACCGCCTTCAGGATTTCTAAGGGCATAAATTTTTGATTTCACTCCTCACTACCAATCACAGTTTTGAAGGCCATAAAATGCCCAGATGGCACAAAACCCCCCCCCAAATGACCCATTTTGGAAAGTAGACACCCCAAGCTATTTGCTGAGAGGCATGTTGAGCCCATTGAATATTTTTTTTTTTGTTGTCCCAAGTGATTGAATAAAGACAAAAAAAAAAAAAATGTTTTACAAAAAGTTGTCGCTAAATGATATATTGCTCACACATGCCATGGTTATATGTGGAATTGCACCCCAAAATAAATTTTTCTGCTTCTCCTGAGTACGGGGATACCACATGTGTGGGACTTTTTGGGAGCCTAGCCACGTACGGGGCCCCGAAACCCAAGCACCGCCTTCAGGATTTCTAAGGGTGCAAATTTTTGATTTCACTCCTCACTACCTATCACAGTTTCGAAGGCCATAAAATGCCAAAATAGCACAAGACCCCCCCAAATGGCCCCATTGTGGAAAGTAGACACCCCAAGCTATTTGCTGAGAGGCATGTTGAGTCCATGGAATATTTTATATTTTGCCACAAGTTGCGGGAATATTACAAACATTTTTTTTTTTTGCCCAAAGTTGTCACTAAATTATATATTGCCCATACATGCCATGGGCATATGTGGAATTACACCCCAAAATACATTCTGCTGCTTCTCCTGAGTACGGGATACCACATGTGTGGGACTTTTTGGAGCCTATCCGCATACGGGACCCCGAAAACCAAGCACCGCCTTCAGGATTTCTAAGGGCATAATTTTTGATTTCACTCCTCACTACCTATCACTACCTATCACAGTTTGGAAGGCCATAAAGTGTCCTGTCAGTGTCAGTGCTGAGTGCTGAGTGAAGGAAGAGGACGTGCGCCCAGCAGCTCCGGCCATCAGAAGCCCACAGCCCCCAGCGAGCAGGACCCAGCCAGTGCCCATCCCATCCCGGACCCCTGAGCAGTGAGGACAGGGAGCAGGAGTACTACGGGACCCCACTGCGGATCCCGCGGCCCCCCGCAATCAATCGGCCCCCTTTCTTTCTCCGCGCCGGCCCATCTGCCCATTGGGCATCAGAAACTAGGAGAGTCCCCGGCTCCGGCCTAGTCCCGGCCGAAGCCGGCCATCCGCCTCCCCAATCACCTCTCTAGCCCTCTTTTTCGGCTCAACAGGGCTGAGGCGAGCCCCCCCCCCCCTCCAAGCCCTTCAGCGCCCACCAAACACTCACGGAAGAACTGGGAGCCGTCAGGGCTAGGACAGGCCGCAGCTCGGGCCTAGTCCGGCGGCCATCTTGGTACACCCAAATCCACAGCACTTCACCTGCTTCTACATAGTACAGCGGCCATCTTGGTACACCCAGACCGGCCAAGTTATTTTAAAATACAGGTTTTTAACCACAAGTGGTTAGACAACAGTCTAATTGCTTGTTTTAATTGTTTTTAACAAAAGTTTTTAACCAAGTTTTTGCAAGGCTTTTAATTACAGTATACACCCAGACCAGCCAGTTTTAACCACAAATTTTTTAACAGCACACACCAGTATCATCAGCATCACCATATAGCCGCCTCTTCTTCCCCAGGTGATCAACATCAGGATTCACCCTATCCCCATCATTGGAGCAACCCGGTAAGGTAAATATTCTGGTAAGTATCGCAGGGGACCACCATTAGCAGTTGATCCAGGGACCAACGTCCGACCGCCCCTCGGGGGGTCAGGAAGGAATTTTTTCGCCTTCCTCTGGATCAACGGGAGGGAGGGTGTAGGTCTACAGGGTTTCCCACAGATCCGCAACATCTTCAACCAGCTTGCGCAAGACCGTTATCGCCTCAACAACAGCATCCACTTTTTTCAACGCATCATCTCGCCCACAGCAGGGAAAAAATTTTTTGGAGCACCTCAACATGTGCAATTTCAAATACTCAGCAGAGTCACTCCGCAGACTAAGAAATTTGACTGCAACTCTACCGACCGACATTCAAAAAATATTACAAAAAGAACGACTACTAAGGATCAATCCACAAGCAACGATCAAACATAAGAAGACTACAACTCAACCGCAACAGTTAGCATGCGCCTTGATTAACACCAGATCGGCGGTCAAGCACAGGCACGAAATCCATGACTTCATCACACAAAACAACATAGATTGCCTCTTCATCACGGAAAGCTGGCTAACACCCGACTGCAACACCATCCTAACAGAATTAGTGCCAGAAAACTACAGGATCCTAACCGAGCATAGGAAAGGAAAAAAAGGAGGAGGCCTAGCTGTGATCTTCAAAGCTCATCTAGCGCTCGTCAAACCTACGGTACAGAACACAGCAACTTTTATGGAGACACTTACTCTACAGATGCAAACCACACCACAAGAAACCATCCACATGCTGCTATGCTACAGACCACCAGGACCAAAGACAAACCTACCGATACCACTCACGGAATTCATCTCGGCACACACCCTGAAAAACAACAAGGTTCTGGTACTCAGAGATTTCAACCTCTGGGCGAACTCCACCGAAGACCCCATCGCCACCACCTGCATCAATCAACTGGAAGACCTAGGGCTCCAACAACTAGTAAAGGCTCCCACACATGGGTCAGGTCACATCCTGGACCTCATCTTCAAGCAAAATACGGACATCAGCATTCGAGGCAACATAGCGCTACCATGGTCAGACCACCACGCTATCAAATTTGAGATCGCCACCAACATCTTCCTGCAAAAACCAAACCCGACGGCAACAACACACTGGATTAGATCGCAGAAGAAACTACACTCGGAAATCTTCAAAACCACACTAACATACAAAATGGCTACACTGAATCAAAACCACTCAACAGAACGAACACTCAGCTTCATAAACAGGGCACTTCTACAAACAGCAGATGCAGTCGCCCCGAAACATCGAGCACCCATCCGCAAGAAAAATTCTGGATGGTTTAATGGCACGCTTACTCTACTGAAACGGGAACACAGAAGAGCAGAAAGAGCCTGGAGAAGAAACACCACAAAGGAAAATCACACAAAATACAGAATACTCACCAAGAGATATCATAAAGCAATTTTCACAGCAAAAAAAGAATATGTCTCAAACACCCTCTCAAAAGCCGTCAACCGACCACGGGAACTTTTCAAACTAGTCGCCCAGACTATGAACCCCACCTGCCTTGAGCCCCTAGGAAACGAAACTCAAGAATACTGCAACAAATTATCCGATTTTTTCATCAACAAAATAGTCAACATTCAGAAATTAATTCAACAAAAAAAAAAACAACAACCAACTCTACTCAACTCAACCCAGGTAAGGAATTTTAAATCCACAGCGCACAAGCACCACATTTTTCACTTACCCCGATCACCGTGGATGAAACCAAAAACGTCATCAAGAGCCTCCGAGACAGCACATCACTAAACGACATCATCCCCACAAAACTCTTGAAAGAATGCTCCGACATTCTGGCCCCCGCTATTACACACCTAGTAAATCAGTCGTTCAAAGAAGGATTGGTTCCGAATTCCCTCAAGCAAGGCATCGTCAAACCATTGCTAAAGAAACCCAACCTCGACCCCAAAGATCCGAACAATCGCAGACCGGTAACAAGCCTGAACACCATTTCCAAGATTATGGAGAAAGCAGTAGTACAACAGCTTCAACTTCATCTGAACACACACAAGCTCCTGGACCCACGACAATCGGGCTTCCGCCCAGGCCATGGCACAGAAACGGCACTTCTGAAAATATGGGATGATGCCCTAGAAGCAGCGGATGATGGAGAATCGTGTCTTCTGGTATTGCTGGATCTTAGTGCGGCGTTCGACACAGTGGACCACAACACGCTTCTCATCCGCCTCAAGGAAGGGGCAGGAGTTACAGATGTAGATCTTCCATGGTTCGCTTCCTTCTTAGGAAACCGGTCACAGACAGTGAAGTTAGGAGCCTTCACATCGGAAACCCGGGCAATCACTTATGGAGTCCCTCAAGGATCACCATTGTCACCAGTACTCTTCAAAATTTACATCCGGCCACTCTTCAAAATTATTAGCAAATTTGATCTGTGCTTCCACTCATACGCGGACGACACTCAACTGTATTTCCGGATCACCGGACAAAAAGACCAATACCAAGAACTAGGAAAATGTCTCACATTGATAGATGACTGGATGACCACTAGCTCCCTCAAACTAAATGGATCAAAAACAGAACTACTGCTCCTCGATGCAAACTCAAGGAAAAAGACAAAGACCCCTTGGACACCACCAACCATCCTGGGACAGACCATCATCCCAAGCACAAAAGCCAAAAGCCTCAGAGTCATCTTTGATTCAGAGATGACCATGGAGGCACAAATAGGATCCGTAATCAGTGGATCCCACCATCTCCTTCGCATGCTACGCAGACTCATCCCCTTCATCACGGAAAAGGAAAAAGCGGTAGTAGTAGGAACGATCATCAATTCGCGTCTCGACTATGCAAACTCCCTGTACATAGGATTACCGGATTACCAGATTGCGCGCCTTCAAATTGTCCAAAACACAGCAGCAAGATTAGTCACCGGAAAGAAACCCTGGGAATCCATCTCCCCATCCCTAAGGATCCTCCATTGGCTCAAGGTAAAAGACAGGATCACATTCAAGACCCTCTGCCTCACCCACAAATGTACACAAGGAAATGCGCCTCAATACCTTTGTGAGAAAATAGAAAAATACATACCAAATCGCAGCCTTCGATCAACAAACCAAAATCTCCTTCTCATCCCCAAAGCCCGATACAAATCGAAGGGAGAACGAAGATTCGCAGTACAGGGACCTCGGCTATGGAACGCTCTACCAAACAACATCCGCTTGGAAGAAGACCATCAGGCCTTCAGGAAAAAACTCAAGACTCACCTCTTCTAAACGTGGCATCCCAACAAGAGCAGACAAGCGCCTTGAGGCGATTCAGTTCGCAGTTGTAGCGCTATACAAATCATTCATTCATTCATTCATAAAATGCCAAGATGGCACAAAACCCCCCCAAATTACCCCATTTTGGAAAGTAGACACCCCAAGCTATTTGCTGAGAGGCATGTTGAGCCCATTAAATATTTTTTTTTTTAGTCCCAAGTGATTGAATAAAGACAAAAAAAAAAAAATGTATTCAAAAAGTTGTCACTAAATGATATATTGCTCACACATGCCATGGTTATATGTGGAATTGCACCACAAAATACATTTTTCTGCTTCTCCTGAGTACGGGGATACCACATGTGTGGGACTTTTTGGGAGTCTAGCCGCGTACGGGGCCCCGAAACCCAAGCACCGTCTTCAGGATTTCTAAGGGTGCAAATTTTTGATTTCACTCCTCACTACCTATCACAGTTTCGAAGGCCATAAAATGCCAAAATAGCACAAACCCCCCCCAAATGGCCACATTTTGGAAAGTAGACACCCCAAGCTATTTGCTGAGAGGCATGTTGAGTCCATGGAATATTTTATATTTTGCCACAAGTTGCGGGAATATTACAAACATTTTTTTTTTTGCCCAAAGTTGTCACTAAATTATATATTGCCCACACATGCCATGGGCATATGTGGAATTACAACCCCAAAATACATTCTGCTGCTTCTCCTGAGTACGGGGATACCACATGTGTGGGACTTTTTGGGAGCCTATCCGCATACGGGACCCCGAAAACCAAGCACCGCCTTCAGGATTTCTAAGGGCATAAATTTTTGATTTCACTCCTCACTACCTATCACAGTTTTGAAGGCCATAAAATGCCAAGATGGCACAAACCCCCCCCCCCCCCCAAATGACCCCATTTTGGAAAGTAGACAACCCAAGCTATTTGCTGAGAGGCATGTTGAGCCCATTGAATATTTTTTTTTTGTCCCAAGTGATTGAATAAAGACAAAAAAAAAAAGAAAAATGTTTTACAAAAAGTTGTCGCTAAATGATATATTGCTCACACATGCCATGGTTATGTGTGGAATTGCACCCAAAAATACATTTTCCTGCTTCTCCTGAGTACGGGAATACCACATGTGTGGGACTTTTAGGCAGCCTAGCCGTGTACGGGGCCCCGAAACCCAAGCACCGCCTTCAGGATTTCTAAGGGTGCAAATTTTTGATTTCACTCCTCACTACCTATCACAGTTTCGAAGGCCATAAAATGCCAAAATAGCACAAAACCCCCCCCAAATGACCCCATTTTGGAAAGTAGACACCCCAAGCTATTTGTTGAGAGGCATGGTGAGTATTTTTACAGCTCTCATGTGTTTTTGAAAATGAAGAAAGTAAAGAAAAAAATTTTTTTTTTCTTTTTTCAATTTTCAAAACTTTGTGACAAAAAGCGAGATCTGCAAAATAATCACCATACCTCTCAGCAAATAGCTTGGGGTGTCTACTTTCCAAAATGGGGTCATTTGGGGGTGGTTTGTGCCATCTGGGCATTCCATGGCCTCCGAAACTGTGATTGGCAGTGAGGAGTGAAATAAAAAAATTACACCCTTAGAAAGCCTGAAGGCAGTGCTTGGTTTTTGGGGTCCCGTACGCAGCTAGGCTCCCAAAAAAGTCCCACACATGTGGTATCCCCGTACTCAGGAGAAGCAACAGAATGTATTTTGGGGTGTATTTCCACATATGCCCATGACATGTGTGAGCAATATATCATTTAGTGACAACTTTTTGTAAAAAAAAAAATATATTTTTTTTCTTCATTATTCAATCTCTTGGGACAAAAAAAAAAATATTTAATGGGCTCAACATGGCTCTCAGCAAATAGCCCTGGGTGTCTACTTTCCAAAATGGGGTCATTTGGGGGGGGGGGGGGGGGGGGGTTGAACTGTCCTGGCATTTTATGCACAACGTTTAGAAGCTTATGTCACACATCACCCACTCTTCTAACCACTTGAAGACAAAGCCCTTTCTGACACTTTTTGTTTACATGAAAACATATTTTTTTTTGCAAGAAAATTACGTTGAACCCCCAAACACTATATATATTGTTAAAGCAAAGGCCCTACAGATTAAAATGGTGGGTGTTGCATTTTTTTTCCCACACAGGATTTTTCAAACGCATTTTTTGTGGAAAAAATACACTTTTTTTTATTTTAATGCACTAAAACACACTATATTGCTCAAATTTTTGATGAAATAAAAAATATGATCTTAGGCCGAGTACATGGATACCAAACACGACATGCTTTAAAATTGCGCACAAACACGCAGTGGAGACAAACTACATACATTTTTAAAAGCCTTTACAGGTTACCACATTAGATTCACAGAGGAGGTCTACTGCTAAAATTACTGCCCTCGATCTGACCTTCGCGGTGATACCTCACATGCATGGTGCAATTGCTGTTTACATATGACGCCAGACCAACGCTGGTGTTCGCCTTTGCGCAAGAGAAGGGGGGGCAGGGGTGCTTTTTTTTATTTATTTATGTTTTTATTTTTATTTTTTTTATTTAGCTTTTTTATTTTAATTTTAAACTGTTCCTTCCATTTTTTTTCTTAGTTATCATTTTTATTGTTATCGCAGGGAATGTAAATATCCCCTATGATAGCAATAGGCAGTGACAGGTACTCTTTTTTTTTGAAAAAATTGGGGTCTATTAGACCCTAGATCTTTCCTCTGCCCTCAAAGCATCTGACCACACCAAGATCGGTGTGATAAAACGCTTTCCCAATTTCCCAATGGCGCGGTTTATATCTGGGAGGGGGGACATTCCCTCCCACTGCTTGTAAAAGCAGTCTAGAGGCTAATTACCCACTAGAATTGCTTTTACATGAAAGCCGATCACTGGCTGAAAAGAAGGATACCAAGATGATACCTAAACCTGCAGGCATCATTCTGGTATAACCATTCAAAGTCCAGCAACATACTGGACATATATTGTAATCTTTTTTTTTCATGCAGCCTCTTGGCTGAACGAAAAAAAAGAGATTGATTGGTGGGTATGCCCACCATTAGAATACCTCCCTTCATCCACCCACTTCTAATGGTGGGCATACATGCACCATTTATATATGCCGAAGCATGGGGGCATCCTCCCGCAAAAAAGTTATGCCACGTACACATGGTCGGACTTTTCCACGGGCAAGCCTCCGTCGGAATTTCGACCGTATGTACGTGGCATTAGGAGCAAAACCGCTCCTCCGCCCCTGCTGCCCCCATGCTTCGGCATATATGGTCTTTTTTTTAACTGTGGTGGTGAAATCTCCTCCTACAGCGTTGGAGTCGCGGCTTTATGTATCGTGGGAGCAAACGCTGTTGCTGTCAAGATAAATAAATCCGCGCTGCAACTGAATGGCGTACCTGCTAAGCAAATAATGGTTAACATTAAAACAAAGTAACATTACAGTATAACAGTAAGACCTTACCATACCATACCTGCAAAGCAAATACCAAAAAAAAAATAGTAAAAAATAAAACATTTTGTTAACGCAACCGTGCCTAAAATATATATATATGCCGAAGCATGGGGGCATCCTCCCGCAAAAAAGTTATGCCACGTACACATGGTCGGACTTTTCCACGGGCAAGCCTCCGTCGGAATTTCGACCGTATGTACGTGGCATTAGGAGCAAAATCGCTCCTCCGCCCCTGCTGCCCCCATGCTTCGGCATATATGCTCTTTTTTTTAACTGTGGTGGTGAAATCACCTCCTACAGCGTTGGAGTCGCGGCTTTATGTATCGTGGGAGCAAACGCTGTTGCTGTCAAGATAAATAAATCCGCGCTGCAACTGAATGGCGCACCTGAAAACAAAAAAATGGCTAACAATAAAACACAGTAAACAAAATTACATACCTGAAAAGCAAGCATGATAAAACATAATAAAACATTGCAGAATAGAATAGTGTAAAAAAGAGCAACAATAGAGAGAATAGAGAGAGAGAGAGGGAACAATAAAACGACAACTATTTTTTTTTTTTTTTATTTTATATTTTTTTGGGTTTTTTTTTTTTTTTTTGTACTTTTTTTATTTTTATTTTTGACACTTTTTTTTTAAACTTTTAAACTTTTTTTAAACTATAACTGTAACGGTCGGGTCTCAAAATGCGATGGCATTCTTGAGACCCTGTAACTATAATTTTAACTGTCGGGTCTCAAAATGCAATGGTATTCTTCAGACCCTGTGAAAGTGTATCCTAACAACAAAGCCTGGGGAAGGCCCAGGAAAAAACCCAAGCCTACTTACCACCAGCTCGCAGAAAACCAAATTAGCCTGTCTAACAGTGCGTTAAAAACAGGGGTTTAGTCCGCACGCATTTGCAAACGCATGCGTAAGCCACAGAGCCACGTCACGGCACCCTGATATCTGTGGTCTTAACACTAAACTATGAGTGTCCCCACAGTGGAGGCACATGCATTCTAATGGATAGATGAGGGCAGGTGGACTGAAGGGGAGCCCACTCTTTCTTAAAGGTACAGGAGCACACCAAGCACCCAGCAGATTGCACAATGGCTGCAAAGGTGTTGGTGCGTTGCTGGACCAATACAAACACCAACGTGATAATGATACAAAAAACTTGCCACCACCCTCATCTATAGCCAGCTCATGCGGACTAAACCCCTGTTTTTAACGCACTGTTAGACAGGCTAATTTGGTTTTCTGCGAGCTGGTGGTAAGTAGGCTTGGGTTTTTTCCTGGGCATTCCCCAGGCTTTGTTGAAAGTGTATCCTAGCCTGTGAAATGCTGTACCCTACGCTAATACCTTACTAGTGAGTGGTAGCATTCAAAACATTCACCAATGCAGAGACCAGGATAGTCTGGACAGAGTGGACAATAATAACGGGTGTCACGCCTACATCCGCGCTTGGTACAGACACGACATCTTCTTTGGGGGGCTTGTTGGGTAGGGGTACTCTGGAGGGCATAAGGAAAATGCCTCTCATGCAGCCGGCTTACTGCATTTGGCAGGGGATGTTGAGGTGCAGAACCGCCTGGATACAGGAGTTCTGTGACAACCTCTTCCTGGAATTCAAGGAAGGGTAACGTCCCGCCTGAAGCTCCGTATAGCACATGAGCGTTCAGCAAAGCCAATTGGAACAAATAAATAGACACTTTTTTGTACCAGCGTCTAGCCTTATGGGCAACTAGGTACGGCGCCAACAACTGGTCGTTGAGGTCCACCCCTCCCATATTAAGGTTATACTCGTGGACACAGAGAGGTTTCGTCACAACACCAGCCGCCGTACGAATTTGGACTGTCGTGTCTGCATGAAGGGAGGTAAGAACGAAAACATTCTTATTATCCCTCCACTTCACAGCGAGCAAATTATTACACTGAAAGCAGGCTCTCTCCCCCAGCCTAAGAGGGGAATCTACAAGCCGCTGGGGAAAGCCCCGGCGATTAGGTCGCACGGTGCCACATGCTCCAATCTGCTGATCAAACAAATGACTAAACAGTGGCACGCTCGTGTAATAATTGTCCACGTACAAGTGGTACCCCTTTCCGAATAAGGGTGACACCAAGTTCCACACTATCTTGCCAGCGCTCCCTATGTAATCTGGACAGTTCTCCAGCTCTACGTAACTATCTTTTCCCTCATAAACTGAAAAGCTCCACGTATAGCCTGTTGCCCTGTCACAGAGCTTGTAGAGCTTGACCCCGTATCTGGCACGCTTGCTGGGAAGGTACTGTTTGAAAGACAAGCGGCCAGAAAACTTAATCAAGGACTCGTCAAGGCTGCAAAACATTGGTTGAAGTGGTTTATGAGGGGCCGAATTTTGTAGAGCCGATCAAATTCAGGGTCTCCACGAGGACGACAAAGTTCATTGTCACTGAATTGCATGAACCGCAAGATCTGTTCGTATCGTGCCCTGGACATGGAGGCAGAGAACACGGGCATTTGGTGGACTGGTGAGGTGGACCAATAAGTCCTCAGAGTCGGGAATTTATGTATGCCCATGTTGAGGGAAAGGCCCAGAAAGGACTTAAATTCGGAAACCGTAATTGGTTTCCAATCTCTGGCAAGGGAAGGCAACTGGGGATTAGCGGCGATGTATTGACCAGCTTATATATTACTTTGGTCCACAATAGATCTATAGAGATCTTCCGTGAAAAACAGCGAATAAAAATCGGATGGCTTAAAATCAGCTGTTTCCACCTGAATACCGGGTTGGCCAGTGAATGGGGGAAGTACGGGTTCTGCAGAAGTGGTGGGCACCCAATCAGGATTGGCGAATTCTGCAGGAAGGGCACTATGTGATCGACGGGCCTGCCTTTGTCTTCTTCTTGGTGGCAGCGGGACACTACTTGTGCTTGCCACCTCGCCAGCTTGAACTGCACTTATGGGACTCGCCACGTCATCACGTGTTACTGCAGTGCTGGATGTCCAGGGTGTACTAGGCCGCTGGTGCTTGCCAGTTCACCAGAAGGAATAGCGGCGCTAGTACTTCTCTGCTCCATACGAGAGACCTGCGGTTCCTGCACCTCAACAACAGCAGAAGATCGGGATCGGGTACGCCTGACCTTAGCAGGGACCTCACCTCTGTCGCCAGAGCTATCTGTCATGGAGCCGCTGTCGTCTACTGGATCGTATTCTGAGCCTGATTCTGACAGATGAGTGACCTCCTCTTCACTATCTGACATACTCAGAAACAAGTAGGCCTGTTCACTAGTGTACTTGCGATTTGCCATTTTGGGCTCTAAATTTAGTAGTACACTAGTGAGATTCACAGGTAAAAAAGCTCCTAGGCTGCTGGTGACTGAATCAAAACGCTACCAAAAAAACTGTTAGCGATCGCAGGGATCAGGCCTGACTCTGCGAACGCTGCAGTTATGTGTGCTTAGTGTTTTGTAAGTGACAGTGATCGATCGATACTGCACTTGGGTGGGCTGGGCGGAGGGGGAAAACGCAGGTGCTAGCAGGTATCTGGGCTGATCCCGCTAACAATGCGTTTTTTGGAACCCTAAACTGCTGGGACGCTAGTATAGATCTGATCAGATCAGATATTGATCTGTTCAGATACTGTACCACTAAGGGAGGTGTATGCTTTGCGCGTGGGTGTTTGTGGTACTGACACTAACCTGGGGCGACGCAGACCTTATTGATATCACCCGCCGGGCGATCAGGGGGTTAAACTGTTATTGGGTAATAAATGGCGGGTGCCCTGACACTATAAAAAACAAACTAACTAACCAGCGTCACCCGTAACAGTTATACGGTGATCACTGGTGAAAGGGTTAACTAGGGGCAATCAGGGGGTTAAAACCTTTATTAGGTAATATATGGGGGTACCTGACGCTATATAAAAACCTGACGGGGAACCTAAATAACTAAATAACTAACTGGCTAACCAGCGTCACCAGTGACACTTATACGGTGATCACTGGTGAAAGGGTTAACTCTAGGGGCAATCAGGGGGTTTAAAACCATTATTTAGGTTGTAATATGGGGGTACCTGACCTATAAACCTATTTATGAACCTATATAAACCTGGCGGTTAACCTAGAAAAAAACTGGCTACCTAGCGGCACCAGTGACACTAATGCAGCGATCAGAAAAACGATCGCTTAGTGACACTGGCAAAAGGGGGTGAAAGGGTTACCTAGGGGGCAATCAAGGGGTTAAACCTTTATTAAGGGGGGGGGGTAGGGGGCTACCTTAGACCTAAAGGGGCCTAAAACTAACTGCCCTGACAGTTATTGCAGTCACAACTGACACTGTAGTTGACTTTCATAAATAAATGATCACTGCAATCAGTGACACTGTGACTGGGGGGGCAGGGGGTGATCTGGGGGGTGATCAGGGGGTGATCAGGGGGTGGAATGTGTGCCTATGTGTGACTGGTGTCAGTGTAGTGTTGGTGCACTAACCTGATGTCTTCTCTGCTCGGCGTCCCGGTCAGAAAGACCGGCACGAGGAGCGTGACATCACTTCCTCTTGCCTGTGTTTACAATACGCAGGCAAGAGGAAGCATCTGATTCGCCAGGAGCGATCGCAAGGGGGTGGCCAGAAACCACTGGCCGGCCCCTCGTCTCTGATCGCTCCTGAAGCGATGCCGACCGTCCCCGCCGGACGAATGGCACGTACAGGTAGGTGGTTTTGCTTGTACATGCCATTCTGCCGACGTATATGTACATGGGGCGGTCGGCAAGTGGTTAAATTGACAAAAATAAGATAGATAGATTAACTAGGAAAGCTACAATTTCTGGGGAAATTGTGTGAAGTGTTCTTGCCTCCACCTACTGGAGTGGCTGGAGTAACTGTGAAAAGTGTTAAAAAGTATATTTTAAAAAGTATAAATAGTAGTAAAAAAGTTGAAGTTCCATCATTAGCTGAAAGAGCTGAACATATTTTTCCCCCCAAATTTTTTTTTCAAACAAACATTTTTTTTTCAAATAAAATTTTTATTTTTCAAATAAAATTTTTTTTTTTTTCAAATAAAAATTTAGTTTTTTTTAATACAAAAATTTTGTTTTTTTCAAACAAAAATTTTGTTTTTTTCAAACAAAAATGTATTGGCTGATCATGGGGTGGTCATAATATTTTGTCTGATCATGAGGTGGTGATAATGTTTTGGCTGATCATGATTTTTCTTTTTCAAAATATTTATTTTTTATTATTATTTTTTTTTCATGGGGTGGTCATAATATTTTGGCTGATTTTTCTTTTTCAAAATTGTTTTTATTATTATTATTTTTTTTTTCATGAGGTGGTCATAATGTTTTGGCTGATCATCGGCTACAGGAAATAGGTATATTTTTAAAGACATGTTGTATATTGCTAAATCATTTTAATAATCTATTGTCATAGGGGTATTTACATTTTTATATGTTTTTCTATTTGGCTTTTGTCTTCTGTCCTCTTCTGTCCTCTTCTGTCTTCTGTCTTCTGTCTTCTGTCCTCTTCTGTCTTCTGTCCTCTTTTATCCTCTTCTGTCCTTTTCTATCCTCTTCTGTCCTCTTCTCTCTCGTCTTCCTCTCTCTCTGTCCTCTTCTCTCTCGTCTGTCCTCTTCTCTCTCGTCTGTCCTCTTCTGTCCTCGTCTGTCCTCTTCTGTCCTCTTCTGTCCTCTTCTGTCCTCGTCTGTCCTCGTCTGTCCTCGTCTGTCCTCTTCTGTCCTCTTCTGTCCTCTTCTGTCCTCTTCTCTCTCGTCTGTCCTCTTCTGTCCTCTTCTGTCCTCTTCTGTCCTCTTCTCTCTCTTCTGTCCTCTTCTCTCTCTTCTGTCCTCGTCTGTCCTCGTCTGTCCTCTTCTGTCCTCGTCTGTCCTCGTCTGTCCTCTTCTGTCCTCTTCTGTCCCGTCTGTCCTCGTCTCTCTCGTCTGTCTTCTTCTGTCCTCTTCTCTGTCCTCTTCTGTCCTCTTCTCTCTCTTCTGTCCTCTTCTCTCTCTTCTGTTCTCTTCTGTCCTCTTCTGTGAGGAATGGTGCCTTGTATCAGTTGAAGGAATAGCCCTCCAAGTTCCAGATATAAGACAAGCAAAGGTTTGCCTCTGGCCTGCAGGACACAGTTTGGAGACCAATGAGGTAGAACAATAAAATATGATGGCTGGATTACTTACCAATGTGTGATGCGCTTGCTATGAAGACATTGTATGGCACACAGCATCTCCGCAGCAATATATCTGATAGAAAAAGAAGAAAAGTTTTATTAGGGATAAACATGCCCTATAGTAACCTAGGTCCCCGATTAATATTTTCGGATCCTAATGCTACAGGAAATAGGTATATTTTTAAAGACATGTTGTATATTGCTAAATCATTTTAATAATCTATTGTAATAGGGGTATTTACATTTTTATATGTATTTCTATTTGGCTTCTGTCTTCTGTCCTCTTCTGTCCTCTTCTGTCTTCTGTCCTCTTCTGTCCTCTTCTGTCTTCGGTCCTCTTCTGTCCTCTTCTGTCTTCGGTCCTCTTCTGTCCTCTTCTGTCTTCTGTCCTCTTCTGTCTTCGGTCCTCTTCTGTCTTCGGTCCTCTTCGGTCCTCTTCTGTCTTCTGTCCTCTTCTGTCATTTTCTGTCTTCTGTCATTTTCTGTCTTCTGTCCCTTTCTGTCCTCTTCTGTCTTCGATCCTCTTCTGTCCTCTTCTGTCTTCTGTCCTCGATCCTCTTCTGTCCTCTTCTGTCCTCTTCTGTCTTCTGTCCTCGATCCTCTTCTGTCCTCGATCCTCTTCTGTCCTCGATCCTCTTCTGTCTTCGATCCTCTTCTGTCCTATTCTGTCTTCGATCCTCTTCTGTCCTCTTCTGTCTTCGGTCCTCTTCTGTCCTCTTCTGTCTTCTGTCCTCTTCTGTCTTCGGTCCTCTTCTGTCTTCTGTCCTCTTCTGTCTTCGATCCTCTTCTGTCCTCTTCTGTCTTCTGTCCTCTTCTGTCTTCTGTCTTCGGCCCTCTTCTGTCTTCGATCCTCTTCTGTCCTCTTCTGTCTTCTGTCCTCTTCGGTCCTCTTCTGTCTTCTGTCCTCTTCGGTCCTCTTCTGTCTTCGGTCCTCTTCTGTCTTCTGTCCTCTTCTGTCCTCTTCTGTCTTCTGTCCTCGGTCCTCTTCTGTCTTCTGTCCTCTTCTGTCTTCGATCCTCTTCTGTCCTCTTCTGTCTTCTGTCCTCTTCTGTCTTCTGTCTTTGGCCCTCTTCTGTCTTCGATCCTCTTCTGTCTTCTGTCCTCTTCGGTCCTCTTCTGTCTTCTGTCCTCTTCGGTCCTCTTGTGTCTTCGGTCCTCTTGTGTCTTCGGTCCTCTTGTGTCTTCGGTCCTCTTCTGTCTTCGGTCCTCTTCTGTCTTCGGTCCTCTTCTGTCTTCGGTCCTCTTCTGTCTTCGGTCCTCTTCTGTCTTCGGTCCTCTTCTGTCTTCGGTCCTCTTCTGTCTTCGGTCCTCTTCTGTCCTCTTCTGTCTTCGGTCCTCTTCTGTCTTCGGTCCTCTTCTGTCTTCGGTCCTCTTCTGTCCTCTTCTGTCTTCGGTCCTCTTCTGTCTTCGGTCCTCTTCTGTCTTCGGTCCTCTTCGGTCCTCTTCTGTCGTCTTCTGTCCTCTTCTGTCTTCGGTCCTCTTCTGTCTTCGGTCCTCTTCTGTCTTCGGTCCTCTTCTGTTCTGTCTTCGGTCCTCTTCTGTCTTCTGTCCTCTTCGGTCCTCTTCTGTCTTCGGTCCTCTTCTGTCTTCTGTCCTCTTCTCTCCTCTTCTGTCTCTCTTCTGTCTTCGGTCCTCTTCTGTCCTCTCCTTCTGTCTTCGGTCCTCTTCTGTCTTCTTCTGTCTTCGGTCCTCTTCTGTCCTTGTCCTCTTCTGTCTTCGGTCCTCTTCTGTCTTCGGTCCTCTTCGGTCCTCTTCTTCTTCCGGTCCTCTTCGGTCCTCTTCTGTCTTCGGTCCTCTTCTGTCCTCGTCCGTCCTCTTCGTCTTCTTCTCTCTCTTCTTCGGTCTTCTTCTGTCTTTCTGTCCTCTTCTCTTCTTCGGTCCTCTTCTGTCTTCCTCTTCTGTCTTCGGTCCTCTTCTGTCTTCTTTCTGTCCTGTCTTCTGTCTTCGGTCTTCTGTCTTCTTCTGTTCCTCTTCTCTTCTTCTTCGTCTCTCTTCGGTCCTCTTCGGTCCTCTTCTTCATGTCTTCGGTCCTCTCTTCTTCTTCTCTCTCTTCTCTTTTTTCTGTCTTCGGTCCTCTTCTGTCTTCGGTCCTCTTCTGTCTTCGGTCCTCTTCTGTCTTCTCTTCTGTCTTCGGTCCTCTCTTCTTCTTCTCCTCTTCTCTCTTCGGTCCTCTCTCTTCTCTCTTCTCTTCTTCTGTCTCTTCTGTCTCTTCTTCTTCGGTCTCTCTGTCTTCTTCCTCTTCTGTCTTCGTCCTCTTCTGTCTTCGGTCCTTTCTGTGTCTCTTCGGTCCTCTTCTGTTTTCGGTCCTCTTCTGTCTTCTGTCTTCTTCTGTCCTCCTCTGTCTTCGGTCCTCTTGTGTCTTCGGTCCTCTTCTGTCCTCTTCGGTCCTCTTTGGTCTTCGGTCCTCTTCTGTCTTCTGTCCTCTTCTGTCTTCGGTCCTCTTCTGTCTTCTGTCCTCTTCTGTCTTCTGTCCTCTTCTGTCCTCTTCTGTCTTCGGTCCTCTTCTGTCTTCGGTCCTCTTCTGTCTTCGGTCCTCTTCTGTCCTCTTCTGTCTTCGGTCCTCTTCTGTCTTCTGTCCTCTTCTGTCTTCGGTCCTCTTCTGTCTTCGGTCCTCTTCGGTCCTCTTCTGTCTTCGGTCCTCTTCTGGTCTTCGGTCCTCTTCTGTCTTCGGTCCTCTTCTGTCTTCGGTCCTCTGTCTCCTCTTCGGTCCTCTTCTGTCCTCTTCGGTCCTCTTCTGTCTTCGGTCCTCTTCTGTCTTCGGTCCTCTTCTGTCCTCTTCTGTCTTCTGTCCTCTTCTTCTTCGGTCCTCTTCTGTCTTCGGTCCTCTTCGGTCCTCTTCTGTCTTCGGTCCTCTTCGGTCCTCTTCGGTCCTCTTCTGTCTTCGGTCCTCATCGGTCCTCTTCTGTCTTCCTCTTCTGTCTTCGGTCCTCTTCTGTCCTCTTCTGTCTTCGGTCCTCCTTCTGTCTTCGGTCCTCTTCTGTCCTCTTCTGTCTTCGGTCCTCTTCTGTCTTCGGTCCTCTTCTGTCTTCGGTCCTCTTCTGTCTTCGGTCCTCTTCGGTCCTCTTCTGTCTTCGGTCCTCTTCTGTCTTCGGTCCTCTTCGGTCCTCTTCTGTCTCGGTCCTCTTCTGTCCTCTTCTGTCTTCGGTCCTCTTCTGTCCTCTTCTGTCTTCGGTCCTCTTCTGTCTTCGGTCCTCTTCTGTCTTCGGTCCTCTTCTGTCTTCGGTCCTCTTCTGTCCTCTTCTGTCTTCGGTCCTCTTCTGTCTTCTCGGTCCTCTTCTTCGGTCTCTTCTGTCTTCGGTCCTCTTCTCCTCTTCGGTCCTCTTCTCCTTCTTCTCTCTCTTCTGGTCCTCTTCTTCTTCTTCGGTCCTCTTCTGTCTCTTCTCTTCGTCTTCTGGTCTTCTGTCTTTCGGTCCTCTTCTTCCTCTTCTGTCTTCGGTCCTCTTCTCTTCTTCGGTCCTCTTCTCCTCTTCTCTCTGTCTGGTCTTCTTCTTCGGGTCCTCTTCTGTCCTCTTCTGTCTTTCGGTCCTCTTCGTCTTCGGTCCTCTTCTGTCTTCGGTCCTCTTCTCTTCTTCGGTCCTCTTCTCCTCTTCTTCTGTCCTCTTCTGTCTTCTGTCCTCTGGTCCTCTTCTGTCTTCGGTCCTCTTCTGTCTTCGGTCCTCTCCTCTTCTTCGGTCCTCTCGTCTTCTGTCTCCTCTTCTGTCTTCTCGGTCCTCTTCTGTCTTCTCCTCTTCTGTCTTCTTCCTCTTCTGTCCTTCGGTCCTCTTCTCTTCTCTTCTGTCCTCTTCGGTCTCTTCTGTCTTCGGTCCTCTTCTGTCCTCTCGTCCTCTGTCTTCGGTCCTCTTCTGTCTTCTTCTGTCTTCGGTCCTCTTCGGTCCTCTTCTGTCCTCTTCGGTCCTCTTCTGTCTTCGGTCCTCTTGTGTCTTCGGTCCTCTTCTTCTGTCTTCGGTCCTCTTCTGTCTTCGGTCCTCTTCTGTCTTCGGTCCTCTTCGGTCCTCTTCGGTCCTCGTCTGTCTTCGGTCCTCTTCTGTCTTCGGTCCTCTTCGGTCCTCTTCTGTCTTCTGACCTCTTCTGTCCTCTTCTGTCTTCGGTCCTCTTCTGTCCTCTTCTGTCTTCGGTCCTCTTCTGTCCTCTTCTGTCTTCGGTCCTCTTTTCTTCGGTCCTCTTCTGTCTTCGGTCCTCTTCTGTCTTCGGTCCTCTTCTTCGTCTTCGGTCCTCTTCTGTCTTCGGTCCTCCTTCTGTCTTCGGTCCTCTTCGGTCCTCTTCTGTCTTCGGTCCTCTCTTCGGTCCTCTTCTGTCTTCGGTCCTCTTCTGTCTTCGGTCTCTTCGGTCCTCTTCTGTCTTCGGTCCTCTTCTGTCTTCTTCCTCTTCTCTCTTCTGTCTTCTGTCTTCGGTCCTCTTCTGTATTCGGTCTCTTCTCCTCTTCTGTCTTCGGTCCTCTTCTGTCCTCTTCTGTCTTCGGTCCTCTTCTGTCCTCTTCTGTCTTCTGTTCTGTCTTCTCTTCTGTCTTCTGTCCTCTTCTGTCTTCGTCCTCTTCTGTCCTCCTCTCTGTCTCCGGTCCCTCTTCGGTCCTCTTCTGTCTTCGGTCCTCTTCTGTCCTCTTCTGTCTTCGGTCCTCTTCTGTCTTCGGTCCTCTTCGGTCCTCTTCTGTCTTCGGTCCACTTCTGTCTTCGGTCCTCTTCTGTCCTCTTCTGTCTTCGTCTGTCTTCGGTCCTCTTCTGTCCTCTTCTGTCTTCGGTCCTCTTCTGTCTTCGGTCCTCTTCTGTCCTCTTCTGTCTTCGGTCCTCTTCTGTCTTCGGTCCTCTTCGGTCTTCTTCTTTCTGTCTTCTTCTGTCCTCTTCTGTCTCTTCGGTCCTCTTCTGTCTTCGGTCCTCTTCTGTCCTCTTCTGTCTTCGGTCCTCTTCTGTCTTCTGTCCTCTTCTGTCCTCTTCTGTCTTCGGTCCTCTTCTGTCCTCTTCTGTCTGCGGTCCTCTTCGGTCCTCTTCTGTCTTCGTCCTCTTCTGTCTCTTCTGTCTTCGGTCCTCTTCTGTCTTCGGTCCTCTTCTCTTCTGTCTTCGGTCCTCTTCTGTCTTCGGTCCTCTTTCTTCTGTCTTCTCTTCTCCTCTTCTCTCCTCTTCTGTTTCGGTCCTCTTCTGTCTTCGGTCCTCTTCGGTCCTCTTCTGTCCTCTTCGGTCCTCTTCTGTCTTCTCCTCTTCTGTCTTCGGTCCTCTTCTGTCTTCGGTCCTCTTCGGTCCTCTTCTGTCTTCCTCTTCTGTCTTCGGTCCTCTTCTCTTCGGTCCTCTTCGGTCCTCTCGGTCCTCTTCTGTCTTCGGTCTCTTCTCCTCTTCTGTCTTCGGTCTCTTCTGTCTTCTCGGTCCTCTTCGTCTCTTCGGTCCTTCTGTCCTCTTCTCTCTTCTTCTTCTTCTTCTCTCTTCTTCGGTCTCTTCTTCTTCGGTCTTCGTCTTCTCCTTCTTCTTCTTCTCTTCCTCTTCTGTCTTCGGTCCTCTTCGGTCCTCTTCTGTCTTCGGTCCTCTTCTTCCTCTTCTGTCTTCGGTCCTCTTCTGTCTTCGGTCCTCTTCTGTCTTCGGTCTTCTCTTCGGTCCTCTTCTGTCTCGTCTTTCTCCTCTCTCTTCGGTCCTCTCTGTCTTCGGTCTTCTTTTCGTCCTCGTCTGTCTTCGGTCCTCTTCTGTCCTCTTCGGTCCTCTTCTCCTCTTCTGTCTTCGGTCCTCTTCTGTCTTCGGTCCTCTTCTCTTCGTCCTCTTCTGTCTTTCGTCCTCTTCGGTCTTCTCTTCTGTCTTCGGTCTCTTCGGTCCTCTTCTGTCTTCGGTCCTCTTCGGTCCTCTTCTGTCTTCGGTCTTCTTCTTTCTCTTTTTTTTTTTTTTTTATCCTCTTCTGTCTTCGGTCCTCTTCTGTCCTCTTCTTCGGTCCTCTCTCTTCGGTCCTTCCCTCGGTCCTCTTCTGTCTTCTTCGGTCCTCTTCTTCTCTCTGTCCTTCGTCCTCTTCGGTCCTCTTCTGTCCTTCTTCTGTCTCTTCTCTTCTCTTTCTGTCTTCTGGTCCTCTTCTGTCTTCGGTCCTCTTCTGTCTTCTCTTCTTCTCTTCTTCTTCGTCCTCTTCTGTCTTCTCCCTCTTCTTCGGTCCTCTTCTGTCTTCGGTCCTCTTCTGTCTGTCGGTCCTCTTCTGGGTCCTCTTCTGTCTTCTCTCTTCTGTCTTCTGTCTTCGGTCCTCTTCGTCTCTCTCTCCTTTCCTCTTCGGTCCTCTTCTGTCTTCGGTCCTCTTCGTCCTCTTGTCTTCGGTCCTCTTCTGTCTTCGGTCCTCTTTCTCTTCGTCTTCTTCTGCTTCGGTCCTCTTCGGTCTTCGGTCTCTCGGTCTCTCTTCGGTCCTCTTCTGCTTCGGTCCTCTTCTTCCTCTTCTTCGTCCTCTTCGTCCTCTTCTGCTTCGGTCCTCTTCGTCCTCTCTCTTCGGTCTTCGGTCGTCCTCTTCTCTGTCGGTCCTCTTCTGTCTTCTTCTCTTCGGTCCTCTTCTGTCTTCGGTCCTCTTCTGTCTCTTCGGTCCTCTTCGGTCCTCTTCTGTCTTCGGTCCTCTTCTGCTCTTCTGTCTTCGGTCCTCTCTTCTGTCTTCGTCCTCTTCTTTCGGTCTTCTGTCCTCTTCTGGTCCTCTGTCTTCGGTCCTCTTCTCTTCTGTCGGGTCCTCTTCTGCTCCTCGGTCCTCTTCGTCTCTTCTGTCTTCGGTCCTCTTCTGCTGTCGGTCCTCTTCGGTCCTCTTCTGTCTCGGTCCTCTTCTCCTTCGTCTCCTCTTTCGGTCGGTCCTCTTCGGTCTCTCCTCTTCGGTCCTCTTCTTCGGTCCTCTTCTGGTCTTCTCTCTTCTGCTTCGGTCCTCTTCGGTCCTCTTCTCGGTCCTCTTCGGTCCTCTTCGGTCCTCTTCTGGGCCTCTTCTGCTGTCGGTCCTCTTCTGTCCTTCTGTCTTCGGTCCTCTTCTGCTGTCGGTCCTCTTCTGTCTTCGGTCTCTTTGCTGTCTTCGGTCCTCTCTGTCGGTCCTCTTCTGCTGTCTTCGGTCCTTCTTCTGTCGTCCTCTTCTGCTTCGGTCCTCTTCTGTCCTCTTCTGTCTTCGGTCCTCTTCTGTCTTCGGTCCTCTTCTGCTTCGGTCCTCTTCTTCTGCTGTCGGTCCTCTTCTGTCTGTCGGTCCTCTTCTGTCTTCGGTCCTCTTCGGTCCTCTTCTGCTCTTCGTCTTGTGTCGGTCCTTTCTGTCTTCTGGTCTGTCGGTCCTCTTCTGCTGTCTTCGGTCCTCTTCTGTCTCTTCTGCTGTCTTCGGTCCTCTTCTGTCTTCGGTCCTTCACTTCTCCTCTTCTGGGTCCTCTTCTGCTCTTCGGTCCTCTTCGGGTCCTCTTCTGTCTTCGGTCCTCTTCTTCGGTCCTCTTCTGCTGTCGGTCCTCTTCTGCTGTCGGTCCTCTTCTCCCTCTCTGGTCCTCTTCGGTCCTCTTCTGCTGTCGGTCCTCTTCGGTCTTCTCCTTCTGCTCGTCTTCTTCTTCTGTCTTCTCTTCGGTCTCTTCGGTCCTCTTCTGCTGTCGGTCGGTCCTCTTCTGCTGTCGGTCCTCTTCTGGTCTTCTTCTCCTCTTTCGGTCCTCTTCTGCCTCGGTCCTCTTCTGCTGTCGGTCCTCTTCTGCTGTCGGTCCTTCTCTCTTCTGTCGGTCCCTCTCTTCTGTCGGCCTCCTCTTTCTGTCTCGGTCCTCTTCTGCTTCGGTCCTCTCTTCTGCTTTCGGTCCTCTGCTCTCTTCGGTCCTCTTCTGCTGTCGGTCCTCTTCCTCTTCTGCGGTCGGTTCTCTTCGGTCCTCTTCTGTCTTCGGTCCTCTTCTGTCTTCCTCTTCTGCTGTCGGTCCTCTTCTGCTGTCGGTCCCTGTCGGTCCTCTTCTGCCCTCTTCGGTCCTCTTCTGTCCTCTTCTTCTTTCCTCTTCGGTCTTCTTCTGTCTTCGGTCCTCTTCGGTCCTCTTCTGTCTTCGGTCCCTCTTCTGCGGTCGGTCCTCTTCTGTCTTCGGTCCTCTTCTGTCTTCGGTCTCTTCTGTCTTCGGTCCTCTTCGGTCCTCTTCTGTCTTCGGTCCTCTTCGGTCCTCTTCTGTCCTCTTCGGTCCTCTTCCCTCTTCGGTCCTCTTCTGTTTTCGTTCCTCTTCGTTCCTCTTCTGTCTTCGGTCCTCTTCGGTCCTCTTCTGTCTTTGGTCCTCTTCTGTCCTCTTCGGTCCTCTTCGGTGCTCTTCTGTCTTCGGTCCTCTTCGGTCCTCTTCTGTCTTCGGGCCTCTACTGGTCCTCTACGGTCCTCTTCTGTCTGTCGGGCCTCTACGGACCTCTTTCTGTCTGTCGGTCCTCTTCTGTCTTCGGTCTCATTCGGTCCTCTTCTGTCTTCGGGTCCTCTTCTGCCGTCGGCCTCTTCTGTCTTCGGTCCTCTACGGTCCTCTTTGTCTTTGGTCCTTTCTGTCCTCTGCGGCTTCGTTCCTCTTCTTTCTTTCGGTCCCTTCTGTCCTCTTCTGTCTTCGGTCTCTTCTGTTGATGTCGGCCACTCTTCTGTATCTCGGTCTTTTCTGTCTTCTTCGGCCCTTTTCTGTCTTCTCGGTTCCTCTTCTGTCTTCGGTCCACTGTGTCTTCTGGGTCCTCTTGTGTCTGCGGTTCATATTCTGTCTTCGGTACTCTTCTGTCTTCTTCTGTCTTCTGTCCTCTTCTGTCTTCGGTCATATTCTGTCTTCTGCCTCTTCTGTCTTCGTCCTCTTCGGTCCTCTTCTGTCTTCGGTCCTCTTTCTGCTGTTCTGTCCTCTTCGGTCCTCTTCTGTCTTGGTCCTCTTCTGTCTTCGCGTCCTCCGGGATCCTATTCTGTATTCGCTGTCCTCTTCTGTCTTCGGTCCTCTTCGGTCCTCTTCTGATCTTCGGTCCTCTTTGTCTTCGGTCATCTTGGTCCTCTGCAGTGCCTCTTGGTCTTCGGTCCTCTTCTGTCTTCGGTCCTTTTCTGTCTTTCGGTCCTCTTCTGTCTTCGGTCATCTTCTGTTCCTCTTCTGTCTTCGGTTCCTCCTTCTGTCTGTCGGGTCACTCTTCGGTCCTCTTCTGTCTTCGGTCCTTCTCCTCTTCTGTCGGTCCTCTTCGGTCCTCTTCTGCTGTCGGTCCTCTCTTCTTCTGCCTCTCGGTCCCCTCTTCTGTCTTCGGTCTTCTCTTCTTCTTCTTCCTCTTCTGGTCCTCTCTTCTGCCTCTTCTGGTCCTCTTCTGCTTCTCCTCTTCGGTCCTCTTCTGTCTGTCGGTCCTCTCGGTCCTCTTCTGCTTCCTCTTCGGTCCTCTTCTGCTGTCTTCTTCGGTCCTCTTCTGTCCTCTTCTGCTGGTCGGTCCTCTTCGGTCCTCTTCTGCCTCTTCGGTCCTTCTTCTGTCTTCTGCTTCGGTCCTCTTCGTCCTCTTCTGCTGTCTTCGGTCCTCTTCGGTCCTCTTCTGTCTTCGGTCTCTCTCTCTTCTGCTTCGGTCCTCTTCGTCCTCTTCTGCTTCGGTCCTCTTCTGTCTTCGTCTCTCTTCTGTCCTCCTCTTCGGTCCTCTTGTCTGGTCTTCTTCGGTCCTCTTCTCTGTCTCCTTCTTCGGTCCTCTTCGTCTCCTCTTCTGTCTTCGGTCCTCTTCTGTCTGTCGGTCCTCTTCTGTCTTCCTCTTCCTCTTCGGTCCTCTTCGGTCCTCTCTTCTGTCTCTCGGTCCTCTTCTTCGGTCCTCTTCTGTCTTCGGTCCTCTTCTCTTTCGGTCTCTTCTCTCGGTCCTCTTCGGTCCTCTTCGGTCCTCTTCTGTCTTCCGTCGGTCCTCTTCTTCGGTCCTCTTCTGTCTTCGGTCCTCTTCGGTCTCTCTTCTGTCCTCTTTCTGCTGTCGGTCCTCTTCTCCTCTTCTGGTCCTCTTCGGTCCTCTTCTGCTGTCGGTCTCTTCGGTCGGTCCTCTTCTTCTGCTTCGGTCCTCTTCGGTCTCTTCTGTCTCTTTCTGTCTCTTCGGTCCTCTTCTGCTCGGTCCTCTTCTGTCTTCGGTCCTCTTCTGTCCTCTTCTGTCTCTCGGTCTCTTCGTTTCGGTCCTCTTCTGTCTTCGGTCCTCTTCGGTCCTCTTCTGCTTCCTCTTCTGTCTTCGGTCTCGGTTCTGCTTCGGTCCTCTTCTGGTCCTCTTCGTCCTCTTCTGTCTTCGGTCCTCTTCTGTCTTCGGTCCTCTTCTGCTGTCGGTCCTCTTCTGTCCTCTTCTGCTTCGGTCCTCTTCTGTCTCTTCTGTCCTCTCGTCGGGTCCTCTTCTGCTGTCCCTCTTCTTCGTCCTCTTCGGTCCTCTTCTGCTGTCGGTCCTCTTCTGTCCTCTTCTGCTCCTTCGGTCCTCTCTTGCTGTCGGTCCTCTCGGTCCTCTTCTGCTGTCGGTCCTCTTCTGCTTCGGTCCTCTTCGGTCCTCTTCTGCTGTCGGTCCTCTTCGGTCCCTCTTCTGCTGTCGGTCCTCTTCTGCTGTCGGTCCTCTTCTGCTGTCGGTCCTCTTCTCTGTCGGTCTTCTCTTCGGTCCTCTTCTGCTGTCGGTCCTCGGTCCTCTTCGGTCCTCTTCTGCTGTCGGTCCTCTTCTGCTGTCGGTCCTCTTCTGTCGGTCCTTCTCTTCTGCTGTCGGTCCTCTTCTGCTGTCGGTCCTCTTCTGTCCTCTTCTGCTGTCTGTCCTCTTCTGGTCCTCTTCTGCTGTCGGTCCTCTTCGGTCCTCTTCTGCTGTCGGTCCTCTTCTGCTGTCGGTCCTCTTCGGTCCTCTTCTGCGTCGTCCTCTTCTGCTGTCCTCTTCTGCTGTCGGTCCTCTTCTGCTGTCGGCCCTCTTCTGCTGTCGGTCCTCTTCTGCCCTCTTCTGCTGTCGGTCCTCTTCTGCCCTCTTCTGCTGTCGGTCCTCTTCGGCCCTCTTCTGCTGTCGGTCCTCTTCGGTCCTCTTCTGCTGTCTGTCCTCTTCGGTCCTCTTCTGCTGTCGGTCCTCTTCGGTCCTCTCCTCTTCGGTCCTCTTCTGCTGTCGGTCCTCTTCGGTCCTCTTCTGCTGTCGGTCCTCTTCTGCTGTCGGTCCTCTTCGGTCCTCTTCGGTGCTCTTCTGTCCTCTTCTGATGTCGGTCCTCTTCTGCTGTCGGTCCTCTTCGGTCCTCTTCTGCTGTCGGTCCTCTTCTGCCGTCGGTCCTCTTCTGCTGTCGGTCCTCTTCGGTCCTCTTCTGCTGTCGGTCCTCTTCGGTCCTCTTCTGCTGTCGGTCCTCTTCGGTGCTCTTCTGCTGTCGGTCCTCTTCTGATGTCGGTCCTCTTCTGCCCTCTTCTGCTGTCGGTCCTCTTCGGTCCTCTTCTGCCTTCGGTCCTCTTCGGTCCTCGTCGCTCCTCTTCTGCTGTCGGTCCTCTTCGGTCCTCTTCTGCTGTCGGTCCTCTTCGGTCCTCTTCTGCTGTCGGTCCTCGTCGGTCCTCTTCTGCTGTCGGTCCTCTTCTGCTGTCGGTCCTCTTCGGTCCTCTTCTGCTGTCGGTCCTCGTCTGTCCTCTTCTGCTGTCGGTCCTCTTCGGTCCTCTTCTGCTGTCGGTCCTCTTCGGCCCTCTTCTGCTGTCGGTCCTCTTCGGTCCTCTTCTGCTGTCGGTCCTCTTCGGTCCTCTTCTGCTGTCGGTCCTCTTCGGTCCTCTTCTGCTGTCGGTCCTCTTCTGCTGTTGGTCCTCTTCTGCTGTCGGTCCTCTTCGGTCCTCTTCTGCTGACGGTCCTCTTCTGCTGTCGGCCCTCTTCTGCTGTCGGTCCTCTTCTGCCCTCTTCTGCTGTCGGTCCTCTTCTGCCCTCTTCTGCTGTCGGTCCTCTTCGGTCCTCTTCTGCTGTCGGTCCTCTTCTGCCCTCTTCTGCTGTCGGTCCTCTTCTGCCCTCTTCTGCTGTCGGTCCTCTTCGGTCCTCTTCTGCTGTCGGTCCTCTTCTGCTGTCGGTCCTCTTCTGTCCTCTTCTGCTGTCGGTCCTCTTCTGCTGTTGGTCCTCTTCTGCTGTCGGTCCTCTTCTGCTGTCGGTCCTCTTCAGTCCTCTTCTGCTGTCGGTCCTCTTCGGTCCTCTTCTGCTGTCGGTCCTCTTCTGCTGTCGGTCCTCTTCTGCTGTCGGCCCTCTTCTGCTGTCGGCCCTCTTCTGCCCTCTTCTGCTGTCGGTCCTCTTCTGCCCTCTTCTGCTGTCGGTCCTCTTCGGTCCTCTTCTGCTGTCGGTCCTCTTCGGTCCTCTTCTGCTGTCGGTCCTCTTCTGCTGTCGGTCCTCTTCTGCTGTCGGTTCTCTTCGGTCCTCTTCTGCTGTCGGTCCTCTTCTGCTGTCGGTCCTCTTCGGTCCTCTTCTGCTGTCGGTCCTCGTCTGCTGTCGGTCCTCGTCGGTGCTCTTCGGTCCTCTTCGGTCCTCTTCTGCTGTCGGTCCTCTTCTGCTGTCGGTCCTCTTCGGTCCTCTTCTGCTGTCGGTCCTCTTCTGCTGTCGGTCCTCTTCGGTCCTCTTCTGCTGTCGGTCCTCTTCTGCTGTCGGTCCTCTTCGGGCCTCTTCGGCTGTCGGTCCTCTTCGGTCCTCTTCTGCTGTCGGTCCTCTTCGGTCCTCTTCTGCTGTCGGTCATCAGGACTGTGATAGCTGCTCACCTCTATTTCCTAACCAAAATAAAAAAAGACATTTAGGTGTCCATTTATGAAGCAGTGAAATCTATTCACTGCTTCATTCTCCGGCATTCACAGAGGAGATTTTTCTCTTCTGTGTGCCAGTTTATGAAGCGGAGTAGATCTTGGAGGAGTGAAGAGATCTACAAACGCTTCTAACACTGGAGAACGGCCCCTGATACTGGAATCTCGTGAGACTTTACGAGATTACAGCACCAGAAATTCACAGAAACACAGAGATGTCAGTTTATTAAGCAGTGATAGATTATCACCGCTCAATACACGGACAGACGGTGTGATTTAATGTTAATAAAATAAAGAGTCCCCCTACATAATATATACATGTATATACACACACATTATATATACATGTGTATATATACACACACACATTATATATATATATATATATATATATATATATATATATATATATATATATACATACATATTTATATATATATATATATATATACATATACATTTTATATATATATATATATATACACACACACACTCTAACTATATATATAAAATAGGGGGACATGGTTACAGTGTTGGGGGGGTCTGAACGAGGCACAAGGAAGTTAATTATCTTCCGCTTTCCTCCTCAGATCCCCCCACATTCCCTCTTCACTCCTCGATTCTCCACCCCTGAGCTGGTGAATCAGGGACTGTGAATTCTGACACAGATCGCCAGTGAAGCACTCAGATCGCAGCTTCATAAACTGGTCGTTACTGTGTCATTCTATGAGGATTCTCCATGTGTGGAGATAATCGGCGGGAGAACCAGTTCAAACACTTCTCCCCCAATTATCTCTTGTTCATAAACTATTTATGTGCTGTGATCACTGCTTCTTAAACGGACACCTGTGTCCAGAGCCGATCCGCCCTATACACTCACTATGCAAGATGCATAGGGCCCCGCCGCTGTGGGGGGCCCCCCCCAAGGGCGGATCGGCTCTGCTTCCCGAGCTCCAATCTCCTCTTTCTCCTCTTGTCACACAGCGGGAGTCAGAAGACCGCTGTGTCTCAGAGCTGACTGAAACCTTCGGCCAGCGCTATGACAAAGATCCCGCCCTCCTCCCAGACCAGCTCGTGTGATAGATACAGTGTTCTGTCTATCACACAAGCTGGTCTAGAAGGAGGGTGGGACTTTTGTCATAGTGCGGCATAACATTTCACATTGAGCTCCGTGACACAGCGGGAGGTGCCTGCTGTGCGTAATCCACTGGCACTGACTGGTGAGGCTACATTGATTGCCACAGTAAGACTGCAATGATGGGCACCATTAGGCTGCAATAATGATGGGCACAGTAAGGCTGCAATGATTGGCATGGTGAGGCGGCAGTGATTGGCATGGTGAGGCGGCAATGATTAACATGGCATGGTGAGGTGGCAATTAACATGGCGAGGCTGCAATGAAAAGCATGGTAAGGCTGCAATGATAAGCATGGTAAGGCTACAATGATAAGCATGGTAAGGCTGCAATGATTGGCATGGTGAGATGGCAATGATGGGCACGGTGAGGTGGCAATTATTAACACGGTGAGGCTGCAATGATAAGCATGGTAAGGCTGCAATGATTGCCATGGTGAGGTGGCAGTGATGGGCACGGTGAGGCTGCAATGATTGGCATGGTAAGGCTTTAATGATTGGCACGGTGAGGTGGCAATGATGGACACGGTGAGGCGGCAGTGATGGGCACACTAAGGCTGCAATGATGGGCACGGTGAGGTGGCAATTATTAACACGGTGAGGCTGCAATAATGGGCACGGTGAGGCTGCAATGATTGGCGCGGTGAGGATTTAAGGAAGTCTCTCTGGGGATCCTGATGTAGGGGGAGGCTCTCTGGGGATCCTGATGTAAGGAGGGGCTCTCTGAGGACACTGATGTAAGGGGAGCCCTCTGGGGACCCTGACGTAAGGGGAGGCTTTCTAGGGGCCCTGACGTAAGGGGAGGCTCTCTGAGGACCCTAATGTAAGGAGGGAGGCTCTCTGGGCACCTATGCTCACGGCATCATGGGTCAGGTAGAGGGCCCCTTAGCAGAATTTTGCTTAGGGCCCCAGGGAGGTCAGGATCGGCACTGCTTGTACTATCTCAGCTATGAACGCTTTCTGGACGCATCACAAACGCGTTAGAAAACACCTCAGTCATTTGTGAGGCATTTGCGGCGTGTTTGCAGTGCGTTTACATAGAGGCGTTTGGGAAGCGGTAACGGTAGCCAAACAACAGATGACGGATGATTTGTGGTGCGATGTGATGTCATCGCTCGCTGCTACGCACACCATTGTGATAGGTTGCTCGGAATACCCGTATAAACGTCTGCTTTTGGCGCCAATGTAAACTTGTCCTAAATAGATGTGATTTCTTTCTGTTTTAATGGCTCTTTTCATCTACAAGAGGGAATACAATACTAGTGAGGCTAACAATAAAAAGACTGTGCGTCGGGAGCGCGCATGTCTCCTCAGCAGGCGCACTGGGGTTGTGAATAGACACGGGAGCGCGCCTACAGACACATCGCTTCAAGAGGCGGCGTGTGGAGGGGCGTGGCATTTACGCTATCCGGACTGGCGTAGCTAGGCGGCTTTTCCAATAAGTAACGCGGAAAGAGATGGGTAGGCGGGGCGCTATCAGCTGAACTGTTTTATCTAGCTGGGCTACCGTAGTAGAAGGCAGAAAGCCATGTGAGCTTGCAGCCGATGCAGTGCCATAGAATGAGTAAGCAGAAAGCAGGCTTTGCAGATGACTTTGTACCTTCCTCTCTCTCTGTCTGGTGATTGTTATCACTGGACACCCTGGCACCTGGGGCTGTAACGTGCCCGTCGTCCACAGGTCCTTTCACATGGGACTGCTTGCCCAGTTCTGCAGATATGATTGGTGTGTGCCCCTCACCCCCCCCCTCCTCCTCCTTCCTATGTGCCCTGCACTGAACTTCTACCTCCAGTGACAGAGATGAGCCATCCACCGGGCTGGACCGGGATACGGAGAGCTCCGTGCAGGTCCAGCTATCACAGGGAGGAGATCCTCTCCCTATGATAGCCAAAGTGAGACTGATTGTGAGCCAATAGGATGTGATGGAGGCGGAGCATCTCATTCTATGGCAAATCTCATTCTATGGCACTGCACCGGCTCTGATCACGTGACCTGACAAAGGGGTTAATCCCCGAAACAGGTAGTCCCTCTGTGATCGAGCTCTGGCACCTTCCTATTCCTTTCATCTCTCCCTCATTGCCTTGTGGTCGGTGACCGGCTTGATACCGTTTGGCGATTGCAGCTGTCGACTCATGCATGGATTCGGCAGCTCTGCATCTCTCCCTGTTTTTGCGGTTCTCCATACCCGGACCATATAGCCCCACATTGATCCATCGAGCTCTAGTATTTTGTGACCTCCCCTGGGGCTCCCGCTAGGATCCCCGGGACCTGACATAGCCCACTTCCATCTGGCTTTGCCTGGAACAGTTGGGAGCTGTGTATTTACCAATTGAGATCACTGCTCCTCTTTTTCAGCCCCAGGGTTTGAGACAACTTTCCACCTTTTCGGCTCTACAGAGAACACACGGAAGCCGTGAGTCAGTGCTCACAGAGCACATTCCCTCCCCTTTGTTTCACTGAAATTTTCAATACATTGTCTCTGGTACATGATCTTTTTCCATTTGGAATTTAAGATTCTCACCTTTAAATCACTTTTTTTATTATTCTACTCGAACTGCGCTTCCTATGTTGATACATTGTTGGTTTCTCATCTGGTCTTTTGAGTTTGGGAGCAGCGGCCCGGAAAATTACAACGGTTTTACTCTCATTTCAATTACCTTGGATACATCTATGCACCTGGCTCTTTTGTTTCTTGTCTGCTGCCTCTGACCATCTCCTGTACTATGTCTGCAGTCTCCGACTATTTCTTGTATCATGTTCGCAGTCTCTGACAGTCTCCTGTAGTTTGTCTGCAGCCTCTGACCATCTCTCGTCTCATGTCCGCACTGTCTCTGACCATCTCTTGTATCATGTCCCTGTCTCTGACCCCATAGCTTATCGCTTATATCACATGGCCCCTATGGTAGATTCAAAGTAATCTTTGACCAGGACATAGACAGGAGGGGATCACAAGGAACCTATGATAGGTTTATAGTGATCTTCAACCAGGACATAGCCAGGAAGGACTCACATGGCCCCTATGGTAGGTTCATAGTAATCTCTGACCATGACATAGCCAGGAAGGACTCGCATGGACCCTATGGTAAGTTCATAGTGATCTCCGACCAGGACATAGCCAGGAAGGGATCACATGGCACCTATGGTAGGTTCATAGTGCTCTCCAACCAGGACATTGACAGGAAGGGATCACATGGACCCTATGTTTGGTCCATTGTGATTTCCGACCAGGACATAGCCAGGCAGGGATTACATGGCCCCTATGTTAGGTCCATAGTGATCTCCGACCAAGACAACCAGGAAGGAATCACATGGACCCTATGGTAGGTTTTAGTGATCTCCAACCAGGACATAGCCAGGAAGGGATCACATGACCCATATGGTTACAGCATTTTTTCATACCTGGCTAAAACTTTTGCACAGTACTGTAGAGAACATTGTATATACAGATATGATGGGAATGGGGGGGGGGGGGGTGGGTGACACTTACCAGGTGAAGCAGCCATCTTGTGAGATTGCGTTGGCCGGGAATCGAACCCGGGTCAACTGCTTGGAAAGCAGCTATGCTCACCGCTGCACCACCAACGCGAGGTAGCATGTCTTTGGAGTGTGGGAGGAAACCGGAGTACCCGGAGAAAACTCACGCAAGCACAGGGAGAACATGCAAACTCCATGCAGATAGTGTCCTAGTCAGGATTTGAACCATGAACCCCAGTGCTGCAAGACTAACCCCTAAGCCTCTGTGCTGCTCATATGCGGCCTCTGTTCTCTAAGGCCCGCCCCCGCTGAGCAGAGTACATCAGTTATGTCCACTCAAAGCGCCTTAAGAAGAAATCTTAACCTAAACTACAATCTATATATATAACACTCCAAAACACTTCTAAAGAATAACACACACCTCCACAACATATACAAACTTATTCTAATCTACAATATATAACACTCCTATAATAAAATTCACCCAAATATTAATAAATATGGGTACAGTGGTTCCCAAATTAACAACACAATGGAGCTAATTATTCCATTCACACTTAGGTCTTATTCACATGGAGGGTATGAATTCATACCCCATGGAAGGGCCGTGTTTACCGTAATGGGGATGCACAGGTGTTCCCAGCATCCCGTGTAGGAATTCCCATTGCTGTCAACTGAGGTGCAGCGGCTGTACCCAATATGACATCTGTGTGGGTGCCGGTGCACGGCCCCGAAACGCACCCAGGGTGCGTCCGCACAACTGCACCCACATGGATGTCCTTTTTGGGGTAAACACAGCCCCCACACAGGGTATAGATTTGTACACCCCGTGTGAGTGAGGCCTTGGACTTCTCCATAAAGGATATATAAACAAAAAACGGCGCTGGAATGAACGTGTGCAATATTAAACGTGAAAAAGAAAACACAGAAAAATGTGCAGCTGCTGATAAGAAAGTGCTAAAACCTTCAAGAAATACTCAAACCAATAAAACAGCGCTGGCAAACAAAAACTGTGACAGAATAAAACAATCCCACAAAATTGACTGGCATCAATGATGTGTGTGACAGAATTATTACATGTGTGACACAAAACTATCCCATATAGTTGACTAGCATCAATGATGTGTATGATAAAATTATTCCATAAGTGACATGATAGATAATAACCATAAAATTATTCCATGAGTGTCAAAAATGAATAGGTGATAAACCACAACCTATATGTGATAAAAAATATATATAGATGAAAATAAAAATATGAATAAGTCCAATTAGTGTCCCCAAAAAAACCAAGAACCAAAATAAATGTACATATGGGCTCCTCCTTGGAATAGACTCACCGGGCTAGCAGACAGACAGAGCAGCAAAGCAGAGGGCAGATATGCAGACAAGCTGAGATACGGCAAGCAGGCACAAATAGCAGAGCTGAATGAACAAGCCAGTGGGATGAGAAGGTCCAGGGAACGATGCGTGTACACAAGGCACAGTAATGTTCTTGGGGGTGTTGTACCGATAAAAGAAGAGAGCAAATGGTAAAGTGTTTTAGAAGGATATTTAAAATGCGCGCTCTGCGCTACTTACAGGATGCATAAAGGCAGGCAAACTTCTCAGATACTTCCGTGGTTGCAGCTGGTTCAGCGTGCGCTCCACGGGAACAGGAAGTGGCGTCAGTAGGTTAGATCCTTGGCCGGAAATTACGTCGACGCGTTTCGCCCCTCCTCCAGGGCGTCATCTTTCTTGAACTTTGTCATTGGTTCCGATATATACCATGACAGCTGGGTCATCTCCTACCCCATCCAGAAATTTGTCCATACAATCTGTAATGTCCCGAACCCGAGTGCCCGGTAAACAACATACCGTTAGGCGATGGCGGTCTCTGTGACAGATTGCCCTCTGTATCCTTCCAATAATTGAATCCCCTACTACTAGTATCCGCCTATCCTTTCTTGTATCCTTGCCCCCATCTTCACTGGAGACGTTCTCCTGGCATTTTAGTGGAGTATCAATGTGAACATCACATTTTGGTGCATTCTCTGTGTGAACATTACATGCTGGTAGAGTCTCCATGTGAGCGTCACATGCTGGTGGAGTCTCCATGTGAACGTCACATGCTGGTGGAGTCTCCATGTGAACGTCACATGCTGGTGGAGTCTCCATGTGAACGTCACATGCTGGTGGAGTCTCCATGTGAACGTCACATGCTGGTGGAGTCTCCATGTGAACGTCACATGCTGGTGGAGTCTCCATGTGAACGTCACATGCTGGTGGAATCTCCATGTGAACGTCCCATGCTGGTCGAGTCCTGGTGTTAAATTCACATACTGGTGGAATCTCTGTGTGAACGTCACATGCTGGTGGAGTCCTCGTGTAAACGTCACTTGCTGGAGGAGTCTCCATGTGAAAGTCAGTGTTGTCACGGGACCTTAAAAAACCGGGCCAGTAGCGCCCAAAAAGCGCCACTAAAGCCCTGCAAAAACGACTGGCACTTTAGTGCGGTTTTAGCGGAGCTTCAGTGTGAAGGGGGTCTTATTGTATGGTGGTGAATCATATGTAAATTACACCAAATAGATATTGTTGGTAATATAGATCAGCAGTTATACCGCGTACACACGAGCGAAATGTCCAACAGAAAAAGTCAGACGGAATCTTTTCAGTGTTTATTCCGATCGTGTGTATGCCTCATCAGACTTTTTTTTTCGAAAATTCTGACGGACCTAGAAATGAAACATGTTCTAAATATTTCCGACGGAACCAATTCCTATCGGGAAAAAACGCTCTAGTCCCGTCGTACGTGTTGTACGTCACCGCGTTCTAGACGGCTGGACTTTGGTGTGATCGTGTGTAGGCAAGACAGTTTCAGCGGAACTCTGTCAGAACTCCGTCGGAAAAACCTTCATGCCGCGTACACATGACCGGTTTTCCCGTCGGAATAAACTCTGAAGGTTTTTCCACACCAAAGCCTCCCAACGGGGATCCTAAAAAAGCTGTAAAAAAATAATAAAAATAATATTGTAAAAAATTATAAAAAAAATGAATTTGTAGAAAATAAAAAAATAATAAAAATAAAAAACTGCTAACACTGTCCACTGCCCTACTGACACCAACCTCTGCTCTACTGACACCAACCTCTGCTCTACTGACACCAACCTCTGCTCTACTGACACCAACCTCTGCTCTACTGACACCAACCTCTGCTCTACTGACACCAACCTCTGCTCTACTGACACCAACCTGTGCTCTACTGACACCGTCCTCTGCCCTACTGACACCAACCTCTGCCCTACTGACACCAACCTCTGCCCTACTGACACCAACCTCTGCCCTACTGACACCAACCTCTGCTCTACTGACACCGACTACTGACACCGTCCTCTGCCCTACTGACACCAACCTCTGCTCTACTGACACCGTCCTCTGCCCTACTGACACCAACCTCTGCCCTACTGACACCAACCTCTGCTCTACTGACACCGTCCTCTGCCCTACTGGCACCAACCTCTGCTCTACTGACACCGTCCTCTGCCCTACTGACACCAACCTCTGCTCTACTGGCACCAACCTCTGCCCTACTGACACCAACCTCTGCTCTACTGACACCAACCTCTGCTCTACTGACACTGTCCACTGCCACCAACCTCTGCCCTACTGACACTGTCCACTGCTCTACTGACACCAACCTCTGCTCTACTGACACTATCCTCTGCCCTACTGACACCAACCTCTGCTCTACTGACACCAACCTCTGCCCTACTGACACCAACCTCTGCTCTACTGACACCGTCCTCTGCCCTACTGACACCAACCTCTGCTCTACTGACATCAACCTCTGCCCTACTGACACCAACCTCTGCTATACTGACACCATCCTCTGCCCTACTGACACCAACCTCTGCTCTACTGACACCAACCTCTGCTCTACTGACACCAACCTCTGCTCTACTGACACCAACCTCTGCTCTACTGACACCAACCTCTGCTCTACTGACACCAACCTGTGCTCTACTGACACCGTCCTCTGCCCTACTGACACCAACCTCTGCTCTACTGACACCAACCTCTGCCCTACTGACACCAACTTCTGCCCTACTGACACCAACTTCTGCCCTACTGACACCAACCTCTGCCCTACTGACACCAACCTCTGCCCTACTGACACCAACCTCTGCTCTACTGACACTGTCCACTGTTCTACTGACACCAACCTCTGCCCTACTGACACTATCCACTGCTCTACTGACACCAACCTCTGCTCTACTGACACCGTCCTCTGCCCTACTGACACCAACCTCTGCTCTACTGACACCGTCCTCTGCCCTACTGGCACCAGCCTCTGCTCTACTGACACCATCCTCTGCCCTACTGACACCAACCTCTGCTCTACTGGCACCAACCTCTGCCCTACTGACACCAACCTCTGCTCTACTGAAACCAACCTCTACTCTACTGACACTGTCCACTGCTCTACTGACACTAACCTCTGCCCTACTGACACCAACCTCTGCCCTACTGACACCAACCTCTGCTCTACTGACACTGTCCACTGTTCTACTGACACCAACCTCTGCCCTACTGACACTATCCACTGCTCTACTGACACCAACCTCTGCTCTACTGACACTGTCCTCTGCCCTACTGACACCAACCTCTGCTCTACTGACACCGTCCTCTGCCCTACTGACACCAACCTCTGCTCTACTGACATCAACCTCTGCCCTACTGACACCAACCTCTGCTATACTGACACCGTTCTCTGCCCTACTGACACCGTCCTCTGCTCTACTGACACCGTCCTCTGCTCTACTGACACCGTCCTCTGCCCTACTGACACCAACCTCTGCTCTACTGACACCAACCTCTGCCCTACTGACACTGTCCACTGCTCTACTGACACTAACCTCTGCTCTACTGACACTGTCCTCTGCCCTACTGACACCAACCTCTGCCCTACTGACACCAACCTCTGCTCTACTGACACCGTCCTCTGCCCTACTGACACCAACCTCTGCTCTACTGACATCAACCTCTGCCCTACTGACACCAACCTCTGCTATACTGACACCGTCCTCTGCCCTACTGACACCGTCCTCTGCTCTACTGACACCGTCCTCTGCTCTGCTGATATACACGCATGTGTGTTTGTGCTCTGGGGTGCACACCCTAATGCAATAGGCTGTGCACACTAATGGTCACTACTCTTTTCTCAAGGAACTTATAGAAACCTCTGTTGGGACCTTGGGTTCCAGTTAGGCTGCAGAAGAGGAAAGGGGTTGATAGGGGCACAGCTGATTGTATTCAAGGGCCTGGGGGTGTTTTCATAAATGTGAACCTTTTTTAAAAAAATCTTTAGTCCTCGTTTACAATTTAGAAACAGAATCAGTTTTAGTTATTTCAACACAATGGGTTGTTTGGAAATGAAATACAGAAAATGAGTATAATATGGAAAATATTGTCACAGGTTATATAGAGATAAGGTGACCCACATGTTAAAATGGTGTAGGCGGTTTGATAAACTGGAAGAGCATCCACTAGTAAACATCACCATATCAGTGCTGATAATAACACTTGCCTCAATTAACCCCGCCTCCCATCTATCGGTATACTGAATAGGTCCGCCTACTCAGGAACGAGGCAAGGGTTGGGCAGCATGGGCAGCTGCCCTGGGTGGAGTGAAGTAAAGGGGCAAAAAAATGGACGCTGAGTGGTACACCCATTCTACAGCATGTATTAACAGTGGGGGAAGTGGGCGCAAGTCTGGATCCTTGTCCTGGGCGCTGAACGACCCTGTCCTGGTACTGCTCCTACTGCAAGCCTGGCCCGATGTGCGGGCGTCGCACTCTGTGATCACCAAGTCCTTGGGTTCTGGGTCCTTTACCACGTGATTGGCTGTCAGCCAATGACAGCTGATCACATGATGTAGACGGAAGCCCGTAATCGGCGTAAGGAGAAAAAAGCAAGCCAATTACCGGCTTCTGTAAAAGGGACATCGGTCCCACACAGTGCACACCAGTGCCACCTACCAGTGCTCATCAGTACTGCTAACCAGTGCCACCTATCAGTGCCCATCAGTGCTGCCAATCACTGCCCATCAGTGCCTCATCATCAGTACCACCTATCAGTGCCACCTATCACTGCCCATCAGTGCTGCCTATCAGTGCCACCTATCACTGCTCATCAGTGCTGCCAATCACTGCCCATCAGTGCCTCATCATCAGTACCACCTATCAGTGCCACCTATCACTGCTCATCAGTGCTGCCTATCAGTGCCACCTATCACTGCTCATCAGTGCCAATCACTGCCCATCAGTGCCTCATCATCAGTACCACCTATCAGTGCCACCTATCACTGCCCATCAGTGCTGCCTATCAGTGCCACCTATCACTGCTCATCAGTGCTGACAATCACTGCCCATCAGTGCCTCATCATCAGTGACGCCTATCAGTGCCCATCAGTGCCACCTATCACCCAGTGGCGATTATATACCACCAAAAGAAAGCTCTATTTATTTATGTGGGGAAAAAAATGATAAAAATTTCATATGGGTACAGTGTTGCATAACCGCGCAATTGTCATTTAAAGTGTGACAGCGCTGAAAGCTGAAAATTGGCCTGGGAAGGAAGGGGGAATATGTGCCCAGTAAGCAAGTGGTTAAAGTGGACCTAGCATCATAACTGTAAACTTGCTGGAAATGAACGGGCAATACAGAAATTTAAGAGATATATAAAGTGTAGCGCTAAAGTGTCTTAACAATTTGCCCATCCATGTAAGCAGGGAAGATAGAGAAATGTCAGCTGTCATCTATTGTATTCAGCAGCCGCTGCTTTGAAGAGATCTGATTGGCTCCTTGAACTAAAGTCGAATTAAAAATCCAATTTTCTGGTGCAGTAGGCATAGGGGGTGCCAACAGGCCACCCAGAGCTTGAATTTTGGCCAATTTAGTAGAAATCAACTGAAATTTGAGCAGTGTTTGGCCAACATGAGGCCGTATTCAGAGAAGAGACTTGGAGGATTCGGGGGCTGGAAATGGGCTGGAAATTCTTGCACATGCACTATAGGCCTAAACAGCACTAAAAAGACTGCAGTTCCCCTGTAATGGAACCACAGAGCATGTAAAACAGACGGTGCAAGCACACCATTATTTCTCATGGTTCTGCTGAGGTTTGCACACTGACAAGATTGTCATGTAGATGACAAAGTATTTTCCTGCAGATTGCTGCTATTGTTCTCTTTGTGTCAGAAATATGCGTTGTCTCTCATCCAGATGTACGCAGAGCTTCGCTGAGGTCCTTCCAGCCTCCTTCTTTCTTCATCTTGTTTGAGCATTTGTGCTTTTTTAATTCAATCACAGCCATAAGGCCACTGCACTGGGTGTAGGGGATAATTTGGAGGAGGTGGGGGTGTAGGGGATGAATAAAGGAGGAGGTGGGGGTGTAGGGGATGAATGGAGGGGGTGGAGGGGATGAATGGAGGAGAAGGGGGTGTAGTGTATGAATGGAGGAAGTGGGGGTGTATGGGGATGAATGGAGGAAGTGGGGGTGTAGGGGATGAATGGAGGAGGTGGGGTGTAGGGAATGAATGGAGGGGGTGTAGGGGATGAATGGAGGAGGTGGGAGTGTAGTGGATGAATGGAGGAGGAGGTGGGGGTGTAGGGAATGAATAGAGGAAAAGGTGGGGTGTAGGGGATGAATGGAGAAGGAGGTGGGGGTGTAGGGGATGAATTAAGGAGGAGATGGGGGTGTAGCGGGTGAATGGAGGAGGAGGTGGGGGTGTAGGGGATGAATGAAGGAATAGATGGGGGTGTAGCGGATGAATGGAGGAGGAGGTGGGGGTGTAGGGGATAAATGGCGGCGGAGGCGGTGGGGGTGTAGGGGATGAATGGAGGAGAAGGTGGGGGTGTAGGGGATGAATGGAGGAGGAGGTGGGGGTGTAGGGGATGAATGGAGGAGAAGGTGGCAGTGTAGGGTATGAATGGAAGAGGTGGGGGTTTAGGGGATGAATGGAGGAGGAGATGGGGGTGTAGGGGATGAGTGGAGGAGGAGGTGGGGGTGTAGGGGATGAGTGGAGGAGGAGGTGGGGGTGTAGGGGATGAGTGGAGGAGGGGGTGGGGGTGTAGGGGATGAATAGAGGAGGAGGTGGGGTGTAGGGGGGAGTGAGGGGGGTGGGGGTGAGTATGGGGGGTGGTGGGGGTGTAGGGGATGAATAGAGGAGGAGGTGGGGTGTAGGGGGTGAATGGAGGTGGGGATGTAGGGGATGAATGGAGGAGGAGGTGGGGGTGTAGGGGATGAATAGAGGAGGAGGTGGGGTGTAGGGGGTGAATGGAGGTGGGGATGAATAGAGGAGGAGGTGGGGGTGTAGGGGATAAATTAAGGAGAAGATGGGGGTGTAGGGGATGAGTGGAGGAGGGGGTGGGGGTGTAGGGGATGAATGGAGGTGGGGGTGTAGGGGATGAATAGAGGAGGAGGTGGGGTGTAGGGGGTGAATGGAGGTGGGGGTGTAGGGGATGAATGGAGGAGGAGGTGGGGGTGTAGGGGATGAATAGAGGAGGAGGTGGGGGTGTAGGGGATGAATGAAGGAGACGATGGGGGTGTAGGGGATGAGTGGAGGAGGGGATGGGGGTGTAGGGGATGAGCGGAGGTGGGGGTGTAGGGGATGAATAGAGGAGGAGGTGGGGTGTAGGGGGTGAATGGAGGTGGGGGTGTAGGGGATGAATGGAGGAGGAGGTGGGGGTGTAGGGGATGAATAGAGGAGGAGGTGGGGGTGTAGGGGATGAATGAAGGAGACGATGGGGGTGTAGGGGATGAGTGGAGGAGGGGGTGGGGGTGTAGGGGATGAATGGAGGTGGGGGATTAGGGGATGAATAGAGGAGGAGGTGGGGTGTAGGGGGTGAATGGAGGTGGGGGTGTAGGGGATGAATGGAGGAGGAGGTGGGGGTGTAGGGGATGATTGGAGGAGGTGGGGGTGTAGGGGATGATTTTTTTTTATGCTAGAACCAAGAAACCATCAGGTGAGTGGGGTGGCTTTAATGGGGCTCCGTCTCTTTGAGGTGAATAGGCACCTTTTGCCCTGAGTTTTGCCTAATTATAATGAAGAATTGATCTTCAGATTCTTGCATAATCTGAGCCCTTTAGTTTTCTTCTTCATGGAGTCGCAGGGTTCAGAGATGGTGCCTCCTCCGCTCACCAGTATGCCCAGCATAAGCCTCTCTCTGTCCACACAAAGCTGAAATCTCCTTATCTCTCCAGCACTAGACGTCCTATATAAGAGGATTGGGGTTTTTTGGCCTTCGTTCCAGTTTGCTTCAAAGTCTGTCTGATCTGGGTAGGGTGAGGTGTTATCCTGTCTTTAAAAAACATATCTTCTATTAAAGTGATACTGTGATTGGAAAATGTATTTATTTGTACATAAACTGCAGCATATTTGGCACACATGAAAGGATAGAAGTAAAAATCACCTTTACAGCTCATTGGCTTCTGTATAGCCAGGTATAGCCTCAGAAGCCTCCGGGCTGCAGCCTCTTTGCAGCCACTTCCTGTCTACATGCAGGGCCGGTGCTACCACTAGGCAAACTAGGCAGCCGCCTAGAGAGCACTGCTGCCTAGGGTGCCCGGACACTGGTGTTCCTGCTCTTTTCTCTCTTCAACAAGCAACTAAGTCTCAGCATCAGGAGGTGGAGGACTGTGTCTGTGTCCCGAATGAATGGAAGCAAGCAAACGTTAATTTATGGGCACTGGTAGGCTGCATTGATGGGCCCTGGTAGGCTGCCTTTGATGGGTGCTTCATTAAAAAGGTGGGGTGTACATGGGCAGGGAAAAGGGGGTGGGGTCAGGGGGGGGGGGCGGCAAAAGGAAGTTCCACCTAGGGTGTCAAAAATCCTTGCACCAGCCCTGCCTACATGGACTCCAGCAATGGCTTCATGACATTCCTCAGGGCGGGTTCCCTAATTGTGACAACAGTAGACCATGCCTGTGTAACGTGGGTTGAAATGGCCACATTTATTCTGCATTGGAAGCCTGAGCGACAGCATAGACAACACAGGAGCGCAGAAACAGGAACCAGGCGTTTTTTAGTCTGTAACAGAAAGTGCCTGAACAAGGCCCTTTATTGTAGGATCAAAAGTATTATTCTAAAGCGGTAGTAAAATCTCATAGACCCTTGTGGGCTCATGTATCCCTCTCCCAGCCAATCAGCTGTAACGTAACCTGAGATGCGCATGGGCATCCCAGACCACATTTACGGCACTTTCTGTGTGCCATGGTGCAGTGACTCCTACAGGCATGCATTGCTGGATGATGGAGGTGAGTATTTTCAGGAGTTTAGTTCCACTTTAACCACTTCAGCCCCGACCAATTTGCAGCCAAAGGACCAGGCCCCTTTTTTGCCATTCGGCACTGCGTCGCTTTAACTGACAATTGCGCGGTCATGCGACGTGGCTCCCAAACAAAATTGACGTCTTTTTTTCCCCACAAATAGAGCTTTCTTTTGGTGGTATTTGATCGCCCCTGCGGTTTTTATTTTTTGCGCTATAAACAAAAATAGAGCGACAATTTTGAAAAAAATGCAATATTTTTTGCTTTTTGCTATAATAAATAAACCCAAAAAATATATAAAAAAACGTTTTTTTCCTCAGTTTAGGCCGATACGTATTCTTCTACTTATTTTTGGTTAAAAAAAAATCGCAATTAGCGATTATTGATTGGTTTGCGCAAAAGTTATAGCGTTTACAAAATAGGGGATAGTTTTATAGCATTTTTATTAATATTTTTTTTTTTTACTAGTAATGGCGGCGATCAGCGATTTTTATTGTGACTGCGACATTATGGGGGACACATCGGACATTTCTGACACATTTTTGGGACCATTGTCATTTATACAGCAATCAGTGCTATTTAAATGCACTGATTCCTATGTAAATGACAGTGGCAGTGAAGGAGTTAACCACTAGGGGGCGGGGAGGGGTTAGTGTAACATGTTGTGTTTTTTTTTTACAGTAGGGGGCGTGGCTGACGTCTGACGTCACTGATCGGCTGTTCCCGATGAGCGGGAACAGCCGATCAGTGACAGGCAGTGTAGGAAGCGCGGGGAGAGGTTTGTTTACACAGACCTCTCCCCGTTCTTCAGCTCTGTGACCCGATCGCGGGACACCAGCGGCGATCGGGTCCACTGGTCCCGCGACCGTGGTCACGGAGCTCCCGACCTGGTCGCGAGTGCGCCACCGGCGCCGCGCGCGCGACCCCACGGCTAGGCAATTAAAGGGGACGTATATATACGTGCTTTTGCCTAGCCGTGCCATTCTGTCAACCTATATTTACATGCGGCGGTCGGGAAGCAGTTAAAAATATTAAAAACAATTTAAACATATTAAAGGAGGTTTTATTGATTGGGTTTACATCTATTTTAACTATTTTCTCACTTAGGCCCCTTTCACACTGGGGCGGGGAGCCGCGGTGACGGTAAAGCAGCGCTATATTTAGCGCTGCTTTACCGTCGTTTTAACCGCGGTATTCGTCTGCTCGCGGTGCGGTTTTACCCCCTGCGAACGGCCGAAAAAGGGTTAAACACCCCCGCAGAGCGCCGCCGTAGCGGCACTTTGCGGCGGTTTTACCGCGGTGTCCCATTCTAATCAATGGGAAGGAGCGGTGAACACATCGCTCCTATACCGCTCCAAGATGCTGCTAGCAGGACTTTTTTTGTCATCCTCCTAGCGCACCGCTCCAGTGTGAAAGCCCGCCGGCTTTCACACTGGAGTTAAAGGGGCCGGATTTTTTCAGGCGGTGAACAGGCGCTATTTTTAGCGCTGCACCGCATGAAAAACGCCCCGGTGTGAAAGGGGCCTTAGGGCTCTTTCACACGGACGCCTTCCATTGTGATTAGCAGGGACTCTGTAAGCTGATCCCTACTGATCAAAGCGGGCAGATGACAGGTCCGCAGGGCTGCTGTTAGAAGTCACGAGGGGCCCCATACAGCCTACCTGACAGGGCCCCCTCCTGGCTGGAAGTGACTGAGGACATCTATGTATCAGTCCCTTTCTCTGCAGCCTCAGCTGCACAGATGTTTCCAATCTCTTTTTATTATTTTCGATTTAATACAAATACATTGCTTTTTAGAATCTCTCAAGGTGAACTCTATATTCTTGCTATATATTAAAACAATATCAATATTCTTTATAGTCCTACATAGAATCACTTGCATAATTTTCCTACTATTCATAATCAACATCCACATCTCCACCTCCACCCAAAAAAAATAATAAAGCGGCACAGATGAAATTATTGGAAGTGCTCTGAGGCTTCTTGCTCATTCGCAAACCGAAGCATAGTAAACACAGTTTACTATGCTTCTGCAACGAATGGACACAGGAGTGATTGGTACCGATCACTCCTTGTGTTCCTTCAGGAAAGGAAAGGGCCAATAAATTATATATTATTATTATACACCACCCTGTGTGCCCACAGCATCTGTCAGCAGGAGTTTCACTGGTGTTTGGGTCCTCGGTGCCGGCATGTTTAAAAAAGGGAATCCGGCTGCGACTCCTTGCGGTTTTACAGCCGGTTTCCCACTGCACATGTGTGAGCCGCTCTGTGCTTTATGAATGGTCCTGTGGCCTTCTGGGACCTAACAGCTCCCACCAAAAAAATTATAATGTGCCAAATGTGGCAGTTGGGGGGGTGGGGGGGACGACATAAAGCCGAACTTCCCCTCTAGGGTGAAGTTCTGCTTTAACCACGAAAATTTACCCCCCTTCATGACCAGGCCATTTTTGGGATACAGCACTGCGTTACTTTAACTAACCATTGCGCGGTCATGCGCCGCTGTACCCAAATAAAATTGATGTTCTTTTTTACCCACAAATACAGATTTCTTTTGGTGGTATTTGATCACCTCTGCATTATTTTTTGCGCTATAAACAAAAAAAGGCCAACAATTTTGAAAGAAAAAAACAATATTTTTTTACTTTCTGCTATAAAACGTATCCAACAATTAAAAAAATAAATAAAAATCTATCGGCGTATAACACGCATTTCAGGGGGAAATCGTGGGTGCGTGTTATACGCCGACCCCCCCCCCCCCCCCCCCGCCGATTGTGAGCCTCTCGGCTGCTCTCAGCTGTTCTCGCCGGCTTTCGGTCGCTCTCGGCTGCTCTCAGAGTCCCGCGTGAGCTGGCGAGAGCGTCTGAAAGCAGCCGGGAACGTCCGAAAGCCAGAGAGAGTGGCCGAGAACGGGCGAAAGCGGCCGAAAGCCGGCGAGAGCTGCCAAAAGCTATCGAGAGCTGCCCAGATACACAGGACATCCGGCTCTGTATCTCGGCGGCGTCATTTTTTAACGTAAATGACACTGGGGCAAAGCTGCAATGACAAGGCTGCAGATGGGCACTGACAAGGCTGCAGATGGGCACTGACAAGGCTGCAGATGGCTGCAGATGGGCACGGACAAGGCTGCAATGACACTGACAAGGCTGCAATGACACTGACAAGGCTGCAAATGGACACTGACAAGGCTGCAGATGGGCACTGACAAGGCTGTAGATGGGCACTGACAAGGCTGCAATGACACTGACAAGGCTGCAATGACACTGACAAGGCTGCAGATGGACACTGACAAGGCTGCAGATGGGCACTGACAAGGCCTGCAGATGGACACTGACAAGGCTGCAGATGGGCACTGACAAGGCTGCAGATGGGCACTGACAAGGCTGCAATGACACTGAAAAGGCTGCAATGACACTGACAAGGCTGCAGATGGACACTGACAAGGCTGCAGATGGGCACTGACAAGGCCTGCAGATGGACACTGATAAGGCTGCAATGACACTGACAAGGCTGCAGATGGGCACTGACAAGGCTGCAATGACACTGACAAGGTTGCAGATGGTCACTGACAAGGCTGCAGATGGACACTGACAAGGCTGCAGATGGGCACCAACAAGGCTGCAGATGGGCACCGACAAGGCTGCAATGACACTGACAAGGCTGCAATGACACCGACAAGGCTGCAGATGGACACTGACAAGGCTGCAGATGGACACTGACAAGGCTGCAGATGGACACCGACAAGGCTGCAGATGGGCACTGACAAGGCTGCAATGACACTGACAAGGCTGCAATGACACTGACAAGGCCTGCAGATGGACACTAACAAGACTGCAGATGGGCACTGACAAGGCCTGCAGATGGGCACTGACAAGGCCTGCAGATGGACACTGACAAGGCTGCAGATGGGCACTGACAAGGCTGCAGATGGGCACTGACAAGGCTGCAATGACACTGAAAAGGCTGCAATGACACTGACAAGGCTGCAGATGGACACTGACAAGGCTGCAGATGGGCACTGACAAGGCCTGCAGATGGACACTGACAAGGCTGCAATGACACTGACAAGGCTGCAGATGGGCACTGACAAGGCTGCAATGACACTGACAAGGTTGCAGATGGTCACTGACAAGGCTGCAGATGGACACTGACAAGGCTGCAGATGGGCACCAACAAGGCTGCAGATGGGCACCGACAAGGCTGCAATGACACTGACAAGGCTGCAATGACACTGACAAGGCTGCAGATGGACACTGACAAGGCTGCAGATGGACACCGACAAGGCTGCAGATGGACACCGACAAGGCTGCAGATGGACACCGACAAGGCTGCAGATGGGCACTGACAAGGCTGCAATGACACTGACAAGGCCTGCAAATGGACACTGACAAGGCTGCAGATGGGCACTGACAAGGCTGTAGATGGGCACTGACAAGGCTGCAATGACACTGACAAGGCTGCAATGACACTGACAAGGCTGCAGATGGACACTGACAAGGCTGCAGATGGGCACTGACAAGGCCTGCAGATGGACACTGACAAGGCTGCAGATGGGCACTGACAAGGCTGCAGATGGGCACTGACAAGGCTGCAATGACACTGAAAAGGCTGCAATGACACTGACAAGGCTGCAGATGGACACTGACAAGGCTGCAGATGGGCACTGACAAGGCCTGCAGATGGACACTGACAAGGCTGCAATGACACTGACAAGGCTGCAGATGGGCACTGACAAGGCTGCAATGACACTGACAAGGTTGCAGATGGTCACTGACAAGGCTGCAGATGGACACTGACAAGGCTGCAGATGGGCACCGACAAGGCTGCAGATGGGCACCGACAAGGCTGCAATGACACTGACAAGGCTGCAATGACACTGACAAGGCTGCAGATGGACACTGACAAGACTGCAGATGGACACTGACAAGGCTGCAGATGGACACTGACAAGGCTGCAGATGGACACCGACAAGGCTGCAGATGGGCACTGACAAGGCTGCAATGACACTGACAAGGCTGCAATGACACTGACAAGGCCTGCAGATGGACACTAACAAGACTGCAGATGGACACTGACAAGGCTGCAGATGGACACCGACAAGGCTGCAGATGGACACCGACAAGGCTGCAGATGGACACCGACAAGGCTGCAGATGGACACCGACAAGGCTGCAGATGGGCACTGACAAGGCTGCAATGACACTGACAAGGCCTGCAAATGGACACTGACAAGGCTGCAGATGGGCACTGACAAGGCTGTAGATGGGCACTGACAAGGCTGCAATGACACTGACAAGGCTGCAATGACACTGACAAGGCTGCAGATGGACACTGACAAGGCTGCAGATGGGCACTGACAAGGCTGCAGATGGACACTGACAAGGCTGCAGATGGGCACTGACAAGGCTGCAGATGGGCACTGACAAGGCTGCAATGACACTGAAAAGGCTGCAATGACACTGACAAGGCTGCAGATGGACACTGACAAGGCTGCAGATGGGCACTGACAAGGCCTGCAGATGGACACTGACAAGGCTGCAATGACACTGACAAGGCTGCAGATGGGTACTGACAAGGCTGCAATGACACTGACAAGGTTGCAGATGGTCACTGACAAGGCTGCAGATGGACACTGACAAGGCTGCAGATGGGCACCGACAAGGCTGCAGATGGGCACCGACAAGGCTGCAATGACACTGACAAGGCTGCAATGACACTGACAAGGCTGCAGATGGACACTGACAAGACTGCAGATGGACACCGACAAGGCTGCAGATGGACACCGACAAGGCTGCAGATGGACACCGACAAGGCTGCAGATGGGCACTGACAAGGCTGCAATGACACTGACAAGGCCTGCAAATGGACACTGACAAGGCTGCAGATGGGCACTGACAAGGCTGTAGATGGGCACTGACAAGGCTGCAATGACACTGACAAGGCTGCAATGACACTGACAAGGCTGCAGATGGACACTGACAAGGCTGCAGATGGGCACTGACAAGGCTGCAATGACACTGACAAGGCCTGCAGATGGACACTAACAAGGCTGCAGATGGACACTGACAAGGCTGCAGATGGACACTGACAAGGTTGCAGATGGACACTGACAAGGTTGCAGGTGGACACTGACAAAATGACACTGATAAGGCTGCATTGATGAGCATTTAAATGTAAGTTTTTTTTCCTTAAACTTCCCTCCTAATCTTGGGGCGCGTGTTATAGGCTGGCGCGTGTTATACGCCGATAAATACAGCATTTTCTTCTTCAATTTCGGCCAATTTCATCAAATATATTCTGCTACATATTTTTGTTAAAAAAAAAAAAAAGTGTATATTCAGGATATACAATCAGTTTATATCCAGTTTTAGTAAATCAATCCCTTCAATTTGGATGTCATTGCTGAGATCCTTCTTGAAATGCCAGTTAACTGGCTGCCATGACAATCATCTATTGTCTAGTATGTTCTAAGTCATCTAACTGGGAACAATTACAGTATTCAGGAGTTCTTATTGGTGATTATGTTTGCTCCAGATCTGTGATTCTGTAGCAAAAAAAACAGCCAGGCAACAAGAATCTTCAGAAGGCTGCCAGCAATGGCAACCCACATATTTTAACATGGATGGTTGACTGAGGATTAGTGGTATTTGCTATCCTTCCCAAAACACATCCCAAAACGCATCCCAAAATACCCCGGGGTGATGTGTATTTTTTTCATCAATATGCAGCCGCTGCCTGCTCATTACCAGAGGCCCTTGATAGGCGAGATAAGGGCTATGCATTGCTTGGGAACACATTTCCCGTCTAATAGACTTTCTGTCTTGTTCTGCCTTGCCGAGCAGGTACTGCTCTCTGCAGCTATCTTAAGCGTCCTCGCCGTACTCAGCAAAAAAAAAAAACAAGTGGTGCGTCCACGAAGACACGATATGCACTGAATTCAAATGCTTGTCCTTTAAAATTTGTCATGACCTCAGCTATTAAAAAGGCTGTAGAGAAAAAAAAAAAAAATCAGCATGCTTTACTTCACCACTGACAAGAAATAATAATGTTCCATCCTATTATGGGTCATAGCATATGTTTTGGGCCTGTCTAATACACTACCGATTTCTCTGGCTTCAGGACGGCTCACTAACCTTTCTACATAATGCAGATTTATCTCCTAGTAGCTCCTTTCACTTCATCCCGTCCTGCATGAGAAACTTTCTCTCAGCTATTGGTTCCTGTTATGCCTAGTGTGAATGGGGCCTTAAAGGAGTTGTAAAGGCAGTTTTTTTTTTTTTTTTCATCTTAATGCATTGTATGCATCAAAGCGGAGTTCCACCCAAAAATGGAACTTCCGCTTTAAGGGAGGTGACCCCCTAACATGCCACATTTGGCATGTCATTTTTTGGGGGGCGGGGAAGAGCCAGTACCCTCTTTTCAGAGGGTAGTAGGTCCCACTTCCTCCCGGCGCACTGCCTCACTGTAAGGGAGATCACCTCTCCCCCCTCCCTCTCGGCAATCATCTGGGACCTGTGACGTGTCCCACATGATTGCCCGGCCAGTCACAGTGTGTGTAGCAGCCTCCGCAGCACCCCCTAATTACTTACCTGAGCCCCATCTCTCTCCAGCGATGTCCACGAGTATCTTAGCCGTCCGGGACTCTCCTCCTGATTGGCTGCAGCCGCGCCATTTGCTCTCGTGGCTGTCAATCAAAGTCAGTTAGCCAATCAGAAGAGAGGGGGGGGTGGAGCCGGGTCGGGGCTTCATGTCTGAATGGACACACGGAGCTGTGACTCAGCTCAGGTGCCCCCATAGCAAGCTGCTTGCTGTTGGGGACACTCGACAGGAGGGAGGGGCCTTGAAAAGGAGGATCCGTGCTGCTTTGTGCATAACCAACTGCACAGAGGAGGTAAGTATAACATGTTTGGTATTTAAAAAAACAAGACTTTACATTCACTTTAAGTATTGTGCAACCCTGCCAGATAGCACAGCCAGATTGGAGACCATACTTTTCTCTACTTAACTTAAAGGGACAGTTTACCTTTACAAAAAAAAACTGCCTCTGCAGGTAAGAAGTATTTGTAGCTAGCTCTGACTAAAGTTAAATAATACCCTTGCTATAGGTGTAGGCAGTGGTGGCCCGTCCACTAGGGGCACATTGGCGCCATCCCCCTATCCATATGTCCGGCCCCCAGATCTACATGCAGGGACGATGGACGCATGGATTCCAATGGGGAGGGTGTTCATTTTTGAAGCACGTGAGTAGAGCCAGAGGTTCTAATAGGCTTCAAAAAAGGGTGGTCTCAGGGCACAGAGCACTGCGCTCCAAGCCCACCCAGTTGTGTTACAATAGCGAATGAATATTCGCTATTGTAACACTGAATCTCCTCCCGGCCAATCAGGAAGCGGGTCATGAGACTCGTCACCCAATTGGCCGAAAGAAGAGCCAATTGGCTGGCCGGCTGGAGGAGGAGGGAGGAGGCGCACGGAGGAGAGGAGGGAGAAGATGGAACCGAGCCAACAAGCAGTCCACAGCCCATAGAGAAGCTGACACCGCCCACCTCACTGCCCACGAGATGGGGTAAGTGCAAGGCCCAGACTGGGGGGGGGAGGGGTGCCGCCCGTGACCCAGTCAGCCACGTAGAATTGTTTGCCGCCCCCTGGTTGGCCCAAAATGCTGCCCCACACTCTCCCAGTCAGAGTTCTGCTGTTCAGGGGATCTCAAGCTGATACCAAGTCAAAAGTGGAGTTATTGGCCAAAGAAGCGTAGGGGTTCATTTACTATACTGGAGAGTGCAAAATCTGGCGCAGCTCTGCACAGAAACCAATCAGCTTCCAGGTTTTAATTGAACATGATGAAGTTAGAAGCTGATTGGCTGCAATGCAGAGCTGCACCAGATTTTGCACTCTCCAGTTTTAATAAATAAACCCCACAGTGACCATTATTACCATGAGCAAAAGCATTGTTTTTCTTTAAAAAAAAATGTTATAGTCAGTCTGGCCAAACTTATAGGGCAGTAGTAAAGCATAATGACTATGCAGAACTACTAAGTAGAAAGCAGAACATCTATTGAGCTATCATTGGCTCCTTAGAAGTATTAATTCAAATCAATGCAAAGAAAGAATGTTTTTTCCTTTAAACATGATCACATAGGGTGATGTTTACTAAAACTGGAGCACTCAGAATCTGGTGCAGCTGTGCATGGTAGCCAATCAGCTTCTAACATCAGCTTGTTCAATTAAAGTGATACTAAAATCTTTTTTTAAAATAACAAACCTGTTATACTTGCCTCCCCTGTGCAGTGGTTTTGCACAGAGCAGCCCGGATCCTCTTCGCTCCTGGGGCCCCCTTCATGCTGAGTGCCCCACAGCAAGCAGCTTGCTATGGGGGCACCCGAGCCAAGCCACTGCTTTGTGTTTCCATTCAGACACGGAGCCTCGGCTCGGTTTGGCTCCACCCCCCTCTCTCTCCTCATTGATTCACTGACTTTGATTGACAGCAGCGGGAGCCTAGGCGCTCTGCTGCTGTCTCAGCCAATGAGGAGAAGAGTCCCAGGCAGCCAAGACTCTCGTGCAACATTGCTGCTGACTTTTAATATTAGGACACTTACCTGTCCAGGGTTCCCGCAATGTCGGCACCCGAAGCCGATTTTCGGATCAGCTCTCGGGTGCTGAAGCCACCATTCAAGGTAAGGGAAACTGGCAATGAAGCCTTTTTGGCTTTACAGCCGGTTACCTACTGCGCATGCGTGAAGCGCGCATGCGTGAAGCGCGCATGCGTGAAGCGCGCTGCGCTTTCTAACTGGCCCAGCTGCGGAGGAGGGGGGGCCGAACTTCCGAAGGACGGCGCAGCGGCGGTGTCTCCTGGAAGTGGGGAAGGGTACCTGTACCTGAAAGGTGCCATATGTGGAACCGGAGGGGGGGAGGAAGCATATAAGCAGAGGTTCCATTTTTTAGGTGTAACTCTGTTTTAAGCCTTGACAATAAAACCTGGAAGCTGATTGGTTTCTATTCAGAGCTACACCAGATTTTGGACATTTTTGTTTTAGTAAATCCCCCCCCCCCACAGTGTCAGTATTGTAATAACTGTAGATTCCAGTTGAAGCGGTTTCCTAATACAGAAAAGGAATAGTGGCCACTGTAACTTGGAAATAGATTCTTTCTGTCTTCTTTGAATGGTGTTTTGCTTAAAATAGCCTCTAGTCAGCGCAGGCATCTTGAGAAGGAACAGAGGAGCACTCGCATCAAGTGCCAATAAGGAAAATCAAAGCTGTTGAGTTTAAAGAGAGCTCTTGACCCAGTGTCTGCCGATTCTGCCGCACCGCCACCCCCCCCCTCTCTCTACTTTACCCCCGTTACCCTCCACCCGCTCTGCCCTTTTCCCTGCCTACCAGTCAAAGGAAGATGAGATTTATCTCTCTTTGCCATGTGGCGCCTCTTCTTCTCAGCCCCTTTGATGTGTCTATAAATAACTGCCGCTCTATGAATGCGGATTACGGGAGGGATTAATTCTATGCAAATCCAAATTAAGTGTATCCGTGAAAAATTTCTTGCTCAGCAGAGTCTCGGATGGCGGCTTGTTTTTTTTTTTTTTTTCTTCTTTTCTGCTTCGAGCCGCAGACAGCATGAGGCGGGCGTGTGCAGGTATTCAAAGTGTCAGAGGACTTGATGTGGCTATCCACCTGTTCCTGGATTGCTATACCGGCAAGGATAGCATTTGACAGAGATGCTGGCTTTCAAGCACTGGCGTAGCTTGAGGCTTGTGGCGCCCCGATGCAAAAGTTGACCTGGGACCCCCCACTGGGCAGGCTTTCCGACGTCCAGATTGACATACAAACCCACCGCTTTCACCAGGCAGATTGGAGTGTGCCCCGCCTACCCCCACCTTATGTGCACATATTCCGTTGAGCAGGGCGGGGAGGGAGAGCTTGCGCAAATCGCTTTCCCCCCACTTGTTCATTCCCCGACTTAGGCGGAACACTTTGGTGGGGGAGGGTCAGTCATGCCCCTTGACCTCTGGGGACATGCCTTCTGACCTTTGACCTTTGGAGCAGGTCCCTATTACAATCCCTGAGTCCTAACCTTGTTCTTTAAGGGAAAACTCTAACCCTACCCCTAATCCGACTTGTTCATTTCCCTGACTTAGTTGGAGTAGGCAGAACACTTTGGTGGGGGAGGGTCAGCCACTCCTCTTGACCCTTGACCTGTGGGGACATGACTTCTGACCTTTGACCTTTGGAGCAGGTCCCTATTTCAATCCCTGAGTCCTAACCTTGTTTTTCAAGGGAAAACCCTAACCCCCTAACCCTAACCCTTTCCCTGACTTGTTCATTCACCGACTTAGTTGGGGTAGGCGGAACACTTTGGTGGGGGAGGGTCAGCCACACCTCTTGACCCTTGACCTCTGGGGACACGCCTTCTGACTGTTGGAGCTGGTCCCTATTCCAATCCCTGAGTCCTAACCTTGTTCTTCAAGGTAAAACCCTAACCCTTTCCCCAACTCGTTCATTCCCCGACTTGTTCATTCCCCAACTTAGTTGGGGTAATCGGAACACTTTGGTGGGGGAGGGTCAGCCACACCTCTTGACCCTTGACCTCTGGGGACACGCCCTAACACGAGCAGAGAGTGTACCACTGGGGGAAAGGGCTTGCACTATCACCCTGTTTAGGCGAAACAGGAAACTCGGAGGGCCTGGGCTGGCTCGGACCCCTTGAGTTTACTGATTTACCTACATAGGGTGACACAGCAAGCGACTTTCCCCAGCGACAAAATGTAAAACCTGATGTGACAGGGAGGCCACATGGTCCTTTTGCTCAGCAGGAAATCTGTCCTCTGATCCCCTGCTGAGCTGAGCTGAGATGGCAGATGACAGGTCTGTGTCTGCTCCGCTAATGCAGAGCGGACGCAGACCAGTGGCGGCTGGTGTTTTTTTCTTTTGGGGACATGCCCCCCTCCCTGGGAGGACAGCCGGAACATCAAAGCCCCGGACTTACCCCATCTAGGAAGCGGGCGGGCAGCATGTTCGGCGGCTTTCTTCCCCCTCCTGTGGTGTGGATCACAGCGCCTTCCCCTGCGCATCCTCCTTGTCCTCCTCCTAGGCCTCCCCACCCCCGGCTCCCTTCGCCCTGGCTGTGATTGGCAGCAGCAGGAGCCGCTGCTGCCTCTGAGCCAGTGAGAAGAGAGAGAGAGAGCAGCGATGCTGCTCTTGTGCACAGCGCTGGATCAACATTGGGCTTAAGTAAGTATAAGGGGGGCTAGGGGGAGAGCTGCATACAGAAGTTTTTTTTATCTTGATGCATAGTATGCTTTAACGTAGAAAAAAAAAACTTTAACATAGAATATGCATTATTTTATCTGCCAGATTTACAAATTAATACCGGAGTTAACCGGGATCAAGGCGGCACTCGGGGCCTGGTGGCGAACGGGTAGGGGGCGGGGGAGAGGCGCCCGCCGCAGCTGGGGCGATCCATGGGAAGGGCCCGGCACAAAGCCTGCAAATCAGCACCTTAGGGTAACATTCCCATGTCTAGAAATCTAACGCTCATAGAAAGGTCTGCACCATTTTACAGTTTAGAGCCATGCTTTATGTGCAAAGCTTTAAAGAGACACTGTCAAAGTGACTGTGGCTGTGCAATGGGCATTCCCCTGACACTCTTATACCCCTATACTCACCCTACCTGTACTTCCTCATGGCTTTTCCACAGCCAGCGGTTGGTGACCCAAGGCAGCAGTTACGTCACTTCCCAAGTCACATGACAGAATCCCATGCTAAGCTCCCAAAAACTGTTGGGAAGGACTATGAGGTGAACTAGCTCTGAAAAAATAATGCATTCTGCAATTTTAGGCTTGCTTTCCTACAAGTACTAGACATGTGCAATTCGTTTCTTTTTTTTTTTAGTTTTTCTGTTTTTTTTATAGTTTTTTTCGTTCGTTCGTTTTCGTACGAATGAACGAATCGAACGAATCGAACGAATCAGAATAACGAATCATTCAAATCGTTCGAATCGAAAAAAATTAGAAACAACGAATGTACGAATGAAGAAAATCAGAAAAACGAAAACAGAAACAACAAAAATGAACGAAAAAATTCGTACATTCGTAACTTTTTTTTTGTTGAATTGGTAATTTTTCCGTGTCCCTTACAATGGCGCTGCTTAACGTGCTTCGAATAGATTGAACGAAAAAATTTGTACATTCGTAACTTTTTTTTTCGATTCGTAACTTTTTTTTTTGTATTCGTAACTTTTTTTTTTGTGTTCGTACCTTTTTTTTTTCGATTCGTAAATTATTAAAATGTAATAATAGCATACACATTACATAAAATTATGAATTATGCTCCGACGAATCTACGAATGTTACGAATGTTACGAATGTACGAATAAATACGAATGCGTCCGAATTTAGAATAAACGAATAAACGAAAATTAAACTACGAATCGTTACGAATACGAACACCGACGACTTACGAATGTACGAATCAATACGAATACGAACACCGACGACTTACGAATGTACGAATCGTTACGAATACGAACACCGACGACTTACGAATGTACGAATCGTTACGAATCAACGGAAACGAAAAAAACGAAAATAAAGAAATTTTTTTCGGAAACGAAAAAAACTAAAATAAACAAATTTTTTTGTTGTGCACATGTCTAACAAGTACATGTGTACTACAAATAAGACACGCCATAGAGATATAGAACATCTTTGGCATCCCACAATGCAATGGACACACTACTTGTGTTGGAGAAGGTAGGACAACCAGGTGCAGAAGAGAAACATCAAGCTATATATAATTGTTGATGTGTTAGAAATAGCTGCTAATACAGCACATAACATAATTCTTCTCTGGCACCAGTGCCTTTTTTCCTTTTTTTAGTAAACAGGAACTTAATATAGATAATAGAGCAATTATGTCAGCACACTTTGTTGGAGTTAGCTATCTATGGTGTTTGGCAGCATTTTGCTGATGTCAAGTGTGGCAGGCCTGCTTCCCTTTTTTGTGATGTGTTTAGATTGATTTATTTTTTTACAGTAAGCTTATTACACATCAGGTCAGTTCAAACTGAGCATATTTTAACCCTTTCATGCCTAATGCCGCGTACACACGATTGGAAATTCCGGCCAGAAAAAGACCGATGAGAGATTTTCATCGGAAAATGCGACCGTGTGTAGGCTCCATCGGAATTTTGCTGGCCGAATTTCCGACAGCAAAGAATTGAGAGCATGTTCTCAATTTTTCCGACGGAAAAGGTTTCTATCAGAAATTCCGATCGTCTGTAGCAATTCTGACGCTCAAAATTCCTACGCATGCTCGGAAACAATTTGAAGCCTGCTCCGAAGCATCGAACTCGGCTCGTTGTAGTGTTGTACGTCACCGCGATCTTGGCGGTCGGAATTTGGTGTGACAGTGTGTAGGCAAGACACGAATTCCGTCGAGAAAACCGTCAGAGCTTTTTCCGACGAGAATTCCGATCGTGTGTACGCAGCATTAGCCTATTTCTGACATTTGTTACTTACAATTTAAAATCTGTATTTTTGTTTTTTGAAAATTACTTAAAACCCCCAAACATTATATATATATATATATATATATATATATATATATATATATATAATATAATATAGCAGAAACCCTAGAGAATAAAATGGGCGATCGTTGCAACATTTTATGTCACACGTTATTTGCAAAACGGTCTTTCAAAGGCAATTTTGTGGGAAAAAAGACACATTCATGAATTAAAAAAAAAAAAAAATAAACAGTAAAGTTAGTCCAATTTTTTTGTATAATGTGAAAGATGATGTTATGCCGAGTAAATAGATACCTAACATGTCATGCTTTGAAATTGCGCACGCTTGTGGAATGGCGACAAACTACGGTACCTAAAAATCTCCATAGGCGCCGCTTTAAAAAAAATGTAACAGTTACCAGGTTAGAGTTACAGAGGAGGTCTTTGGCTAGAATTCTTGCTCTCACTCTGACGATTGTGGCGATACCTCACATGTGTGATTTGAACACCGTTTACATTTGCGGGCGCGACTTTGGTATGATGTTTCTTTGCAGCGCAAGCACGCGGGTACGGGGCACTTTTTTTTTGTACATGGTCCCTTTAAAAAAACTAAATTCTGATCACTTTTATTGCTGTCACAAGGAATGTACACATCCCTTGTGACAGTAATAGGTGGTGACAGGTACTCTTTATAGAGGGATCGAGGTTTCTAAAAGACCCCAAATCCCTCCTTTGCACTTAAAAGTATTCAGATCACCAAAAACGGCGATTCTGAATACTGTCATTTTTTTTTTTTAAATCGGTGCCATTGACAGCCGAGCAAACCGGAAGTGACGTTGCTTCCGGGATTTTTGATCGGAGACCCGAACAAAGTCAAATCCGGCTTTGTTTGGGTCCCAGCCTATATAGCGGACATGCCGGCTCTTGGCTCGGGTCTCCCAGTTGGACCAGAGGCCCGGGTAGCGCGGCACGAGGGGGGACGTCTCCTCGTTTAGGATAAGAGCTGAGCGGCTTTTAGCCGCATCGGTTGTTATCACTAAAAAGCCAACCGCTGGCTCTAAAAAATGGCAGCTGCAGGCATCACCCCGGTTTAACCCCTTCAAGCCATGAGCGCAAATTTGCGTACGGTCGAAGGGGATAAAGTACAGAAAAGCAAAGGTTACCTTCCCTGAAAACCGTTTCTAAATGATCAGCGGATGCAGAGATATAGGCAGACGATGTTGACTCTTCTTGTAATGGTCTAGCTTGGCCCCTTCTTAATATGGTGGACACGTTTCAAGGACTGAGGGCAGGCCCAAGAGGAGCATTTCTTCTAAAATCAGACTACAGCAGGAAGGAACCAAAATACTAAAAAGTGTATGTTACCCCAACATCTCACATTCCTATTATGTGTCAGTTATACCACGTACCGTATATACTCAAGTATAAGCCGAGTTTTTCAGCACATTTTTTGTGTGCTGAAAATGCCCCCCTCGGCTTATACTGGAGTCAAGCACTTTTCTGCAGCAGAGAATGACATTTTCCGACTTGATTTTGGGGCCCCTTTTCTCGGGGCCACTTGGTGCTAGGAACACCAAATTTAGTGTGCAAACCCAGTGGAACTAGCACTATTTGGGGTTCCTAGAACCAAGTGGCCCCAAGATACAGGGCCCCAAAGTCGGTCAACTGTGTCCATCTGCAGCAATGTCATTTCAGGACCCTTTGGGTCCAGAGACCCCAAATTTTGGCTGCTAGGGGGCATCTAGGAACCCTTAACTACCAAGTTTGAAGTTCGGGGGACCTATGGCTGCAAATGGGCACAGTGAGGCTGCAAATGGGCATTGTTGACCCTCTTTTCCACTTACAGTAGCTGCGCATTTTTCACCCTAGGCTTATACTCGAATCAATACGTTTTCCCATTTTTTTTTTGTGGTAAAATTAGGTGCCTCGGCTTATATTTGGGTCGGCTTATACTCGAGTATATACTGTACTTGTATTAAAAAGTATCTCAGGGCTTGAATGCCCCTGAAAAATGAACTATGTGTTTGAATGACCTCCACAGTAGACAGAAAGTTCATATAGTTTTTCAACAGGAAACGCATTTTAGAGCTGACATAATTCCAGAACCACATAATAGCTGCTTATTCCAAATCAGTACCATGGCAGCATCTCGCCTCTGACTGTGATGCGGAGGGCAGATTCTTGTTTTTGAAGGGTCACATTATGCAAAACACTTTCACCCTGGCAAATGCTTTACTTCTGTATTCATCTAATTCTGACCAGATCTTCTTTCTTGATTCCCTTCTCTCTAGATTAGAGGAGTTCTCTGAAAGGACCCTTATTATTAGGTGGTGATTTTAATTTCACATTAGACCCGTCTAAGGCCTGGTTCACACCTATGCAGGCTGCAGTTTGCATATTCCAGGTGCATTTTCCAATACACATTTTTGATCCATTGAGGTCTATGGAAAACAAAAACCACAAAAAAAAAAGTCCCTGGTCCTTTCCATAAAACACACAGATGTGAACATGACCCCATAGGAAACCATGTTAAATGGACTGTAGGTTGTTTCTGCAAAACCGAAAACACACTAAAAAAATGCATAGGTGTGAACCAGGCCTAAAGAAACATCGGGAGGCCTCTCTCAGTTATTGGTTGCAGCCAGCAAACCACCTATGGAAACTCCTTGATTAAGCCTTCATCAGAGCCTATATAAATTCACAGGTATCGCATTCCTATATAGTAACAATCAAAATAATAGATATATGGAATAGGACTTTGATTTAGCACCAGGAATTATATCACAATATCCCATGAATGCAACATCTGTGGTATTTTAATAAAGCATTGCCACAGGCTCAAGCAATTGAGAATGCAAGAAATTGAAGCTCTCATCACCAAGCTTTTTTTTTTTTAAATTATTATTTATTTAGTGGTATGCGACATACAATAATGCGGTAACTTCACAGAATATGCGGTACGAACAGTTTAGGCTATATAAGAACAGTGACTAATGGTAGCTGTACTAGAAGTAAGGTAATTGCAATACAGCAACTCTGTAGGTGTGCAGGGTTCCCAGATACCTAGGAAGTGAAAGACTAGGGCTTCGCGTTGACAAGTGATATAATCCATTGTAGTTCGATAGAGGTTGTTGTCCCTGTTAACCTTTGAGAGCTCCGGTATAAAAACGTAGGAAGAATAATGTGGAGTGTCCAACTGGGTTTGGACCATACCAATTTTTGAGTAATGCCGCGTACTCACGGTCGGAATTTCCGATGGAAACAGTCCGATGGGAGCTTTTCATCGGATTTTCCGACCGTGTGTATGCCTATCGTTTTTTTTCTGTCGACATTTCCGACGGACTTTGGATTGAGAACCTGTTCTTAATTTTTCAGACGGAAAACCTTTCTATCGGATTTTTCAATCGTGTGTATGCAATTCCAACACGCAAAATTCAGACGCATGCTCAGAAACAGTTCGACGCATGCTCAGAAGCATTAAACTTCCCTTTTATAGTGCAGTCAAATGTGTTGTATGCCGTGGTGTTATTGACCGTCGGAATTTGGTGTGACCGTGTGTAGGCAAGACAGTTTGAGCAAAATTCCGTCGGAATTCCAATGGGAAAACCATCAGAGCTTTTTCCGACGAGAATTCCGATTTGGGTACACGGCATTAAAGAGGAGAAAGTGAATGTAGGGGGAAGAGAGAAACTGAGAAAGAGAAACCGAAGTAAAAAAACGAAGACCTCATGGATCCCACCAAAAATCCTGGGACAGACCATCCTCCCAAGCACCAAAGCCAAAAGCCTCGGAGTCATCTTTGATTCAGAGATGACCATGGAGGCACAAATATGATCAGTAGTCAGAGGATCCCATCATCTCCTCCGCATGCTTCGCAGACTCATCCCCTTCATCCCAGAAAAGGAGAAAGCAGTAGTAATAGTAACCATCATCAATTTGCGTCTCGACTACGCAAACTCCCTCTACATAGGATTACCGGATTACCAGATTGCACGCCTACAAGTCATCCAAAACACAGCAGCAAGATTAGTCACCGGAAAGAAACCCTGGGAATCCGTCTCCCCATCCCTAAGGTCCCTTCATTGGCTCACGGTAAAAGATAGGATCACATTTAAGACCCTCTGCCTCACCCACAAATGTACACAAGGAAATGCTCCTCAATACCTTTGTGAGAAAATAGGAAAATACATACCAAATCGCAGCCTTCGATCGACAGACCAAAATCTCCTTCTCATCCCCAAAGCCCGCTACAAATCGAAGGGAGAACGAAGATTCGCAGTACAGGGACCTCGGCTATGGAACGCTCTACCAAACGACATCCGCATGGAAGAAAACCATCAGGCCTTCAGGAAAAAACTCAAGACCCACCTCTTTTAATATCGCAGGACAACAGGGGCAGACAAGCGCCTTGAGGCGATTCAGTTCGCATTTGCAGCGCTATACAAATTATTCATTCATTCATTCATTCAGGAAGAAGGGAGAGAAAGTAGATGAGGGGGGGTTATGGGTAAGGGGGGGGTGAGGTCCCACCTAAGGGACAAGGGCCACGCGCTGCTCATGAAGCTGTCTGAAGGCCAAGGCTTGTAGCTAGAACTTCAAGCAATCCTCAGTGCCGGACTATGTATCGCGGAGGTATTCCTCTGAAAAGCGATAGAGGGTCCAGTGATACCACCTGGTCTTATGTTCCTCAGATTTATCCCAGATCTTGGCAGTCAGATCTTCCATCCGTTCAATATCATTAACCCTTGCTAACCATTGGGCCACTGTGGGGGGAGATTGCTGCTTCCATTGGCTCGGTATACAAGCTCTAGCAGCGTTAAGGAGGTGTTTAAGTAGAGATTTGTTGTAGCGCTTTCTGGACATGGGTCATCACCAAGCTTCAACAGCTTGAACTACACCATAATGGAAACATTTTGTCTCTACAGCTAGACGCAAAAATTACTGAAATACGGCTCCCTTTCCTTCTATATGATGAAGCAACTTATATTGCGCAATAGACGTTTCTTCTGTGAATATGGCAACAATTGTGGCAGATCCCTCACACATGCTCTCAGAATAGGTAGATCCCAATCTGTTATCTCGGCAATTGTATCTAAGGCCGGGTTCACACTGATGTGAATTGAATGTGAGTTTAACCGCATCCAATTCGCATGACAGGAGACTGTGACCAGCTCTCAATGGAGCCGGTTCACACAGCCATTGCGGATGCCTTTTGGGCTTATTACAATGCCTGTATAATCTAAACCCTCCATTACACAGCGACCAATTAGATCCCAAATTTGTTGAAATAGATGCAAACTTAGCCTCTGCGGCCTTACTTACCCTCACATTAGAGGAACGGGACTCCCTAGTCGAGCCCATCAAGGCAGAGGAACTCCTCGTGGCATCTCCAAATGGTAAGACCCCTGGCCCCAAATGGGCTAACAATTTCATACTACAAAACTTTTATTTCCCAACTGTCACCCTATTTTTTGGAAGCGTTTAACGCTATCCTAAAGGGCCACTCTCTACCACCGGACTTGGCACTACTTCATCTTAGATCTATGTCTCAGAAGAGCTCGAGCGGGCTTTTTCCGTCGGAGTTTCCAACTGAAAGAATTTGAGAGCAGGATCTCAAATTTTCCAATCGTGTGTCGAGAATTCCGATGGACAAAGTGCCACGCATGCTCAGATCCAATTACGAGACCAAAGCTATTGGCTACTAGCCTCTACGTAGTTCTGTCGCACGCAACTAACGTCACCACGTTCGGAATGATCAGATTTTTTCCGACAACTTTGTCCGACCGATCTCTTTGTATTTCTTCCTTTGGGTAAAATACCCACTGATCCTGCCAGTCCCCCTGCTTTCCTATTTCAAACTGACCACACTAAGCATAGAAGCACACCCATCCAAGTGTGGTCAGTTTTCTGGCTTTTCTGGGAGTACAGTCTGCCTGACCTCCAATGGCCAAGACTTCTGCTGAAACCCCGCCCACCTGCTCAGCTCTTCACTTAAAAGTTCAATGTATGGATCTTTTACTGCCTCCTGCTGTGAGACGCCTCCCTGAAGTCTCAACCCCCCACCTCTCCCCTTATGCAGCTGATAACAGAGGTCATGTGATCACTTATAGAAATATAACAAAAAGGTATTTGCTGTCTGTGTCCCCATTTCAGAGATTTTTCCCAACTTCCTGTCTATTGGATGGGTATCAGGCGGAATTAAGGGAAAAATCACTCCACTTCTAGTATATTTGATGGATCTAATGCTCCATTCACATTATGCAGGTGCAACGGAGCATGCGCATGTTCCCTCACGTTGCATGAAGGCAGTGCTGGATTTATAAGGGGGCAAAAGGGGCAGTTGCCCCGGACACCTCCTGCAGGGGGGGGGGGGGAGCAGACTTCCTTTATTTAAAAAAATGTAATAATTATAAAATTAGTTTAATTATTTAAAAAAGTAAGCCTGTCCTCAGGGGCAAAGAAAGGGAAGAGAGCTTCTGGCAGAAGTTTTACATTTCATTTCTATGTTGAGGGGCCCCTGAACTTAAAGTGCCCCCGGGCCCCCCCCAAGGTCTAACTCTGGCATTGCATGAAAGGTAGCCCATTAATTTCAATGGCCTGCCCTATGTGTGAGAAATGTGCAAAAGAAGTCCCTGATCTGTTTGCAAAATTGCGTCACACCAAACCACAAGTTGTGGCGACCAGTACCGGGACAAGGTCATCCAGTGCCCAGATCAAAGATGCCAAACTGCGCCCCCTCCTACCCCATTTATGATGTGCAAGGGGATCCTACACCCAGCAGTCACTCACTAAATCACTGCCACTACTCCTGTCAGCCTCGGAACAGAAGGAAGGCGCTCCCATCCCTACAGTAAACCATTGCACCCAGTACAATGGCCCCTCCCCCCCACCCCTTGTCCCGACCCTGGTTGTAACACCATGCGTTGTGGCGTACACGGGGGTGTCATTAAGATTAAATAGCACCACCGCTCATCTGCTAAACAGCAGTGTGTTTCTGTGCATGTCAGGAGAGCATGCGATTTTTCGGGCATTCCTGACATACACAGATATGAACATAACCTCAGACAAAGCAGGAAATCTCCCACCTTCCTGATTCATGGGTTTCTGAAACATGCAGACACCGTAGGGACATAGCAATACAAAGACCTTTTTTGTTAGTAGAGTAATGAAAGTTTACCACTTCTATCAGGATTTTATTTTTGCTTATCTGTATTTCCTTGGGGAAGGTTTGTCCTCACTTCCTGTCCAGATGACGAGTGTCAGAACAGGAAGTGAGGAGAAATCTGCTCTATGGAGACACATGAAACATTTAAACTCTGACAGAAAAATCTTCTGTTGCAGACGTGGACAGCATTGAAAGCTCCAACTCTTCTGCTTGTCAGGGCTGGGCTCAGCCCTTCCTTCTCTGAGCTGGCCGCTCAGCTGTCGGCTAATTTCCAGCTCCTATCTCTCCACAGTTACTCAGCTGTTGATGATATCCTGCTCGCCAGTCCTGCCTACTTAAAGCGGAGGTTCACACAAAAATGTAACCTTCGCTTTTCGGAACCCTCCCCCCCTCCGGTGTCACATTTGGCATTTTTCAGGGGGGAGGGGGGTGCAGATACCTGTATAATACAGATATTTGCACCCACTTCCGGGCATTGACTCCCGCGGGAGTCTACGCCTCTTCCTGTCCTACCCCGCTGTCTACTGGGAAACACACGGATCCCAGAGACAGCAGGGACCATCTGGATTGTGCAGCGCGACTCGCGCATACGCGAGTCGCTTGATTCCCTCACCGAAGATGGCGGCGGCAGCACCCGAGAGCCGAACGACAGATCGGCTTTGGGTGCCGACATCGTGGGTGCCCTGGACAGGTAAGTGTCCATATTTTAACCACTTCGCATCCAGGCCAATTCTGACATTTCTCTCCTACATGTAAAATTCATAATTTTTTTGCTCGAAAATTACATAGAACCCCCAAACATTATATGTTTTAAAATGTTTTTTTAGCAAAGAACCTAGAGAATACAATGACGGTCGTTGCAACTTTTTATCTCGCACGGTATTTGCGCAGCAATTTTTCTAACACGTTTTTTCAGAAAAAAAACCATTTCATGCTTAAAAAAAAACAAAACAGTAAAGTTAGCCCAATTTTTTTTGCATAATGTGAAAGATGAAGATACGCCGAGTAAATAGATACCCAACATGTCACGCTTCAAAATTGCACGCGCTCGTGGAATGGCGCCAAACTTTGGTATTTAAAAATCCCCATAGGCTACATTTTAAATTTTTTTACTGGTTACATGTTTTGAGTTACAGAGGAGGTCTAGGGCTAGAATTATTGCTCTCGCTCTAACGTTCGCGGTGATACCTCACATGTGTGGTTTGAACACAGTTTTCATATGTGGGCGGGGCTTACGTATGCGTTCACTTTTGCGTTCGAGCTCACGGGGACAGGGGCGCTTTAAAAAAATATTTTTTTTTTATTATTGTTAATTTGACTTTTATTTTTTGAGTTTGACAGTTTAAAAAAAAAAAAAAAAAAAATTGATTACTTTTATTCCTATTACAAGGAATGTAAACATCCCTTGTAATAGGAATATTACATGATCGGACCTATTTACAGTGAGATATGGGGTCAATAAGACCCCACATCTCACCTCTAGGCTGGGAAGCCTAAAATAAAAAAAACGATCACCGCTTCCCAGCCGAGGAAGCCGTTATTTGAATGCAGAGGCCGGGCGTGACGTCATAACATCGCACCCGGCCTCCGAACGATCATAGAGACTCCGGCGACCATCTGGTCCGCCAGAAATCTCTATGGTCATCATCCGGGGGCCGGCGGATCCTGTGTCCGACTCACCGATGGAAGCGGTGAGTCGGTAGAAGCACCGGAAGGCGGCGGGAGGGGGGGGGGGGTGTCCCCTCCCGCCGCCCATAAGAACGATCAAACGGCGGAACAGCCGCTATGATCGTTCTTATGGTGCAGGGAATCGCCGGCTGAAAACGGCAATATCTGAATGATGTCTGTAGCTACAGGCATCATTCAGATATACCCCCGCAAAGTAGAGGCCGTCATATGACGGCCTCAGGATGCGAAGTGGTTAAAAGTCAGCAGCTGCAGTATTTGTAGCTGCTGACTTTTAAAAAAAATAAATAAATTTGCGGGACCTCCTCTTTAAGCCGTCCAGTCCAGAGGAGCTCTGCCTTCGCCTTGGTCAACATCACAGAAACTATCGCCTGCGATCGTGTTCAAAACTTGCTGTGCTGACATCCCTTCTGGCTCCAGATCCTGCTTGCTGTTCCACTACATTGATCCCTGACTTCTGGCTTATCTGACTTTCCATTCCGGTTACTGAACTTTGGCTATATTTTGACTACGTTTGTTCTTTTTACTTTTATTATTAAACAAGTGTGATTTAACTGTACTTCTGTCTTGGCTTGATTTCATGGTTTCTGACACTGTTCTATTTAAAACTTTGGCTAGAGTTGGGCTTAAAAGGTCTTTCAACTCAGAACTAATATTTCAGTATTTGATGTATGCTGGCGAGCTGAGCTTCCCCGCTGGCTTCTTTTATCTCTTACGGACTCCAATGATGAGATCTTCCCGCTCGAGTTCCTCAGCTCTACTCACCTGCTGCGGCCTTTACGAGGAGCTCTCTGCTTCTCTGCTGGATTTTTTCATTTACTTCATATATTATGGAGAATGCAGCAGGAAGATTTCAGGATGGCATAGGGCAGGAGCATTGCACTACAGCAACTACATCTCATAACAGGAGTCTATACAAGGCATAAAAAGCCAGTGGTTGCTCGATTTAAACAAAAAAAAAAAAATCAATGGAGTGATACTTTCAAGAAAAACGATAGTCTTTCATTTTCTTTAGGGCTAACTCGGCTTACCTCCCCAGGCCTTAAAATTAGCCTGTAGCGAGGCTATGTGCATTAAATGACTTTTGTATTATTAACAGTAATGCTAGGTTCATACTGGGGCAACGTCTGAAAAGACAACGGCTGTGGATCCCACCTGATTGGCTGTTTTTTTTTTCAGTGAATATTGATTTTTAATGGGACTAATGCGCTGAAACTATGAGCCATGTGTATGGCTCATGGTTGCCGCGAGGCCTTGTTGATGTCATGTACCTGGCTGGAGGCCGAAGTGACAAGAGGGCTGTCAGGAATCATAAACCAGGCAGAGACAGAAGTTAAAAATCACACCTTTAATGTAAAAGCAAAAATAACACAGATCAGGAACGTAGTCAAAAACAGAAGCCAGGGTTTGGAAGCCAGAGCGGGTAATCTACTGTTGAGGGAAGGGTCTATTGTTGCTGGCTGCTGAATTGTCTATTGATGCAGGCTGCTGGGGAATCTATTGTTGCTGAAGGGATCTATTTTTGCAGGAGGGGGGGCTATTGTTGCTGGGAAGGTCTATTTATGCTGGTTGGGAAACTATTGTTGCTGGGGGTGAGTCTTAGTCAGTTTTTTACAAGCACGTGATTAGAGCCCGAGGCTCTCATTGGCTTGTAAAAGGTTGTCCTCAGGGCACAGATCCCTGTGCCCCGAACCCTCACACTTGTGATACTGGCAAATCCGGGTGGTAGCAGTTGAAAACAGGGGGCAGAGTAACATCCCAGGAGCAGAACGCAGATTTGAGAGACTAGAACCGGACCGGAGTGCTGATGACGTGGCTGCATCGAGCTGCCTGAGGCGGTGACAGACTGTCAAAGCCGCCGCTGGAGCTGTAGCGGGTGAGCGGTGCCGGCAGAACCTGGAGACGCTAGAGACGGAGCCGGTGTCTAACCGTCGGGGGCACTGGTGCTGCAGCGGAGGAGCGGAACTGTCAGTAGCTGAGGACGGAGACGCGGGGGGTGAAATCAGCCGCAGGACCTGCTACCGGGCGAGCGGTACCCAAGACAGTGATAAGCTTAGCTCAGACAGACCCGGGACCCGCCACCGAATCTACAGCGATGGGGAGCCAAATCGCTGGACACACTGTCCTGCACTAAACTGCATCCGATAAAGAAGGCCGGGTGGAAGCGGGGGAAGCCGTGGCACTAAGACCGCAGGAGGGGTGAGTACAAACCCTGGGGGGGGGGGGGGGGGTTTGTTTGCCACCCCCCCCAAAAAATGTTTAGCACCATCCGTCACTGGTAATGGCTGGAACCAAGGAACGGTACTCGGAGGTGGGTAGGGGGCAGAGACAAGGGGTGACTCGGATGGGAGGAGTTCCAGCACCTATTCTCTGACCTTCCCCAAATTTACATAAATTAAAAGACTGGAAGGCTGCCCAGTTAACTGAGCTGCTAAGTCACCTCTCAGAAGTCACTGCTGGGAAGGGGAGCAGCTGCTGGGTGGGTGAGTGAGATGAGCTGCTGAGTCAATGCTGATAAGGGGAGCACACGACCAGTTACCCTGCACAAGCAGAGCCAGCAGTAGTGGTTGGTCTTTACTACAGGAATCTCCTTTACAAAGGCAAAGTAGCGGGGTCGTTTCATGTTAGAATATTGCACAGTCCTGGAAGAAATACACAAGGATTGAAGTAAGAATACACCTTGTATTTAAATGAATTTCAGCCTGAAAAATATTTCAGAAAAGGATATAAAGGAAATAAAGCCTTTATGTTACGGACATATATCTGCACATTTTAGGCATTTAGGCCCCATGCACACGAGACGCAGATGCAAACTCTGCTGAACGCATTTTTTAAAAAGCAGAAACCTGCGTTTAAAAACGCGCGTTTTGCTGTGTTTTCATGTTGCGTTTAGACGCGTTTGCGTCTATAAGCATTTGTAAAGATAACATTATATAAACCCTCCCCAAGCTCAGAAAGCATGTATTATTAACTATTTCTGCCAATGTGTGAGCAGCAGCAGCAGCAGAGAGAGAGCAGTTGTACACTTGCATTTGCCTCTCTTTCTGTGTTTTTTTTTTTTTTGGAAATGGATCCCATATTGAATATATGTCAGGAAATGCTCCTGATGTTGCTCTTGATGAGGCAGCAACGTCGTCGCAAATTTGCATGAGAGGTCCAGAATCAGAGCTTGGCGATATTGGACCCATCCGTTGATGGCACAGCGAATGTCCGTTGGATATTTCACAAACATGTATGCATTTCACAAACATGTATACATTAGTGAGTATATATGCTCTATGAACTATCTAAACTAATTATGACATCTTAAACACATTTTTCTAGTATTTTTTATGGTTTACCATCATATTTTGAGTTTTCTGGTCCAAAAAATTGGGTTCCTTTTAAAAAGGCTTATAAACGCAAACGCGGCTAAACGCAGGTGCCTGCGTTTAGCCGCGTTTAGCTGCGTTTTGCGCCTGAAACGTGGAAAAGCAAAGTGTCTGAACGCATTTTTTTTTTTGCTTCTGGAAAAACGAGGTTAAACGCAACTGCATAAAAACGGGAAAAAACGAGACTGTGTACATGGACACATAGGATAACATTGCATGCGTTCAGGTGCAGTTGAAAAAAGTGTCCAACTGCCTCTGAACGCGCGCTTAACAGCGTCTCGTGTGCATGGGGCCTAAGGGTTTCTTTTTCGCTGTAAGGTGCAGACTTGAACTCATATTGTAAATGGTTACCACGCATTGCCTTGCACATGGTGGGGGAGGTGATGCACTGCCTTCCGAATTCTCTCCTCTGTTCTATCCGCTGAATTAGAATTCAGCAGGCAGAGAGCCTGTGCCCAGGACACAGGAAGGAAGTACAATGCCAGGATTGTCCTCCCTCTGCAGAGGCAGGGCAGAGGTCACTGGGTAATGGGGGGTGTCTGCCAGGCTCTGTAGTCACAACATGTCACTGAATACAAATTGGCTCAAATGCCACTGACTTTGGGCACTGGAATTTCTTAACTCTTTCCTGACATAGAGCTGCTGCTGTATTGTCTGATGCAGATCAGTATGTTATGGCATATATCAGTATGTCAGAACAGTCATAGTATAGAATCGGTAAGGGCTCATTCACATGTGCTTTGCTCTTTGAGGCCGGGTTCACACTTAATACAGATGCGTCTTGCAGCAGGGGTCTGGTCCATCCCTGTTCTCCGTTTCAGGGACAAATCAGATGCAAATATTTGCCTGAATTCGGGCCTGAAATGGAGCCAAAGATGCACAGGACTCCTGTGTAATGCCCTCCGTGGCCGCCCCAGAGATAGGTGAACCGGCTCCATTGAGAACCAGGCACACTCTCCTGTGATGCAAATTGGATGCCGGGAAAACCTGCATCTAATTCGCATAAGTCTGAACCCAGCCTGAAGAATGATCCACATTAGGATCAAACTTCAGAGAGCATTTGATAGGCAGTGAGGAGGCATTGTATCGCCTCATCACTACCTGTTTTAACCTCCTAAATGCTGGACTACCGCATGCATTACACGCAGTTGTGGGGCATTTGCAGCGCAGCCCCACTCACTTGAATTGGCTAAGTACGGGGTGCGGTAAAACCCAACGAATATGACGGGGGTATAATTCTTGCTGCAGCCAGGAAAAAACGCATCACGGCAGAGGCATATGAACACCCCTTGGCTGCTGCCTTTCCAGCTAAAAGGGGAGAAGTTGAGGGGCTGTAAATATGTGGCTCAACTGCAGGGTTTTACTGCCCATAAACCACATGTGTGAACAAGCCCTTAAAGCAAAGAAGTGCACAAACAGGTAACTAAACGCAGCTCAGCAGCAGGATTTTACCACCCCCTAACCGCTAGTGCTAAATACTGGACTACTGCACCATAGCCGTGATTCACTAATCTCGGTGGGTACTATGCCCACCTAAAGCAACAGGTTATAATTCCTGCCACGGCATGTGTACACTCCTGGAAGCTGCGTCTGCAGCTAACGGGGGATTGGCTGGGGGGGGGGGGGGATATTTTACAGGCTAATAATGTGAAGGGGCAACAAGGTTTTAGTAATCCATCAATGGTGCAGGAGAGTTGTCTAGGATTGCTAAGATTTTTTTCATGGGAGAAATAGTTGGATCTAGCAGTCTCAATTTGACCCTTCTAGTCCCACAAATGGCCCTTCCAAATGTGATAAATAACAGCCAGGCCAGAACAGCGCCACCTACGCTCAAGTCTCTGCGAGACTGCCTTTAATGATTGCAGGAGATCCCTATACACCAGAGTCGGTTGGAAAAATTAGACAGTTTGAGTTTCTGACACCCTTGTTGCCAAAATAGATGTCCTTAATAGATGCAGGATAGGGAGGGAGTAACAGAATTTGCTAATTTGGGCTGATCAATGGAAGCCCAGTTGCTGTAATTTAATGGTTGAGAGAGGGAGGTATTAGAAACAGCTAATTCCAGATTGAAAAGAATAGCTAGGTGGTCAGACAGGAGCTCCAGGTTCCCCCCAAAAAATTAAGTCAGCAGCTACAAATACTGTAGCTGCTGACTTTTAGTATAAGGCCTCAGGCACACGGACGTTTTAAAAAATGGGCTGTAAAGCTAGTACAGACGCCAGGAAAAAAGCAGCGTTAAAAACGTGTTTTTTCCGCGTTTTGCATTGAATTCAATGCTGCGTTTCTTTGTCTCTATTCAAAAAGCAATGGTTCCCTATGGGAGCCCATTGATTTGAACAGAAGTCGTACCAGAAGTCTGATTTGTCCTGATCCGAATGGCGGTGCGACTTATGTGCTGAGAATCTTGAATGCCGCGGAAGTGTAAAAAAAAAAATTAGTGTGAGGTTCCCCCCCAAGACGATACCAGGCCCTTCGGTCTGGTATGGATCTTAAGGGGATCCCCCCACACCGAAAAAAATGGCGTGGGGGTTGTCCCCACGATCCATACCAGACCCTTATCTGAGCAGACAGCCCGGCCGGTCAGGAAAGGGGCTGGGGAAGAGCACCCGCCCCCCCCCCCCCTCCTGAGCTGTACCAGGCCACATGCCCTCAACATGGGGGGGGTGGGTGCTCTGGGGAAGGGGGGCGCCCTGCTCCGCTCTAAGTTAAAGCGGTGGTTCAGCAAAAAAAAATTTTTTAAAAGTCAGCAGCTAAAAAAAAGGTAGCTGCTGACTTTTAATAAGTACACTTACCCTCCCAGGGCGCCCGCGATGTCGGTCGTGGAGGCCGAGATGTCCCTCGGCACTCAGGTCCCAGCACCGCCATTCCTCAGTAAGGGAAACGGGCAGCGATTCCTACTGCGCATGCGCGAGTCGTCGTGCGGCCTACTGCGCATGCGCGAGTCGTCGCTCGGAGCTTTGTGAATGGGGAACGCGATGTGTTGTGGGACGCAGTCCCCATAACACACCGCGCCCCATTCACTAGAAGACGGAGCTCGGAGCAGAAGAGAGAACAGCGCCACGGAACAGGAAGAGGCTGCCTAGCAACAGCCATTTCTGGTAAGTAAAAAAAAAAATGTTTATTTTTTATTTTTTTTTCAATTTTTATTAACATTTTTTAAAGTTTTTTTTTTCAGGGTGGCCCTCCACTTTAAGGGAAGGGCAGTCATACAAAAACAATAATAAAAACTAGAAAATGTGATGTAAAGGCACCATAGCTTTTGAAGAGAGCAAAGTTGGGTTTTAAAAAACGAGGTTCAGAATCTGAAGCTCAGCTATAGTATTATTATTATTATTATTCACTTTCAGAGTTTTTCACGTTTAATAATCTACTAAGCTGTATCAGAAAATCCTCCGTGAATGAACATTTCTCCATCATTTCTAGCAGGGGTTATTCTGTTCTACGCGGTACATCAGTGAGCATACCAGATGTCCTAGTACAGTGCTGCGCGAGGCTCAGAATAATAAGGAGGCCCTCGGAGCAGAAGAGGAAGAGTGCGCGCATGAACACAGCATTGTCAGTGTGCACAGCACCGTGTTAAGGTCATTCAGTGTTTACTTAAATCCCAGGGAAGATGTACAAGAACCAATTGATACAACTGGGGCAAACAAATACTGGAGGTGTCACCCTTAAAGCAGATTTAAAGCCTAGAGAAAAATTCTAGGAGGTAGAGATTTTTTTGCCAGAAAGGGCTTGGAGTGGAATTTTACTAATGCAGGCCATACATGGGTCAAATTTCCCGAAAAATTATTTTGAAAATCTGATTGATTGATTTTCGAAATTCCACCAACCCAGCATTTCATTTCACCTCAAGTTGCAACAGAAAATACTGTATTTATCGGCGTATAACACGTGTCGGCGTATAACACGCACCCCAATTTAAGAGGGAAGTTTCAGGAAAAATAACTTTTTTTTTTAAAGTAAACCACTTTGAAGCAAAATAATGGTCAGTGAGCATCAATGCAGCCTGATTAGTGCCCATCTGCAGCTTCAGTGCAGCCTGATCTGTGCCCATCTGCAGCCTAATCAGTGCCCATCTGCAGCCTAATCAGTGCCCATCTGCAGCCTGATCTGTGCCCATCTGCACCCTGATCTGTGCCCATCTGCAGCCTGATCTGTGCCCATCTGCAGCCTGATCTGTGCCCATCTGCAGTCTTGCTCCTCCCTGCAGCCTGATTAGTGACAATCTGCAGCAAAAGATTGCCGCTCCAATCTCTCAGATCCATAACAAGACACCCGCCCTAATAGAAACTCACAGGTGCTGGCTCTGCACAAGTTTGAGATAAGAAAAGGATCCTGGACAGCCGCACACTATAGAAGGCATCTTTATTGATATGAAGAAATAAAATCCAAATGCAGTCACCTCATGTACAGGGAGGAACAGGAAAAATAGCTAACGCGTTTCACGCCCTATCATGGCGCTTATTCATGCCACTAGTGCCAATCTGCAGCCTTGCTCCTCACTGTAGCCTGAACAGTGTCCATCTGCAGCCTTGCCGTTATATATGCTGCCATCGAGGGATAGGTGGGGACGAGCGCTGCCCAAATAGAGCCGGATCTCCTGTGTACTCGGCTCGGTGTCACGCTCAGTCCCGCCCCCTTGGCCCGGATACTATGATGGACATAGCGCCGGTCCAATGCCGGGACGGGACTGAGCGTGACTGCGAGCCGAGTACACAGGAGATCCGGCTCTATTTCGGCAGCGCTCGTCCCCTCCTTCCCCTCGGTGGCAGCCTATATCGGCGTATAACACGCACACGCAATTTTCCCCCAACTTTAAGGGGGAAAATGTGTGTGTTATATGCCGATAAATACGGTAATTTTCGTGGCCAGGAATCTTCTTTTCAGGTCACAGCTCCTGTTCACTTCTTTGTCGATTATATTTCTTGCGCGATTCTCCCATCATTGATTAGACGTTAGTTTTTTCCAAAAAATTTCAACATGCCTGATCACTCAAATTCGATGGACGCACGAAAACCGGCTGTTGCTGCGGCCCACTAATGGTGGGAAATTCAAAACGAAAATTCTTAGTTACGATTTTCATAAGAAAATTATTTCGGAATGTGAACCATGTATGGCCGGCTTTAGACTGAAGCAGACAGAATTTGGAGAAGATGTGCATAGTAACCGATCGGCTTCTATCTTCAGCTTGTTCAGTTAGGCCCCTTTCACACGGGCTGTCTGATCAGGTCCGCCTGTCAGTTTTTCAGGCAGACCCGATTGGACCTTACATTCTCCCCTATGGAGTGGCGGATGTCAGCGAACACGTGTTTGCTGACATCTGCCGCTATCTGATCCGATCCTGCCCGCAAAATCCAGACGGATGGTGGTCCTATTTTCCATCCATCTGGCGGATCAGATCAGATGAAAATGGACTGGCAGTGCATTCTCACCCGATTTCCCCATAGAGGAGAGCGGGGCTGTGTCTGTATATGTTTTGCACAGTGAGCCGAGACGAACCTGTCATCCGCCTGCTCAGCCGGGATCAGCGAGACCCCCCCCCCCCACTGAGCTAGCGGAATCCGTTGCCCCTGTGAAAGGGACCTTAAGCTTTGAAAATGAAAGTTGATTGGTTGCCAATGCACAGGTGCTCCAGTCTTAGTAAATTCCCTCGTTCACATGTGGCATACATAAGTGTACCCCCATGGAGGGTCATCCTATTGATGTCAATTGAGAGGCAGTGGCTGCTCCCAATGTGACATCCGTGCAGGTGAAGGGCCACCACATGTACCCCGAGTGCACAATTTATTTATCTACTTGCCGACCAGCCACCGTCGTTATACTGTGGCAGATTGACTCCTATGTGCGAATCGCCGTAACTGTATGGCGGTCGCTTTAAGGGCTCTAGGGGGTGCGCGACGACGGAGCCGATGCATGTGGCCGGTGCAATGTCGCAGTCCCGCTAAAAATTACTGATCAACCGAAAATAATAAAAATGCAATAAATCTATCCCCTATTTTGTAGACGCTATAACTTTTGTGCAAACCAATCAATATACACTTATTGCGTTTTTTTTTTTACCAAAAATATGTAGAAGAATACATATTGGCCTAAACTGAGGAAGACATTTTTTTTTTGGGATATTTATTATAGCAAAAAATAAAAAATATTGTTTTTTTATTTTTTTTCAAAATTGTCGCTCTTTTTTTGTTTATGCAATGTTTATAAACTGAGGAAAAAGAAATATATATATATTTTTTTTAAATTGGAATATTTATTATAGCAAAAAAGTAAAGAATATAGTGTTTTTTTTCAAACTTGTCACATTTTTGTTTATAGCGCAAAAAATAAAAAACCGCAGAGGTGATCAAATACCACCAAAAGAAAGCTCTATTTGTGGGGGGAAAAAATTATAAAAAATTTAAAGTGGGGTGCCCCCTAAAAAAAAAAAAAATTAAAAGTCAGCAGCTACAAATACTGCAGCTTCTGACTTTTAATAGTCGGACACTTATCTGTCCCAGGGTCCAGCGATGCGGGGGGAACGAAGCCCCCCCCCCTCATTCCCCGCTCCCCTCGCGGCGTCGGCATTCTTGCTGTGGGCACCCGGCTGTGGCTTCACAGCCGGGCACCCACTGCGCATGCGCGAGTGGAGCCGCACGCAGTTATACGCCGCCATCTGGGACCTGTGACGTGTCCCAGATGACTGACTGCACCGAGGGGAAGTGATGTCACCAGCCCGGGCACTGAAGGAGGCAGACTACGAGGGACCCCCTAGCAACAGACATTTAGAGGTGAGTAAAATTTTTTTTTTTTCCAATTATTTTTTTTTTATTTTTTTTATGAATTTTAAGCTATTTTTAATTTTTTTTTGGTGGAAACACCACTTTAACTTGGGTACAGTGTTGCATGACTGCGCAATTGTCATTCAGAATGCGACAGCACTGAAAACTGAAACTTGGACGTGGGCAGGAAGGGGGTGAAAATGCCCGGTATTGAAGCGGTTAAATAAAAATATGTAGCAATTGTACACTCTCTATATTATTATTTTTTCTATTTGCTATTTTTTTTCTGACAGAAGTGGCATTACCTCTACTAAACATCAGACATAAAAAAAACACCAATCTTGGTGTGATCAAATACTTTTAAGGGCAGAGGAGGGATCTGGGGGTCTTATAGATCCCAGATATCTCCATAAAGAGTACCTGTCACATGCCTAGTGCTGTCACAAGGGATGTTTACATGCGCAATTGTCAGTTAAAGTAACGCAGCGCCATATCGCAAAAAATGGCCTGGGTCATGAAGGGGGGGTTGACATGCCCTTTAAGTACTGCAATATTGTGAATCTCTGATTTACAATGCGCACACACACTAGAAGAATTGAACCTGCACGTCTCTTAATAGAAAAATAGACTTATCTTATAGCAAACTAGAAACTGTTGCTATCCATTTGACGGAGCAGCCATGTCTCAGCAGCTTAAAGACACAATTACGCTGATATAGGGACATATCTACTGCAGCTACATGATGAATGCATCCCGGCAAAGGAGGAAGCAGTGTAATTCCAAGCTTGCCTCTTTCTACAGTGCCGCAGTGGAATGGTTATTGCTGGTTAAATAGAATTGCTATTTTTTCATACATTTAGTAGGCATCATTATGGATGCCTCAGATATCTTTTTTTATTCTTGATGTTACAGTTGAAATTACCTATTAGTGATGATTAGGTCACATATTAGCGGGGGGGGGGGGGTTGTTTTTAAACAATTATATCATAGTGGCCCTACTCGTGCATAGGGCCATGTTTAGTCACCCAGGAGGCACTGGTGGTCTGTGCAGCCGCATGCAGGAAGCCTGTTCAGATCAATTACAGGTTGACAGCTGCACAGATCTCAACTAATCTATATGTACATACACCAGTGTTTCTCCACTCCAGTCCTCAAGGCGCACCAACAGGTCATGTTTTCAGGATTTCCCTCAGATGAAACGGCTGTGGTAATTACCATATTTATCGGCGTATAACGCGCGCCGGCGTATAACACGCACCCCAAGTCTAGGAGGGAATTTTAAGGAAATAAACTTTTAGGAGGGAAGTTTAAGGAAAAAAACGTACATTTAAATGCCCATCAATGCAGCCTTCTCAGTGTCAATCTGCAGCCTTATCAGTGTCCATCTGCAGCCTTGCATTGCAGCCTTGCCAGTCATTTGCAGCCTTGCCAGTCATTTGCAGCCTTGTCAGTGTCAGATTGCCGTTTAAAAATGGCACCGCCGAGATACAGAGCGGATGTCCTGTGCATCTCGGCGGCGCTCGGTAGCTCTCGGCTGTTCTCGGCAGCTTTCGGCTATTTTCGGCGACTTTCGGCCGCACTTGAGAACGGCCAAAAGCCGCCGAGAGCGGCCAAAACCGACGAGAAGCTCACAATCGGCGGGGGGTCGGCGTATAACACGCACCTACGATTTTCCCTGATTTTAAAGGGGAAAAAGTGCGTGTTATATGCCGATAAACTGAATAAATCACCTGTGCAAAATAATGGAAAGACTGAAAACATGACCTGTTGGGTGAAGCCTTGAGGACTGGAGTTGAGAAACACTGACATACACTATATTACCAAAAGTATTGGGACGCCGGCCTTTACACGCACATGAACTTTAATGATCGCTGGATCGAGAAGTGGGCTCAGGTAAGTATTAGGGAGGGCTGGAGGGGCTGCTGCACACAGAAGGTTTTTACCTTTGCAACCACTTTAAGTACTTACAATATACTTACTTTCCCTACCCTATCCAAAACCTGATCACCCTGAGGAATCTCCTGATGTTCCTCCATGAGATCCCAGGAATACAGAGGATGGGAACATCTCTCTGGTGTATTTCTGTTACTGGATCCATCCAGTGATATGAAAGGGCGGCCCGGTCTCCATCATTATGTCTTTGTACAGATCCTTGTCGCCTTCTACATACTCCTACTGTACCTCCTAGATGTGTATTTTTTACTATAAAAACAATAAATAAAAATGTTGGCTTTAGATACTCTTTAGGAAACCTGTGATTTCAAGCTGTATTTTCAGTTATAAAAAAAAAAATCTCTACAATGATTTAAATATTTAACACTTGAATGAACCCTCCCGTGTAATGAGCACATCATAACACTTCTGATTGGCAACCATGGATTCATCAGTATTCAGTATTTCACTGTTGAATTTTCCAGAAAGGCAGCGAGAGACTTTAGGTGTTGGAAAAGTGTAAAATTGGTAAAATGTAATCCAGGGGTTGGCAGGATGCTCTGGCTTATGAAGACCCTGCTAGATCAGACACAAGCACATCTGTCCCTTCCTATCATCACAGTGGGATCTACCAGCTTGTCTCTGACACACATCCCCACTAGCCTTCAGGGTATGGAGCTCACAGAGGCTAATCCCCCCCCCCCTGCGAATACTGAGCCCCCCCTACAGTACGATACACTGATCTGGCAGCTGTTATATAATGCCAGCCTAGTGTGAAGGGAGATCAGGGTGATGCAGTGCCTGGGGGTGCTGGCAGGGAAGTTCACTGGGCATGTTACCAGCTTTCATACCACTGAATTGCAAAATACTAGAATCCTAAAGCTGCGTATAACTAGTAAGGCAGAGAGTTCAGTAGTAGATCCTCACTTGTTAAGACCCCTCTGAACATCACTACCAGCATAAAAAGAAAAGGGGGTTCCCCTGGGTGGACTTTTAAGGCAACACACTGTTTAGATAAAGTAATATCAAAATACGATAGTAAAAAATTATTGTTTATTCGAATTTTAACATAATAAAAGGTAAAATGGAAACATTGATTCACTGAACGCAGTCAGTTCAAATCACCATGTAAAACATTTGTATGATAGAACCTCCTTACACCCAACGCGTTTCGGGATAATCATCTATTCCTTCTTCAGGGGGGCAAGGAAAAAGGAGGGGTTCATACAGTAATAGGTGAAATGTTTTTCAATGTTGCAATCGTTCACATTTAAAATCGCATAAACAGCATGTAGTTGGTTTGTCAGTTGCTTTGAGCAGTGTGTAGCTGGATGTCGGGACGTGCGGCTGGACTTGTCTTATTGTGCACTGAGTGAATGCTAGGTGGCTTTCATATAGAACTTGGTCTCCGCTTGACTCAGCACATTCTACATTCACAGGGGGGTTCCCTTACCTGGCTCCAGTGTGTTCGGATGGCCAGCCTTGGATTATCAGGCATGGGAAATGATGTTTAACCCTTTCAGTGATTCCAGTACCAATTCATGTGAATAGACTCTCTCTGATGCCCTTTCTGCCCTGAGATAGAGCCCAACTGACAAACCAACTACATGCTGTTTATGCGATTTTAATGTGAACGATTGCAACATTGAAAAACATTTCACCTATTACTGTATGAACCCCTCCTTTTTCCTTGCACCCCTGAAGAAGGAATAGATGATTATCCCTAAACGCGTTGGGTGTAAGGAGGTTCTATCATACAAATGTTTTACATGGTGATTTGAACTGACTGCGTTCAGTGAATCAATGTTTCCATTTTACCTTTTATTATGTTAAAATTCTAATAAACAATAATTTTTTACTATAGTATTTTGATATTACTTTACCTAAACCGTGTGTTGCCTTAAAAGTCCACCCAGGGGTACCCCATTTTCTTTTTATTGTGAAAATTGGATGTGGCACACATTAAGCATTATATTTGCCATTCGTTCTCCCTTCCACTACCGGCATAATGGAAAATGGGTTAACAAAGGCATAAGGGCAATAATGCACCTGTGACAAAAGTCTGTTGCATCAGTAAAAGTTTAATTCTCACTTCCTCATAGAAAAGGGAACAGTCCTGTCATTATATGTGCTGAACTAAGTACTGGGAAGTGCTACCTTTGCTTGAGCATGTAGAATTAAGGGGATTTGTCTTTTATCTCTTCCCTGAATTCATGACAGATTGGCCCTTGTAGAGTCTGCAAAACAAAATTTTTTACTCTTTAATATACACCGATTAGTCAATAACTTTTATGTCCACCCATCCAATATTGAGTAGGTCCCTTGTTTGCCATCAAAACAGCCCCTTTTGCTGCCAAAACAGCCCTGACCCATCGGGGCATGTGGCACCAAGCTGCCAGTAGCAGATCCTTTAAGTTTAAAAGAGAAGTATGTTTTTTTTATTTTACATTTCAGATTCATACTTACCGTATTAATCGGCATATAACACACACATTCATTTTAAGAGGGAAGTTTCAGGGGAAATTTTTTTTTAAATAAGGAGCTTTGAAGCAAAATAAGGGTCGGTGCCCATCTGCAGCCTCACCCTTGCCATCAATGCAGCCTCATAAGTCCACATTAATGGAACAGCCTCACCATTGCCATCAATGCAGCAGCCTCACCATTGCCATCAATGCAACAGCCTCACCATTGCCATCAATGCAGCAGCCTCACCATTGCCATCAATGCAGCAGCCTCACCATTGCCATCAATGCAGCCTCATCAGTCCACATCAATCCAACAGCCTCACCATTGCCATCAATGCAGCAGCCTCACCACTGCCATCAATGCAGCAGCCTCACCACTGTCTTCAATGCAGCAGCCTCAACATTGCCATCAGTGCAGCCTGATTGATGCCCATCTGCAGCCTAAAAGGGACAGGGAGGGACAAGCGCCGACAGATTACATACAGTAAGAATCTCCTATGCTAGACAGAACAGTGGTCCAATGGCGGCCCAGGAGAAGGGACTTCCTATTACAGAGGTTGCCAAGTGAACAGGAGATTCTCACTGTATGTAATCTGACAGCGCTCCTCCCGCCCCCCTCCCTGTCCCCTCCAAGGCAGCTAAAATTGAAATATCGGCATATAACACGCACCCGATTTTCAAGGGATTCAGTGGCAGTGAATCATCTAGTCTAGTGAGAGACTGGGAGCTCAGTGATCTGAAGAACTACAAGGAATTTTTGTAGTGGAAGTGAAAGAACTTTTTACGCTTTGTGTTAGGAACTGTTAAAGACTGTTGCCATAGGAGACAGCATTCCTGCACATGCAGATGTGGCGTCTTGCTGGATGCCTTTCCCTGCATGGCTGTCCTCCTGTTGAAGTCTTGGAGTCTGCCAATTAATCTTGCAACTACCTAAGGGTGTCCTGGCTCTAACCCTCTCTCCCCCAAAAAGTTTATTAAGATAAATAAAAATCTCTTTTGCATTCAAGAAGTGTCTGGCACCCAATAGCTTTAACTACCTTGCACCCACCATTCCTCATAACCCACCATATACAGAAGGATGTCAGCTGTCTCTGTCCCTGGAGGTTCTCATTAGACTGGAGGAGGCCTGGGACCTTGCTACACAACCTTGCCTTATGTCTTACTTCTCATGTACATTGAAGCCTTTGCTACTCCCATGAACTTCCTGATTTCAGCCATGTCCCTGCACTTCCTGTTTTCCAGATTTTTGAGCTCTTTCCAGTCAATATCTCACTCTTGTCAATCCTGCGGCAGTCTGTATCTCCGCTACCCCTCGTTACTGACCTTTGGCTTGTTCCTTGATTACGCTTCTGCTTAATCCCAACCTGCAACCACGTGTTACTGACCTTTTGCTTCTTTACTGACTACGCTCCTGCTTGATCCCTATCTGGTATTGGATTCCAGCTTGTTTACATTCTGTTGAAGTGATCCTGAGAACCATAACCTGGTACTAACATGCAGCAAAACCCATCTCCTCCATCAGGAGTTCTGGTTAACACTGTTAGTGCTTAGACTCCGCACCTTGGTTGGGCCCCTGTCATCCTCCAGGGTGACCTGCTGCCGCACTTATCCAGCTGGTAGGTGGGAGCCTCTCTATTGCTATAGCTACTGTTCTCCGAGCATGGCCCCAGACCGTGATATCTGGCAGCTGCCAACAGTAGGGTGTTGCCGGGACCTGAAAACACATGCCAAAATCCACCCCCCCCACAGGTCTTCCTCTTGAAAATATGATGCCTACCACTTGTAATACCAAAGATTCATTGTGCCATAAAGCTGTTTGAGACATACTCTAGTTGATAATTGCCCCTTAAAGTGATTGTAAAGGTTTGTTTTTTTACAAACATGTTATACTTACCCCCTCTGTGCAAGGGTTTTGCACAGAGCAACCCGATCCGCCTCTTGTGGGGTCCCCCGACGGCGCTTCTGGCCCCTCCTCTTCATTGGGTGCCTCCGCAAAGAGCCGATTTCCGGGCGGGCGCTCTCCCAAGTCCTGCTGCTCCGTCCATTGACACAGACAGCAGGATGCGGCCCCGCCCCCGGCTCCCGTGTCACTGGTTTTAATTGACAGCAGCCAATCTATCCAATGAGGACCCGAGACAGCAGCTGGAGCTGCTAGGCTTGTGCTTGTCGCTGGAACGATCGGGTTCAGGTAAGAAAAAGGGGGGCTCTGGGGGGCAGCTGCAGCACAAAAGCTTTTTCACCCTAATGCACAGCATTAAGGTGAAAAACCATGAGACTTTACAACTCCTCTTGCTCTTCTAGTGCGTGGTGTGATGTGAAGAATTTTCAAACTTCATACTGGGTAAGCTACAGGGCCCAAATAAAAGGCTTTTCGTTGGGTGGGATAGTCAATAAGAGGTTTGTCATTAAGTGGAGATCGGGGGTTTGCATAGAAGCTCGGTGAAGATAAAATATATTTTTACCTAGAAGTAAGGAGTGGCATAACTGGAAGGAGGAGAGGTGTAGAACAAAGGGGAAAGGAACAAAGAGAGATGGAGAGGAGGAGGTGGAGGGAATAAAAGGAAATAAATCTAGAGAGGTGGAGAGGGAGGGCAGCGAAACGCAGCTGCAGGTTTACAATCTAATAGTGACCTGGCGAAAACCAGCATCTCTACCACCCAGGAGATTGTGTCCGCTCAGCCAGAGTATCCATCACAAATGCAGATCATCCTTCAATCAACAACCCAAAGGTCGAATAAAAACCCAGACGTCTCACTCTGTGAGAAACCCATAAAGGCGCGCAGCATCTCATCAAAGCAGACCGTCACAAGACACAGAATTCTGACCCAGACAGGCTGCGCTCCAAAAATAACCATCACCTCATCACAACACGGGGCTGATCATGGATATGAATAATGTCTTGCAAAATACATCAGGTCATCTTCACAGAGCCATCAGAGATCATTCAAAAGCCGAATCTCCACACTTGCGCTAGATCAGATCATTGGACATGGAAGGACAGTGTAGGTTAAAGAGAGATGGCTGAACTTAGCGCGGGTCATTATTCATTAGAGTGTTGTAAGGATGAACTGTTCTTGTAGCGCATGACAGCCAATACCACGCTGGAGAGATGAAGGGGGAAAATAAAGACAGTTTTTCCTTCAGTTTTGTGCATAGAGGCTTAAGAGACTGTTCAATAGGTCATTGGATTTCGATGAACAGTAATGCCAAAAACAAGAGACTAAACTTTATTGGATTTTCAATAAAATCACACAGTGTCTTATTTTGACTGTCCTGTTCTATTAAATCTATAGATAATTGAAGAGGGTGTAGTATGCGTCCTCTGGGTCCCCCACCAGAAGGAGCCTTGAGAACCACTTGCTGCAAAGAAGTTAAAGCGGTAGTAAACCCGCTGACATATTTTTTAATTTTTATACACCTGTAAGGGAAAAGGCATAATGAGCTAGTATGCACCGCATACTAGCTCATTATGAAATACTTACCTTAGAACGAGGCGTCGGTAACTCACCTGGTTCATGCCGAGGTCGCTGACATGTTGCCTCGGCGTGTCTTCCGGGTATCGCGGCTCCAGCGCTGTGAGTGGCTGGAGCCGCGATGTCGTCACTCCCGCGCATGCGCACGGGAGACTTCATCCCGGCAGGGTTCGGATTCTGCCCGCCTTTCGGCCGAGAATCCCCCCGTGCGCATGCGCCGCTGCAGTCAGCGGCGCATTGCACGGGGAATATCTCCTAAACCGTACAGGTTTAGGAGATATTTTTTTTACCTGCAGGTAAGCCTCATTATAGGCTTACCTGTAGGTGAAAGTGCAAAAATCGACTTTACTTCCACTTTAAAGTGTATGTCAAAGAAAAAAAAATACAGTACTTCTGTGCAATACATGTATAGCAATGTGGACTACAATTATAAAGTACAATGATCCTCCAGTATTTCTATGCATTGCATGTCCCTCTAGTGCCCAGTGTTATCAACTGACATCATGTTTGTGAGCCAAGCTAAAGGGATTGTGGGATGAGTAGTTCCTCAGACTGATAATTGCTTTGCATGACTCTGTATCTGGACTACATATCCCAGGGATCTTTGCTACCATCAAATGCATTTATAAGGAGGTTTGGGACTTTAAATGAACCGGTTGAAATGCGGAGGTAGGAGTAAAAGTATTTTATTCATAACGAACACAAATAAAGAAATAATTTCATATTTATACACATAATTAGCACAAGATATAGGCATGGTAGATAAAAATACATATATGGACATATGATCATAATAAGAACATAATAGTAAACTAGTAGTAATACATATAAAGCAGCAATATCGCCTGCAGGTGCCAAAGGTGGCCTGCCCGGTAACTGTATCTATGGTCACATGAAGTATATAGATGTAATAGTACTAAAATAATGTTTGATGACAAATGTGAGTACCTGCCTTTTTTTAAAACTCTAATAAATAAGCGTCTAAAAGCTACTACACTATGAGGCATTCTCTCTCTAATATATGATATACTGGATCATTATTCCTCATTGGTCATTTTTCTTTCAAAGTGTCATTCTTTCTGCATTTATGCACAGACACTGCTCTGAGCATCCAGCTTTATTTGTGCTCACACCAGGACCACCCGTTAGACCCACTCTCCAGCACTTGCAATTTTTCTTACCTGTTCACTGATCGTTCTTCATTTATGGTTTTATATTTTATTTCTTGTATTGATCTTATACCCGGATACTTATCAATTTTATACAAAGGATATGTATTGTGATTTTATATTGCCTATCGTATTGTACTAGAACTAGAAAAACTTTTTTATTCTATATTGGATGAAGGAATTGTCACCTACATACAAAGTAGTAGTCTATCTACGTAGGTTTGCTTTGATTTGTACCTGTCTCTCTCCTTTTTTTTTACCTAGTAGCTTTTCACATAGCACTAGTGCACTTTAACCACCTGATCACTTTGCACTTAAACCCCCTCGTGACCAGACCAATTTTCAGCTTTTGGCGCTGACGCACTTTGAATGACAATTGCGCGGTCATACAACACTGTACCCAAATGAAATTTTTTATCATTTTTTTCCCACAAATAGAGCTTTCCTTTGGTGGTATTTAATCACAGCTGGGTTTTTATTTTTTGCTAAACAAACAAAAAAAGATGGAAAAAAAAAAAATCATGTTTAATAGTTTGTTATAAAATTTTGCAAACAGGTAATTTTTCTGCTTCATTGATATGCGCTGATGAGGCTGCACTGGTGGGCACTGATAGGCTGCACTGGTGGGCACTGATAGGCTGCACTGGTGGGCACTGATAGGCTGCACTGGTGGGGACAGATAAGTCGGTACTGATGGGGACAGCAAAGATGGCACTGATGGGCATGGATGGGTGGCACCAATGGGCACTGATGGATGACACTGATGGGCACTGATGGGCGGCACTGATGGGCACTGGTAGGTGACACAGATGAGCACTGGTAGGTGACACAGATGAGCACTGGCAGGTGACACAGATGTGCAGCACTGGCACTGTAGGCACTGAGAGATGGCACTGTGGGCACTGAGAGATGGCACTGTGGGCACTGGTAGGCGGCACTTTAATGGGGCAAAGGTGGGCACAATGGATTGGGCACATTGCAGTGAGAGGGACTGATGTCCCTCTCACTGCCGCCGGTGATCGTCTTTTTTTTTTCTCCTCGCGCTGTCAGAGCGAGGAGGAAAAAAAGCCGATTACCGGCTCTGTTATTATCACATGATCAGCTGTCATTGGCTGACAGCTGATCACGTGGTAAGGGGTCGGGATCGACCCCTTACTCGGATCTGTGATCCAGCGAGTCTCACAGACTCGCTGATCACAGAGCGCGCCGTGCGCGCCCTTCAGGGGGCGCGCAGGCAGCTCGTGGCCTGGACGACGTCAATAGACGTCGTCCTGACACAATAGATCCGCGCTGTAGCCGTCATTTGGCTATAGCGCGGGTCTAAGGTGGTTAAAACTGTTCTATACAGCGCACCACTACCTCTTATTACATTTTATATACAACTATAGAGATCAGACCAAAATAAGGGACAAATGAGGAGGAAAGAGTGACAGAGGGACATTGCTCCAAATCAGGGACAGTCCCTCAAAATCAGGGACAGTTGGGAGCTATGGATTTATCCATTTCTAAACATGCCAAATTGTTTCTACGTATATTGTACTTTTACACCAGAAAGACGATTCTCCTATTGTGGAAAGGGTCCTCTCCCCTATCTATCATAACTTGGAAGAAACTCATTAAATAAATACGGACTAGATGGCTTTCAAATGCACATTTTCTCTGGATCCATGATCCTGATCACTCCATGTAGCACATTTATTCTAGTGGTTATTGTGACTTGTTTTCTGAGCCCGTTATTGGCTTTATTACGCCTACAGTAATTTGTTGTAAAGGGACTTGTATGATTGTTATGTTATTATATTCGTATAAGTTTAATTAAAAAAAAACAATAAACAGATCTTTGAAAAAAAAAAAAAAAAAAAACAATCAACGCCCGATTCTCTCATATGGGGGGGATGGGAAAAGCTAAAGATGTTTTTATGGATTAAGTTTCATTGTAGGCTCTGTTGTGGACTAACAACACACTGAGGGAGATTTACTAAAACTGTAGAGTGCAAAATCTGGTGCAGCTTTGCATAGAAACCATTCAGCTTCCAGGTTTTAGCCCTCGTTCATACTGAACGCGGGTTTGAAATCGTGCGAGTTCAGCTGAATGGTAAGAGATGAGACCCCTGCTTTCTCCCCTTTGAGACAGGGAAAGGGACTGAGGACAGAGATTCTCTCTGCAGCCTCAGCTGCACTGGAGATGAAAGGACAGGAGACAGCGGCTCCTCTTCATTCATAAATTTTGATCACTGATTCGGGAATGGAAGGAGCCGGTAAATGACATATATACTGGCTCCTTCCTCCGCTCTGGGAGGGGGGGAGGGACCAGAGTCGGGGAGCACAGAGTTGGACCCGGAGGAGGACGGGGACCAGAGGAGGAGACAGGGGGAGGGAGGAGGACACCGGAGAGAGGGAGGAGGACACTGGAAAGATGGAAGACCCGGGAAGCCGGAGGAACACACAGAGGACAGTCAGGGGTGATCGTTGCGGCGGCGGGGGCAGTTACAAGCACCGATCCTCCCTGTATAGCCTTTTAATAAAGCAGTTGACAGCCGCAGGAGGGAGAGGGGGAGAAGCGTCTGTCAGCTGCTTTATTGAAATGCTATACAGGGGGTTCGGTGCTTGTAACTGCCCCTACCGCCGCACTGATCGTCTGTGAGGCTGCCCAGCCCCTGTGCTACACTGAGGATTCCTGGCCCAATACAAAATGTTTCGGATTAAACTTTGGAGCATTTGCACGAGTACCAATACTCGTGTAAATGCTTGGTATTGGCAACGATACCGATATTAGTATCGGTGCAACCCTAGGAAAGGATATAATGTATTGTACTTGTACTGTATTTTTGGACGAAAACTGTACTAATTAAATGAAAATCGTACGATCTGGTATCGTACGAGAAATTTTTTTGTGTTCGTGCTATCGGATTATTTTGGACAAAAGCTATGTACCAACGATCAGATTATTAAACGATCAATTCGAAATCGGTACTTTTTGTACGATTTTCTGATCGTGTGTACGGGCCTTTTGAGATAACACATGAAGTGTGCAGGGAACACAGGAGAATTTTTGACAAGATCAGTTTTTTTTTTTTTTTTACTGATGAAACAGATATAACAAAAAGCTTCCAACGATACATAGTTACATAGTCGGTAAGGCTGAAAAAATACAATAGTCCATCCAGTTCAACCTGTGAAGGTGTATGTGTATCAGTGTCTGTAATGATTACCCATATCCCTGTATGTTGTGTCCTTTTAGATGTACATCTAAGAGTCTTTTAAAAGTATCCATACTCCCCGAAATCACCACCAATTGTGGGAGAGCATTCCACATTCTTATAGCCCTAACAGTGAAGAACCCCCTACACAGTTTAAGGTTAAACTGCTTCTCCTCCAGTCTCATTGTGTGGCCCCATGTCCTTATACACTCCCTAGGACTGAATAGTTTAATTCCTATGCTGGGATCCCCATTGAGATATTTGTAGATCGCTATCATGTCTCCTCTCAAGCATCTCATCTCCAGCAAGAATAAATTTAGTGTTTGCAGCTGTTCCTCGTAATTGAGGTCCTCCAGTCCCCTTATTAATTTTGTTGCCCTTCTTTGGACTCTCTACATTTAATAGACCAAAAGGGAGCAAATGAGAGACATTCATTGTTAGGGTTTATATACACTTTAAGAATTCAAACCTCTTTTTTAATTTTAAGGGAGCAGCATGATCAGGGTGAGGGGTGGTGATAGAATTTAAATCATTACCCATTAACATAATTTAGAATAAGAGGGTTAATGCTAATCTATCCTGCCGACTGTTCCAACTTTGCTCTTCTCATCCGACATGATTTCTGAAGTGCGGGATGACTGGTGCCCCCACTGTATGCTATGGTTCCTTCTGGTTCATAGGCTATAAGAAGATTGCCAAGACCCTGAAACTGAGCTGCAGCACGGTGGCCAAGACCATACAGGGGTTTAACAGGACAGGTTCCACTCAGAACAGGCCTCAGAACCAAAGAAGTTGAGTGCAGGTGCTCAGCGTCCTATCCAGAGGTTGTCTTTGGGAAATAGACGTATGAGTGCATTGCTGCAGAGGTTGAAGGGGTGGGGGGTCAGCCTGTCAGTGCTCAGACCATACGCCTTAATCAAATTGGTCTGCATGGCTGTCATCAAAAAGAAGGAAGCCTCTTCTAAAGATGATGCACAAGAAAGCCCACAAACAGTTTGCTAAAGACAAGCAGACTAAGGACATGGATTACTACAACCATTTCCTGTGGTCTGATGAGACAAGATAAACTTATTTGGTTCAGATGGTGTCAAGTGTGTGTGGTGGCGACCAGGTGAGGAGTACAAATACAAGTGTGTCTTGCCTACAGTCAAGCATGGTGGTGGGAGTGTCATGGTCTGGGGCTGCATGAGTGCTGCCGGCACTGGGGAGCTACAGATCATTGAGGGACCCATGAATGCCAACATGTACTGTGACATACTGAAGCAGAGCATGATCCCCTCCATTCAGAGACTGGACCACAGGGCAGTATTCCAACATGATAACCACCCCAAACACCTCCAAGACGACCACTGCCTTGCTAAAGAAGCTGAGGGTAAAGATGATGGACTGGCCAAGCATGTCTCCAGACCTAAACCCTATTGAGCATCTGTGGGGCATCCTCAAACGGAAGGTGGAGGAGCGCAAGGTCTCTAACATCCACCAGCTCTGTGATGTCATCATGGAGGAGGGGAAGAGGACTCCATTGGTAACCTGTGAAGCTCTGGTGAACTCCATGCCCAAGAGGGTTAAGGCAGTGCTGGAAAATAATGGTGGCCACACAAAATTTACTTAGTGGTGTACTCACTTTTGATGCCAGCGGTTTAGACATTAATGGCTGTGTGTTGAGTTATTTTAAGGGGACAGCAAATTTACACTGTTATACACTGTATACAAGCCGTACACTCACTACATTCAGTGTTGCCACATGAAATGATAGAATAAAATATTTACAAAAATGTGAGGGGTGTACTTACTTTTGTGAGGTACTCTATAAGCCTCATACCAGCGTGTTAAAATTCTAAGTGATATAAAAGGGGCTTTGGTGTCAATCGTGTGTGGTGGCGACCAGGTGAGGAGTACAAAGACAAGTTTGTCTTGCCGACAGTCAAGCATGGTGGTGGGAGTGTCATGGTCTGGGGCTGCATAAGTGCTGCCGGTGTCTTGCCGAAAAAGTTCCCCTGGCGGATTGGTTCCTCTCTGTACTGCGCAGGCGCAGCGCTTGCGCAGTACGAAGGACTAGGCATCTTTCGGAAATTGCTGAACCTAAACAGATGCGAGCGAAGTGTACACCGCGCACGCGCAGTCGGTGTACGAGGCGATGCTCGCGCTACTCTGCAAGGGGCGGCTCTGTAACCAAGGGCGGCGCACGTATAAGTAAGTAATGACCATTGGATGTCACCTGATAATCATTACTGGGGAGATCGGTGGTGAGGTCATGTCTCTGACGTCATACAAACAAATGTCTTCACTACATACTCAGACATCAGAACATTCACAGTTGAGGAAGAAATTCTATTATCACAATATAAGAAAAGACATCAAAATAGTATAAAGTAAAATACAAAATGGACAAAGGGACCTTCAGATGCCGCATTTGTCACTCCTCACCCCTCCAAAAACGGGACATTTTACCCCCCAGTTCTTATAGATAAATGACCCCAACCGGAAAAAGAAAGAATTTCAGGGATATCCAATCAATATTGGATATCACAAGTCCTCTTAATCCGTTGTCTTCCCTCCTATCCCAACATATATTGTAAATAGACCGTAAATAGACTTTCTCGGCATCTGTTTAGGTTCGGCAGTACAGATACAGATCTGTACTAATCCGCCAAGGGGAACCATCTCGGCAGAACACCGGCACTGGGGAGCTACAGATCATTGAGGGAACCATGAATGCCAACATGTACTGTGACATACTGAAGCAGAGCATGATCCCCTCCCTTCTGAGACTTTCACAAAGACCAAATAATATGCACTTATTTGGGTTATATTTTACCAAAGATATGTAGCAGTATACATTTTGCCCAAAGTTTATGAAGAGAAATGACTAATTTGCTAAAACGGAAACAAAGAAAAATTCATTTTTTTACAAAATTTTCAAGATATTTTAAGTTATTTTCATTTGCAGCACAAAAATATTAAAAACCCAGTGGTGATTAATTACCACCAAAAGAAAGCTCTATTTATGTGGGGGGAAAAAAGGACAAAAATGTCATATGGGTACAGTGTTACATGACTGAGTAATTGTCATTCAAAATGTGAGAGCACTGAAAGCTGAAAATTGGTCTGGTTAGGAAGGGGGTTTAAGTCCCCAGTGGGCAAGTGGTTAAGGAACCCCTGGCAACCTTTGGAGGAACCCTGGTTGAGAAACCCTGAGAGAGAGCTTCTCACTAAGGCCCCTTTCACACTGGGGCGGTTTTCAGGCGGTACAGCGCTAAAATTAGCGCCTGTACACCGCCTGAAAAAAACGGCCCCATTCACTCCAGTGTGAAAGCCGGAGGGCTTTCACACTGGAGCGGTGCGCTAGCAGGACGGTAAAAAAAGCCTTGCTAGCAGCATCTTTAGAGCGGTATAAGAGCGGTGTATTCACCGCTCCTATACCGCTCCTACCCATTGATTTCAATGGGACACCGCGGTAATACCGTGGCAAAGCGCCGCTAAGGCGGCGCTTTGCGGGGGATTTTAACCCTTTTTCGGCCGCTCGCGGGGGGTAAAATTGCCCCGCGGGCGGCCTAATACCGCGGCAAAAACGATGGTAAAGCAGCGCTAAATATAGCGCTGCTTTACCGTCACCGCGGCTCCCGCCCCAGTGTGAAAGTGGCCTAAGAAAGTACACCGGTAGAGAGAGCCTCTCATTTGGAGACGAAGGACCTCATTAAGAGATGAAGCATTTTGCCAAGAGACTGAGAATCTCAAAGGACATCACACTATGGGGTTGATTTACTAAGGGTAAATAGTCTGTGCACTGCAAGTGCAGTTGTTCTAGATCTGAGGGACACATGCAAGGAAAATAAAAAAAAATGCATTTTTGCTTGCACGTGATTGGATGATAGAAATCAGCAGAGCTCCCCCTCATTTCAGAGCACCTCTAGAGCACCTGCACTGCACTTGAAGTGCACTTCTAGTGCACAATATAGTTGCCTTTAGTAAATCAACCTCCCGGAAATTTAGTATTTTGCTAAGAAATGGGGAATTTTACAGCAAGCTGGAGCTTCTCACTAAGAAGCAAAGCATAGTATCCCAAACCTTTGACCGAGCACTTCACTAATGCCGCGTACACACGGTCGGAATTCTCTGATGGTTTTCCCGTCGGAATTCCAACGGAATTTCGCTCAAACTGTCTTGCCTACACACGGTCACACCAAATTCGACGGTCAATAACATAGCGGCATAAAAAACACGTTCGACAGCACTATAAAAGGGAAGTTTAATGCTTCCGAGCATCCGTCGAATTGTTTCCGAGCATCCGTCGAATTGTTTCCGAGCATGCGTCGGAATTTTGCGTGTCGGAATTACCTACACACGTTTGGAAAATCCAATAGAAAAGTTTTCCGTCGGAAAAATTGAGAACAGGTTCTCAATCCAAAGTCCGTCGGAAATTCCGACAGAAAAAGACCGTTGGGCATACACACGGTCGGAAAATCCGATGATAAGCTCCCATCGGACTGTTTTCATCGGAAATTCCGACCGTGTGTATGCCGCATAAGAGTCATAGGATCTCATTTGGAAACGAACCACCTTGTCAAGAGAAGGGGCATTTTACTACAAGGCAGACATAAGCGTTCTTGCTTAAAATGGCTACAGATACTGTATTCGAGCATTCTCATCCCATTCATCCATTTGTGGGCTCTTCACAACCTTGCTGAGGGCAAAGTTGATTGACTGGGATAGATTTTTTTTTTGACCACTTATTATTGCTTCCCCTGAGACACCTGATGTCAGCAACACTCCCCTTCCATCATGACTGCCGGCTGTCCCTGACCCCAGTCTTAAAGCATCAGTGCTGTTACATGCCCCTTCAGACCCAGAAGTACTATGTTTTTTCTATGGATGAAAGGAATGGCGTGGGCACAGAGAAAAGGTAAATATTTACAGCTGGGGTGGGGGACAATAAAGTGAACCTGTTGTTTTTCCCTGTATGGGCAAAGCACAGGTTCACTTTAAGAACCAGCATTTTGCCAAAAGACAGGCATTGCAGCAATCCTGGCCATACACCAGATGGTTTGGTTGCCATTTCATTGTTTGAACCACAACGGTGTCCTACTTTCCAGCAACCAAATGATCTAAACTGGGTGGAAACAAGGAAAAATATTCAATTTGTGCACAAGGGTCCTCTCAGACCTAGGGGCCCATTTATACTAGATTTGGGTCTTGCAGGTGCTTGGACCGCCTCCCTCTGTCGTTGTCTAGGCCTGAACACTGCTGACTTCTGAGGCAGGTGAGAAGCAGGAAGCGTTCTTGTATGGTGTAGGCCAGGGATAAGCAATTAGTGGACCTCCAGCTGTTGCAAAAATGCAAGTCCCATCATGCCTCTGCCTCTGGGTGTCATGCTTATGGCTGTCAGAGTCTTGCTATCCCTCATGGGAATTGTAGTTCTACAACAGCTGGAGGTCCACTAATTTCATATCCCTGGTGTAGGCTGTATATTAAAATACCCACCTGCAGCTGCATTTCTGAGCTCCTCACTGTTTGGCCCTGCCCGGTGCTGCACAACCTTTGCATGAAAACCATCCTGATCACATCCAGCGCATATGTGCCGCAGCCCCATTAAAGTTCCTATGGCTGGGGGCTGCAAAGAATATGAATTGTTCATAGGAATGAATAGAGTGAGTGGTCTGCATGTGCTTAGGACCTGGACAGGGCTAGAATGTAGGGCTGCAACTAACGATTATTTTCATAATCGATTAGTTGGCCGATTATTGTTTCGAATAATCGATTAATCGGTTAATAACCTTAAAAAAAAAAAAAAGTGTGGTGTATAATTTTGTTAATATGTAACGTTTTTAAAAATGTATTCTTAAATATCTGTATGCAGTGGTAAATATAAATACCCAACTATGTGGTTAGGGAGCAAAATATTTAATCCACTCTGAGAATAACAGACAGAAGAGATTAACTTTTTTTAGCCAATTAGTTGTTGGGCAGATTAAAAAACACAAATTGCTGCAAAAAACGCATTACATGCTTTTCTGCAGCTTCTCTGTTGAAGTATATTGAACCAAAAAAGCACTGTTTTGCATTTAAAAAAAAAGTCCCTGACCCTTTCCAAACAGCAGCGGCTGAAAAAAGCATAGATGCTAACATGTCCCATAGGAAACCATGTAAATGAACTATAGTGCGTTTGTGCAAAAAGCACCAAAAAACACATAGATGTGAACCAAGCCTGAGACATTTAGTAACATAATGGGGGGTTAAAAAAACTAAAATGAGTCCTTTATATTACAAAAAAAAGGGGTTCATTTTTTTTACTGTAGAACTGTGAAAGTAATATTTACAGTAGCGATTATTTGCTCTTTTTGTACTATAAAGGGCTAATTTTAGTTTGTTTTAACCCCATTATGTTACTGGCCGATTAATCGATTATGAAAATAGTAATCGATTAATTTCATAATCGATTAGTTATCGATTAATCGATTAGTTGTTTCAGCCCTACTAGAATGTTTTTGTTGCAAGGGCTGAGTAACATTGTGCAGGGTCTTGAAGTAAAGTACTCCAAGGCAGGGCTGTGGTGGTTGAGTGTATATTTAAAGGACAACCTCACTAACAGTGAAGTCATCTTTTAATGATGCACCAATGTTCTTGTTGGTAATGTCCAAATGGTGTTGGGCAGCGAGCCCTTCAGTTCCCTGCCTGACTGACATAGAGATATCTAGAATGCTTTTGCCATTTCTTGTTGATACCATTTGTAATGGAAATAAAGCGAGTTTGCTACCTGACCCTAGTTTCTTAATATGGACCATGAAATGAGAGGGTATTACAATGGATAGTCTTGAAGCTGAATTCCAGGTATGTAACTTTTTTGCATGGTCCAGTTAGTCCAGTTTGGGGAAGCGAAGAATCACTGTAACTACATGGTCCCTTTCCCTTATGCATAACGAACACAAGGGGTTGCTTGCTTGGCAGTGGTGCCAATAACAACGCAATTGGTATGGCATGTTCATACTTACAAGCTGGACCAATGAAATCAACACCTGGAATGCAGATTAATCTATTCTATCTATCCACACCTTTCTTAACCTTTTTACTCCAAGCAAGCACCTAAAATATTTTTTACGTCTTGAGGAACCCCCTACTAAAACCACAACATTAGGGGGTCTTACATTGGTGTTTGGAAGAATGCAACTCTAATGCCGCGTACACACGTGCGGAATTTCAGTCGGAAAAATCTTGGATGGTTTTTCCGATGGAATTCCGCTCAAGCTTGGCTTGCATACACACGGTCACACAAAAGTTCTCTGATCTTTTCGACCGTCGAGAACGCGGTGACGTACAACACTACGACGAGCCGAGAAAATGAAGTTCCATGCTTCCGAGCATGCGTCAAATTGTTTCCGAGCATGCGTAGGAATTTTGCGCGTCGGACTTGCTACAGACGATTGGAATTTCCGATAGTAACTTTTTCCGTCGGAAAAATAGAGAACCTGCTCTCAATCTTTTGTTGGCGGAAATTCCGCCAGCAAAAGTCCGATGGAGCCTACACACGGTCGGAATTTCCGACCAAAAGCTCACATTGGACTTTTGCTGGTGGAATTTCCGATTGTGTGTACGGGGCATTAGGGCTTGTTCTTACATGCAGCAGCTTATGCCTCCGTCTGAAAATCAATCTGTAGTGGACAGGCGTCTGGGAAGCGATGTATTGCCTCCTCCACCACCTGTTTTAACCCTAATGAGGCAAAATTTCAATGCAGCAACCATATGCATTACACACAGTTGCAATGTTGCCCCACTACATTTAGCAGTTTGTACTGCTTGCTAAATTGGACAAAAGGATTTATTTTTGCCCTGGCATGTGTACAGTCCTGAGGGGCTGTATGGTTTTGTTTGGATAGGCAATCGGGGGATGGTGACACCTCAGCTGCCTCCTTTTATGGCCCCCTGCCTGCCAGTGTAAATGAGCCTTTACAGTGGTCATCAAAATGCCAGCTTTACAGACAGCTAAAATTATATTAGTTGCCATGTTGCTGGCTTTGCCCAGTGATGTTAACCCTGGAAGTATGCAGACACCTTTGAGTGGGGAGGGGGCAATCAGCGACAGCTCAATGAACCCCATGCAGACACCTTTGCATAGGGAGGGGGCAATCAGCCACAGCTAGAAGAACCCCTAACAACCTCTGAATGTGATGACTATAGAGGTGGTCACTACATGCTGCTTGTCTATAGCTGATAGGGGTCCCTATATGCTGCCTGTCTAGAGATAAATGGGGGGGGGGTCACTATATGCTGTTTAAATATATGATGGGGGTCACTATATGCTTCCTATGTATATATGATGGTGGTCACTACATGCTGCCTGTCTATAGATGATGGTGGTCACTACATGTTGTCTGTCTATAGACGATGGTGGTCACTACATGTTGCCTGTCTATAGACGATGGTGGTCACTACATGTTGCCTGTCTATAGACGATGGTGGTCACTACATGTTGCCTGTCTATAGATGATGGTGGTCACTACATGCTGCCTGTCTATAGATGATGGTGGTCACTACATGTTGCCTGTCTATAAATGAGTGGGGTCCCTAAATGCTGTCTGTGGAAAATTGGGGGGCGGGGTCACTATATGCTGTCTAAATATATGATGGGGGTCACTATATGCTTCCTATGTATTTATGATGATGGTCACTACATGCTGCCTATCTATAGATGATTGGGGTGCCTATATGCTGCCTGTCTATACATAATTGGGGGGGGGGGTCACTATATGCTGTCTAAATATATGATGGTGGTCACTACATGCTGCCTGTCTATAGATGATGGTGGTCACCACATGCTGCCTGTCTATAGACAATGGTGGTCACCACATGCAGCCTGTCTATAGATGATGGTGGTCACTACATGTTGCCTGTCTATAGATGATGGTGGTCACTACATGTTGCCTGTCTATAGATGATGGTGGTCACTACATGTTGCAATTTCAGCAGAGGGTGGAATTGAAAAGAGGGTATTTAAGCTTAGGGGTAAGCATGCAGATTAGTGTTCAATTTTTCTTTTGGGGGGGTTGCTCATTCATCTTGGGGTTGGGGGGGCGCAAATTGGGCTCTAAATGGCCTTGTCCCAGCACTGTAGAAAGATAATGGTTATTCTCATGCTGCTGGGTTTGGCCCTGGAACTATGCATCCACCTTCAAATAGGAGGTCAAGCAGCCAGCTCAAGGAACTTCTAAAAGATCTGTCATGGAACCCTACCAAAGGTTCCTCAGAACCCTAGTTGAGAATGGTTGATCTATTCCAGTTTGGGCTCTAAATGGCCTTGTCCCAGCACTGTAGAAAGATAATGGTTCTTCTCATGCTGCTGGGTTTGGCCGTAGAACTATGAATCCACCTTCAAATAGGAGGTCAGGCAGCCAGCTCAAGGAACTTCTAAACAATCTGCCATGGAACCCTACCAAAGGTTCCTCAGAACCCTAGTTGAGAATGGTTGATCTATTCCTATGAAGTAAAGGTCAGTAGTTGACTGGGGCCCCCAAAATTCTATTTGTACAGGGTCTCTTTGTTGACTTTGTCCACCATTAGATGGAACCCCCCCATGTGCTGCTCCAGGAGGACATTTTTATGGATTTGGATCTCACATTTTTATGGTTTGGCCATGTGAAACCAGGAAGTGTTTGAGGTTCCAAGTTAATTAAAAGCACAATTGCCCTGTGTTCAGCATCAGAGGGAGTGAAGGCATGGGAAGCACCCAGCTGGGGGGGTGAGAAGAGCCTCTCACTATCAGTGCCCCCCTGGAGAGCAGACAGATGGGCAGGAGCGAGAGTGACACAAGAGAGGAGTTCAGGGGGGATCAGCTGAGCGCACACCGAACATTGCAGGGAGAGGAGCATTGAACCGGTCCGGGGCACGGAGAGGAGCATTGCACGGGTACGGAGGGGACGTCTGTAAGGATTCCCGGAGGATGCAGAGGGGGTGACCCGGAGAGAAGAGCTGGGTGTCCGCCCTCCTCCCCCCATCCCTCCGTGCTGTGTGTGCGTGCAGGAGGCGGCGGCTCTGCTGTCTATGTGACCCGGACGCCCGATGTTCACTGACCTTCGCACCCGGATCGGGGAGAGGGAGCCCGCTGGACGAGGGGACTACAGCCCGGAGCGGGGCACCATGGACGGTGGGTGTGAGATGGGGGGCACTGCGTGTCTGTACTGCCTGAGTGGTTGTTGCTGCTACATGGGTGTGATTAGGGACACTGCATGTCCGAGATGCTGCTTGTGACTAGAGGATGGGGGGGTCACTATATGGGACATGTATATGTTGGGGTGACTACAGATTATGGGGTTCACCTAATGCTGTCTGTAGATGGGGGGGGGGGGGGGGGTCACTATATGCTGCTAGTGTATAGATGATGGGGATTACTGTATGAAACATGTATATGTTGTGGTCACTTGCCTTGCCTGTCTGCACCCCGGGTCACTACATGCTGCCTGTCAATAGATGATGGGGGGGGGGGGGTCACTACATGCTGCCTGTCAATAGATGATGGGGGGGGGGGGGGTCACTACATGCTGCCTGTCAATAGATGATGGGGGGGGTCACTACATGCTGCCTGTCAATAGATGATGGGGGGGGGGGGGTCACTACATGCTGCCTGTCAATAGATGATGGGGGGGGGGGGTCACTACATGCTGCCTGTCAATAGATGATGGGGGGGGGGTCACTACATGCTGCCTGTCAATAGATGATGGGGGGGGGGGGGTCACTACATGCTGCCTGTCAATAGATGATGGGGGGGGGGGGGTCACTACATGCTGCCTGTCAATAGATGATAGGGGGTCACTACATGCTGCCTGTCAATAGAAGATAGGGGGGGGTCACTACATGCTGCCTGTCAATAGATGATAGGGGGGGTCACTACATGCTGCCTGTCAATAGATGATGGGGGGGGGTCACTACATGCTACCTGTCAATAGATGATAGGGGGGGTCACTACATGCTGCCTGTCAATAGATGATAGGGGGGGGTCACTACATGCAGCCTGTCAATAGATGATAGGGGGGGGTCACTACATGCTGCCTGTCAATAGATGATGGGGGGGGGTCACTACATGCTGCCTGTCAATAGATGATGGGGGGGGGGTCACTACATGCTGCCTGTCAATAGATGATGGGGGGGGGGTCACTACATGCTGCCTGTCAATAGATGATGGGGGGGGTCACTACATGCTGCCTGTCAATAGATGATGGGGGTGTCCACATGCTGCCTGTCAATAGATGATGGGGGGGGGGTCACTACATGCTGCCTGTCAATAGAAGATAGGGGGGGGGTCACTACATGCTGCCTGTCAATAGATGATGGGGGGGGTCACTACATGCTGTCACTACATGATGGCGGTGGGGGGGGGGGGGGGTGTCACTACATGTCTATAGATATTAGTGGTCACTTCATGCCACCTGCCTCTAGATGATGGGGAGGTCAATAATTTGTCTGTCTATAGATGATAGAGGTCACTAACATTTTGTCTGTCTATTTAGGGCAAGGGTCACTACAGGATGTCTGCCTATAGATGATAGGGGGGTCACTACAGGATGTCTGCCTATAGATGATAGGGGGGTCACTACAGGATGTCTGCCTATAGATGATAGGGGGGTCACTACATGCTTCTTGTGTCTATGTATATAAGATGGGGGGCTACTACATGCCAACTATCTACATTTGGTGAGGGTCACTACATGCTACCCCCTTTTTTTTATAAATGATGGAGTTCACTACATGTATATGATTTGGTCACTACTTGCAGCCTGTACATATGATAAGGGGGGTCATTACATGCTTCGTGTGTATGATGGGGGGGGGGGGGGGGATCAATACATGCCTCATGAATATGATAGGTGGTCACTTATATGGTACATGTATATGTTTGGGGCCAATATAGATGACCTGTTTGTGATTTGGAGAACTATATGAAGCATGTGTAATTATAAGGGGCCATCTTTTCAACTACATGTGTATGGTAAGTGGCCCCACATGCTACATGGGTGTGTGTGATGTGATTTCATAACATATGGTGCATGCATGCAATGAGACAGACACGTATGTGATCAGAGACTTTGTGTATGTAATAGTAATACATATAACAGTATAGGAGGCATAAAAGTGCAAACTTGATGGGTATTACAAACCCATACATGTCACGTTGTAGGTTAAGGCGGAATGCTCAACACTTTTTATTATTATTATTATTATTATTATTATTATTATTATTATCAAGGCATACTTGGCTATTTTTGATGGCTACGTCATAAAATGCATTTTCTTATCTGTCTGTGTAGTTTAGATACATATTTGTCTTATACATTTTATCATATGGTTTTTGTACTTCTTTTATTTGTGTTTTAGAGAGAGTCTAGTTGTGGTGACAGGTATATGTGCTTCATAAAACACAGTAGAAGAATTTATGGGGCATCGAGGAGTTTTACGTGACAAGAGAGTCCTCTCCTGCGCAGAGGTCATAGTATCCATGCAGACGACATTGACGATACTCTGAGCCTCATAGAATGGCAATTACTATAGAACATTTGTATAATAATCCTGTATATATTTAGGCTTTTTTTTTTTTTTTGCCAAGTGTAACAGTTGAGTAACTGCCATCATTCATGATTCACCTTTAAACAGTCAACAAAACAGTAAAAAAATAAAAAAAAAATAAACAGTCAACAAAGCAAAAAGCTAAAATTTGATTGGTTGACGTAGGTTTCAACACTTTCCACTTTATAAGTCTAGATGTGTTTTTCTGATCTCGTGATATGATGTCAGCTGTGTTTTATTATCAATATAAATATAAATAAACTCTTCTATCTCCCCACACTGCATTCCAACCCTGATACACATATAAAACTGATAGCAAAGTAAAAGATCCTGGAAATAGAATAGACTTTTACTTCGCTACATTTATGTTTTATCACTGATGATATTTTTTATTTTGTATCGCTTTATTTACATGAGCAAGGTGTTTTGGTATGTTACAATTGTTGCACTTTTTTGCTGTAGGAGGGTTATTTATATTTTAACTATTTCCAGCCCAGGCCTATTCTGGCACTCCTCTCCTACATGTTTTTTTTTAGAAAATTACTCAGAACCCCCAAACATTTGTTTTTTGTTTTTTTTAGCAGAGACCCTAGGGAATAAAATGGCAGCTTTTTATGTCACACAATTTTTCAAATGCATTTTTTTAAACTGTTTCATGAATGAATAAAGAAAAAAACAAAGCACTAAAGTTAGCCCGATTATTAAAAATCTAAAAAATTATTAAAATCAAAAAAATCGGCTAACTTTAGTGCTTTGTGTTTTTATATATATATATATATATATATATATATATATATATATATATATATATATATATATATATATATATATATATATATATATATATATATATATATATATATATATGTATATGTATATGTATGTATATTATTGAAAGATTTCACGGCGAGCAAATAAATGCAGAACATGCCGGGCTTTAAAATTGCGCACACTCGTCGAATGGCGCCAAACTTCGGTACCTAAAAATCTTCATAGGTGACACATACATTTTTTTTTTTTTACAGGTTACCTGTTAAGAGTTTGGCTGGATTCACACCTATGGCAGTTTTAGTGCTTTTGGCATTTTGCAGATTTGCACTACAGTCCGTTTAACATGTGTTTACTATGAAACACGTTCTGTAGTGCAAATCTGCAAAATGCTAAAGGCACTAAAAATGCCTAGGGGTGAATCAGGCCTTGCAGAGAAGGTCTTGGGCTACAATGGTTGCTCTCGCTCTAATATTCGCTTCGATACCTCACACGGGCGACCGCACCGTAGAAGCACCAGAGGGCGGCGGGAGGGAGGGGACGTTTAGGGTTTGTTGAACCTGTATTGTATGTGTATCGATATATGATAGTGACCCCCATGTATTACGACAAACCAAAGCTGGCCATACGCTTTTAGCATTTCTAACAAACATTCATAAAAAAAAATTTCAGCCCGGCCACACCCTAATTACCCTGTGAGGCGCAGACTCCCCCCTGCTGATGTTTTTTAAATACATTTGGGTTGCACACCTATGCTCAGTACCAGTGGAGGCTGGTGAAGTTTTAGGATGGGGGGTGCCAGACCCCGCTCTTCCTTTTTGACCCCTCCCACTTGGTGAAAATGGGCGTGATTTCAGCAGAATAGTGGGCGTGGCACTAAGGTGGTGTGGTTAGCATCTGAGATGAACGAGAGATTGAGGGAGAGGGGGATGGAGGGACAGCAGCAACGTCGCCTGCCACCAGATGCCATCAGGTGTTCCCAGCTGATTCCGTCCTTACACGCAGCCTGTGTCCCACCAAATGCAGCCTGTGTCCCTGTAAACCCCCCCCCCCCTTCTCGTAATGGCAAAGTGGCTGTGTTTTGATGGGCACAGTGGCGTTTGGTACAGTGTCTGCATTTGATGGGCTTTTTTTTCAGTTTATTTGCACCCCCCAAAAATTTTGAGCACCAGCCGCCACTGACCAAAAGGACACCATGCCCACCGTGAAGCATGGTGGTAACAGCATCATGCTTTGGGGCTGTTTTTCTTCAGCTGCAACAGGGGCCTTAGTCAAGGTAGAGGGAATTGTGAACAGTTCCAAATACCAGTCAATATTGGCACAAAACCTTCAGGCTTCTGCTAGAAACCTGAACATGAAGAGGAACTTCATCTTTCAGCATGACAACGACCCAAAGTATACATCCAAATCAACAAAGGAATGGCTTCACCAGAAGAAGATTAAAATTTTTTGAGTGGCCCAGCCAGAGCCCAGACCTGAATCCGATAATCCGGAAATATGTGGGGTGATCTGAAGAGGGCTGTGCACAGGAGATGCCTTCACAATCTGACAGATTTGGAGTGTTTTTGCAGAGAAGAGCGGGCAAATATTGCCAAGTCAGGAACCCGCCATGCTGATAGACTCATACCCAAAAAGACTGAGTACTGTAATAAAACCAAAAGGTCACATTTAAAGGTGGAAAAAGTTGTGAAATGATTTATCGTTGTCCCTTTTTTTTTTTTTACATCACAGAAACCTGACATTTTAACAGGGAGTGTGTAGACTTTTTATATTGACTGTATATCTCTTTTAAAAATGTGTCTGCAGGGAAACCGCATGGTGTTTTGGCACCACGTGTTTCCGCAAGTTAGAAACCAAACCACGTTTTCCAGTATGTGGGGGGGGGGGGGGCCATTAAGAATTTTATAGCAGCCTGGTGTGTCTGATAAACAGCAGGGCATTTTTGCACATCTACCCGCAACAGTGCGAACCTATCCTTAAAGCGGAGTTCCACTTAAAAAAAAAAAAAATTTTTAAAGTCAGCTGCTACAAATGCGGCAGCTGCTGACTTTTAATAATCGGACTGTGGGCGCCCGGCTGTGGCTTCAAAGCTGGGTGCACACTGGGCATGCATGAGCTGCGCGGCACGCCGTGACTGGCCGGGCAATCATCTGGAACCTGTGACGTGTACCAGAGGATTGCCGAGAGGGAGGGGGGAAAGGTGAACTTGCTTCCGGCGCTGGGAAAAAGCGGGAGCTGGGACCCTCTAAAAAGGGTAAGCGCCACCCCACCCCCAAAAAAATGACGTGCCAAATGTGGCATGTCAGGGGGTCACCTTCCCTTAAAGCGTAAGTTCCATTTTTGGGTGGAACGCCGCTTTAAGATTGGGAACGGATGTCGACCGCTACCAATCATGTGACCACTGTGACAGCCAACCACATGCTCACCAATCCATTCCGCCCCCTGGTTGTTCAGAGCTTTTAAAAAGGGACACTGGGGCAGCGGAAAGGGGTTAATAAGCCCTTTATGGTTTGTTTTTAAAGTATATCCAAAGCCAAAACTTTTTCTGTTTTATAAATAAAATATAAAATTATATAGTCTGTAACTTTTTTTTCTTTCTGTGTCTCTTTGGAAAGATATAACATTTTTATCTCTAGATACACCAGGAAATGAAAGAGCCTTCCAAAGTAAGAGAAGTCTTCCCTTTTGTTGTCACTGAATCAGATTTCCTTATTGCAAGAATTTCCATTCATCCTTGCTCAGGTGACAACTCAAAATGTCCTTCACTTCTACAACACGCTTTTCACCCGCCTCAAGGAAGTGGCAGGAGTTACAGATGGAGATCTGCCATGGTTTGCTTCCTTCTTAGGAAACTGGTCACAGACAGTGAAACTAGGAGCCTTCACTTCGGAAACCCGGGCAATTACTTATGGAGTCCCTCAAGGATCACCATTGTCACCAGTACTCTTCAACATCTACATCCGGCCACTCTTCAAAATCATTAGCAAATCGGATCTATGCTTCCACTCATACGCTGACGACACTCAACTGTACTTCCGGATCACCGGACAAAAAGACCAATACCAGGAACTAGGAAAATGTCTCACATTGATAGATGACTGGATGACCACTAGCTCCCTCAAACTAAATGGATCGAAAACAGAACTACTGCTCCTCAACACAAACCAAAGGAAAAAGACGAAGACCCCATGGACACCACCAACCATCCTTTGGACAGACCATCCTTCCAAGCACCAAAGCGAAAAGCCTCGGAGTCATCTTTGATTCAGAGATGACCATGGAGGCACAAATAGGATCGGTAATCAGCGGATCCCATCATCTCCTCCGCATGCTGCGCAGACTTATCCCATTTATCCCGGAAAAGGAATAAGCGGTAGTAGTAGGAACTATCATCAACTCGGGTCTCGACTATGCAAACTCCTCTACATAGGATTACCAGATTGCACGCCTTCAAGTCGTCCAAAACACAGCACTAAGACTAGTCACCGGAAAGAAACCCTGGGAATCCATCTCCACTGGCTCAAGGTTAAAAGACAGGATCACATTCAAGACCCTCTGCCTCACCCACAAATGTACACAAGGAAACGCTCCTCAATACCTTTGTGAGAAAATAGAAAAATACATACCAAATCGCAGCCTTCGATCGACAGACCAAAACCGCCTTCTCATCCCCAAAGCCCGCTACCAATCGAAGGGAGAACGAAGATTTGCAGTACAGGGACCTCGGCTATGGAACGCTCTACCAAACAACATCCGCTTGGAAGAAAACCATCAGGCCTTCAGGAAAAAACTCAAGACCCACCTCTTCTAAATATTGCATGACAACAAGAGCAGACAAGAGGCGATTCAGTTCGCATTTGCGGCGCTATACAAATCATTCATTCATTCACAATGGTCACCATTACAAATCGAGGGTGAATCTCTCCATTGGGGACACGACTGCAATAAAAACCTGACATAGGTTAGAACCATTGATTACCCTAGCCAAAACTTAGAACAATGGCTTTAGATACAGTATCATTTATGTATACACGTATTTGGAAATGCAACACATTGAGGATTCTTTACTGTACTTAATTTGGAAGAACAGATTGAAATCGATATGCTCTGTAGGTGGCTGATGCTGCATATGATTATATTCATTCATTTTGGATCCTGATTGCAATCATATATTTTATTTTTGCAGTAATCTTTAGGCGGCTCAAAAGCAGTCATTTCTTATAGCAGGTGATCCATTCTCTTTTAAGTGGGCCTGCTGTAATCTTACTGTAGCAAAACAGTCCCGAGGGCTCGTGTCTGCTCCATTCTCTGCACACAATGCACACCCCTTCTATTTATTTTATCACAGTCTTCTGCGCTCATACAGAGATACTGCTGTCCGCTGGACCGCTAATTGTCCTTCAGATCCCGGATTAGCAGACTCCAGCACAGGACTGATTGGTGAACTGCAGCAGTGACGGATTCCAGTGAGATTTCCACTGAAAGGCAAGAATGAAAGGCTCAGTCTGCCATAGAGTGCGGAGTCTGGAAAGATGAACCCTGAGATTCTTATATCTCTTGGGGACACCAGCGTTGGGCTCTTTTGCCATAGTCCCTGGCTGATTTTCTGGCCACCTTGTAGTCTCATGCACTCTGCAACAACAAATATTAACCACTCTCTCTCTCTGAGATTTGTTGTTTACAAGTTAAAAACTGTTTGTTTTTTTTGCTAGAAATTATTATTACTTAGAACCCCCAAACATTATACATTTTTTGTTTTTCTAACACCCTAGAGCAGAGGTGCCCAACCTTTTGAAGAGCGAGGGCCACTTAAGCGAATTGGTAACTGGTCTCGGGCCACAATGATCAGATCGGGAGGATGACAGGTCACTCTACTCTATGGGCCCTCTGATCCAATCCGATTTGCCCAGACAGAAGGGGCAGATCCCTTTCGATTTTTTTTTTTTTTGAGGTAGGCGTGTGTAAACAGACACAAGTCCGTTTACATCTGCTGCTCCATAGAGGTGAATAGTAAGTCCGATTGGGTCGGACCAATCATGTGAAAGGGGCCTAAGGCTGCTTTCACACTAATGCGCTGCGATTTGCCCAAACCGCGGGTGCAGCGCAGTGAACCTGTGGATTTTCTGCAGGTTAGCTGCACTTTGCCGTAAACTTGTATTATATCCTGCAGGTGTGGCGCACTTTCTGAATGCGCAACAAACCCGCAGGTAATAACAGAAGTCTATGGCTCAATGCAGGTAACCCGCAGCTGCTCTGCACCTGCGGATCATTTTGAAAGCAGCCCAGTAACCACTGCAAAACAGATATATCCATATATATACTGTGAATTTAGTAGTAAACTTACCTTTTAATAACCGTCTTCCATTCTGGTATCGCTGGCTGTTGCTGTCCCAGGCAGAGTGCATTTGGTATAACTCTGCCTGTGACAGGAGCGGGCGCTATACAGGAAGCATTGGCTTATGTGGCTCTGCTCCGCAGCCACTTGCTTCCACTACCAGCGGCTTCATTCACAAAACTGCTGCTCTGGGATGGCGGGTCGGCAACCCGTGATCTGGGCTTGCCAACCTGCTATCTTAGAGCAGGAGGTCGAGGGCCACATCAGAGGGCTCCGCGGGCCACTGGTTGGGCACACCTGCCCTAGAGAATCAAATGGCGGTCGTTGCAATACTTTCTGTCACACCGCAGCGGTCTTACAAGCACACTTTTTTTGGAAAACAAATACACTTTTTTGAATTAAAAAAATAAGACAACAGTAAAGTTAGCCCAATTTTTTTATTTTTGTTTATATTGTGAAAGATAATGTTACGCCGAATAAATTGATACCCAACATGTCACGCTTCAAAATTGCGCCCGCTCGTGGAATGGCAACAAACTTGTACCATTAAAAATCTCCATAGGCTACGTTAAAAAAATTCTACAGGTTGCATGTTTTGAGTTATAGAGCAGGTCTAGAGCTAGAATTATTGCTCTTGCTCTACCAATCACGACGATACCTCACATGTGTGGTTTGAACACCGTTTACTTTTTCGTTAGCTTCTGGACTTAAGCTCGTCATTTAAAAAAAAAAAAAATTCTTATTTATTTGACCTTTTTTTTAAAAATTTTTTTTTTTACACTGTTTTAAAAAAAAAAAAAAAAAAAATGTCACCTTTTATTCCTAAACATCCCTTGTAATAGAAAAAAGCACGACAGGACCTCTTAAATACCAGGTGTGTTAGAAAAGCAAATGAATATTCGCTTTTCTAACACTGAATCGCCTCTCTGCCAATCTGGCAGCGTGGGTCTAGCGCCGATTGGCTGAAAGATCAGGCGATCCTATCGGACGCCTAGGAGGAGGGGAGGAGACGCGCGGCGGAAGCCGCTGTGATCTCAGATGAGAAGAGGACACAGGAGATGCTGCCAGATGCCTGCCACAGCCTGATCTCCTGCCCAATGTGCCCACCGATTGGGCACACAGCGGGGGGGGGGTGGTTAGTTGGCGCCCCCCCCCCCAAACAAAAAAACACCAGCTGCCACTGGTACAGATGCAGTCTGCATTACTTTCCATGCAGATTCTGAATTTCTAGTATTTGCATCTACTTAGGCTCAACCCAAAACCACATTGGCTCTGTAATAAATGTTTGTTTATTTGTAAAAAAAATAGTGTATGCATTTTTAATGCTAACAATTAAATAGAAAGGAGCATAACAAAACTAATTTCCTTTAGGGCCTGTTTACACCTATGCAGTCTGACACCATGCATTACATCGCACAGTTAATGTGCTATTCATTGGCAGTGCATTTACTTGAATGGGCTGCCAATGCACCACAATGGACTTAAAAAGCATCCTAGCAGCATTTTTGCTGATGCAGTTCATTACCATGCCTTGCATTATTGCAATGGAGTACCATTCAAAATGACTCTGCAACACGTTATGTTCCATTTTGAGAAAAATTGGAGAAAGTGGCAGATAGGTCCGTATTAGATAAGGCACCTCATCCCAGTAATTGATTAAAAACGGGAAGTAGAGAGGATGGGGATTATTGTGGTGCCAAAACTACTCAATAAAAAATAATTACATTTTTTTTTTTTATTTTTTTTTTTTATATTTTATTACATAGTATCAAATAAACACATAATACAAATGGACAAATATGAAAATTAAAATAGAAGGAGCACATCTAAATTCTTAAAGGCCAGAATGGTATAGGCCTTTGTATAGTTGCGTGTCTGGTCTTCCCTACATGTTTCACCAAGACTTTGGCTTCCTCAAGGAAATAAGACGTGACCATTGTTTGAGAAGTAACTCTATAAAAAGGAAAAAAAGGAAATGAGGAACATGGCATGAATTTTTAGTATTCCACAAAACCATAAAAAATGAGGAGACGTGCTGCGTGATGTTTGGGGTTAAAAACAAATCTGCATTAAGGATCCCACCCCACCCACAGATAAAAGAAAATCAACACCCCAAAACCCCAAAGATCCCAATACCTACCGCAATATGCCCACCGGCAGGCATGTACTGGCCATCGGGACTACTGGGAGTTTCCCGGTGGGCCGATGGCTCAGTGGCCCGGTCAGGTGCAGTCCTGGAGTCGCTCCTCTCTGACAGTGAGTGATCACGATTTCACTCCTAACAGGAGGAGCGGCTGCCTTCACTTGCTGGAGAGACTTTCTATAGACAGCTGGCAGACTTTCTTTCCTCTCTCCCCTTATCACTTGTCACTTATCACATGACTGGGGAGAGGAACGAGATGCTGCCTTCAGAACTGCGAGTACACGTGGGAGGGGGAGGATACGCCGAGGAAAGGGGGCTGCTGGTGATGGGGACACTCTGATGTAAGGGGACTGCTGGTGATGGGGACACTCTGATGTAAGGGGACTGCTGGTGATGGGGACACTCTGATGTAAGGGGACTGCTGGTGATGGGGACACTCTGATGTAAGGGGACTGCTGGTGATGGGGACACTCTGATGTAAGGGGGCTGCTGGTGATGGGGACACTCTGATGTAAGGGGGCTGCTGGTGATAGGGACACTCTGATGTAAGGGGGCTGCTGGTGATAGGGACACTCTGATGTAAGGGGGCTGCTGGTGATGGGGACACTCAAAATTAAAGTGGGCTGGTCTGGATGAAGTCCAGGGACAAATTTTTGTCCCAGTCCAGCCCTGCCCACCGGTAAGGTCAGCAAGGGGTCCGCCCCGAGGGTGGCGACCGATATCACCGTATTGTGGCTGCAGGGGGCAAGAAGTGACCAGTAAAACTAAAATGACAAAAAGCATATTAAATGGAAACAATTGGCTCATGGGCCAATATGGGCCCATGAGCTAATTGTCTCCATATATTTTTTTTTTCTGTATATCCTCTATGGCTATTGAGGAATATATTTAAATTAGAGTTTTTTTTTATCCCATAGTTCAGGTTTAAGGGTAAACTGACTGCACTTGTTAACAGGACTGTTACAGTTCTTCTTGGCTAGCACTGCCATGTCACATGTTTTACCTGTTGCCTCGACTTGCTTTTTTTTTTTTTTGCTTCTTGCGACATTGTGTTTTTTGCCGCTGAAGGACACATGATGCGATTATAGAAACTGTAGCACGGCTCTTGCACATGAATATGCAAATTGCGCCTTCTTTTTACAAGTTCCCTTCCCCCGTAGTCGATTTTCACGCCTAAGGCACCACTTTAAAAATAGATTTAGGCAGGAGCAGAAGAAAAACACAACTTCTTTGTTCTCTGTGGCTGTATAAAACTGTAATCAGTCTCCTTCACTGCATGGAAAATTGGATTGCTTGTTTACAGAGTGGCAAATATCAAAGCGGGTATAACGGGTCATTGATAGTTGCTGATATGGTGACCAAGATAAAGAAGAAGTTGTAAATAACCGAAAAATAAATAGCTTTAAAAAAAAAATATATATATTTTTATTTTTTTTTATTAATTTTTTTTATTTTCAATAATCGGGCTAACTTTAGTGCTTTGTTTTTTGTTATATATATATATATATATATATATATATATATATATATATATATATATAATTATACACACAGGTGCATCTCATAAAATTAGAATACCATCAAGTTAATTTATTTCAGTAATTTAATAAAAAAAAGTGAAACTCCTATAATTTATATAGACGCGTTACACACAGAGTGATATATTTCAAGATTTTTTTTTAAATTTTGATGATTATGGCTTACAGCTAGTGAAAACCCCAAATTTGGTATCTCAGAAAATTTTGAATATTACATAAGGTCAATAAAAAAAAAAAAAATGGATTTTTAATACAGAAATGTTGGCTTACTGAAAAGTATGTCCATGTACAGCAGGGATCTCCAGACGATGGCCCTCCAGCTGTTGTAAACCTCCTGACATTCACAGATAGGACTAGGCATGATGGGAATTGTAGTTTCTGAACTGGAGGGCCATAGTTTGGAGACCCCTGATGTACAGTATAATATGCACTCAATACTTCTAAGGGGCTCATTTTGCATGAATTACTGCATCAATGCGGCGTGGCATTGAGGCGATCAGCCTTTGGCACTGCTGAGGTGTTATGGAAGTCCAGGTTGCTTTGATAGTGGCCTTCAGCTCATCTGCATTGTTGGGTCTGGTGTCTCATCTTCCTCTTGACAACACCCCACAGATTCTCTATGGGGTTTAGGTCAGGGGAGTTTGCTGGCCAATCAAGCACAGTGATACCGTGATCATTTAAACCAGGTATTGGTACTTTTGGCAGTGTGGGCAGGTGCCAAGTCCTGCTGGAAAATGAAATCAGCATCTCAATAAAGCCGGTCAGCAGAGGGAAGCATGAAGTGCTCTAGAATTTCATGGTAGAGGGCTGCCCTGATTTTGGACTTGATAAAACACAGTGGACCTACACCAGCAGATGACATGGCTCCCCAAATCGTGACAGACTGTGGAAAATGTTGCATTTCATTTTGAAATCGAGGTGCCAGAGTCTGGAGGAGGAGTGGAGAGGCACAGAAATCCAAGTTGCATGAGATCCAGTGTGAAGTTTCCACAGTCAGTGATGATTTGGGGAGACATGTCATCTGCTGGTGTTGGCCCATTGTGTTTTATCAAGTCCGAAGTCAATAATGTGAATGGGCTTAGTCAATCATATGTGAATGGGCTTAGTCAATCCAGCTGCAGCCAAAAAGGCATATTGTATGCAAGCATGGACTTGGTGTAGATACCAAGCAAAAAAAGTTGGTATAAAAATATAGCTCTTTATTGGTTGACAACTAAAAGTTAAATGCATAACACAACTAAAAGCATAGCAATCAATTACATCCAGGGTTTTTATATAGCATATATACATTCCATCATGGGCAGATATCTTCAATATCAGTCTGTACCAACACCCCAACGCGTTTCAACTCATAACAAGTCTTCATCAGGAGGTAAAATTTACAGTACAGAGCACAATGATTTAAACAAATGATAGAAAAAATGTGCGTCCAGGGGGTGCTGATGCAATGCAAAGGATGCTGAACCCAGAAAAGAGGCCTTGATTAAAGTTAGAGAGGAGGACTTGAATGGTAAGGTAAATAACCTCTTCTGTTGAAAAAAGGGTAAATAACCTAATTAAAGAGACCATAGACCCCTGAATCAAAAGGAAAAGAAAATTCCAAAAAACTAATGGGATCACCACCTGCTCTGAACTTGGGCCCAACCCATGCAGCCTAAAAGGCATATTGTGGTGATTGACTATAAAGAGGCAATATAAGGTACCTAATTGGCTAAGGGAAGGTAGAAACAAGGTCTTCAGACGGGGAAAACAGGTCATTACTTGAGCCTGATGGCTTGAGTGTCAGGCATAGTCGTGCGCACAGGGTGTGCCTGGGCGCACACCCCAATTACCCTGTATGCATTAGCATTATCACTCTGTATGCCAGCAGGGAGATGGGAAAGATCTCCCTCTTACTGGTTCTGCTTACACGCTTCTCTTACACTGTGTCAGCAGGGAGATCAATGCAGGTGCCATAAATCTGTAGGCACACACACATGCATGTGTGTTTGAGCTTTGGGGTGCAAACCTTAATGCAATAGGCTGTACATATCTACCTATGGTGCCAGGTTTCTATGGTAGTGAGCTCTTGTAGAAGGCCAGCTCGGGGGTTTCCCAATAAACCTGTGACTGCAAGTTTCACCAAACCTTCTCTGCTGGAGAATCAGTCGTTGCCAATAAAAATGCATGCACATGGAAGATTCACCAGCAGAGAAGGTTTTGCTGAATATCATATTCACTACTTATTGGCATAAAAATTGGCATATTTATAAGTATTCATTCAACCTCCAGTACGTTTTATAGTAACATCGCACATATTGATTTTTTTTTTTTCAGCTGCCGCTCACTTCAGGTTTTGTCGGAACCTCCTGGAACACACTGTGTCCTCAGAGAATCTTAACCACCGCCTCCGACGTGATATCGGTAACAGCCTGACCTGGCACGATGGCCGAGGACACAGGACAACCGGAGGCAGGGCAATTAAGCTCCTTAAACAGCCTGGAACCGATGTATCACAGGTAACTGACTGCACAGGGTGCACTTCTCAGAAGGGCATCTTCTTGTGAGTGTCACAGAATGTGAATTTGTCTCTTCCTTGGAAGGGTATAAAGATCCACTAACAACTAAAGCCCCATACACACGGTCGGATTTTCCGATGGATTCTGTCCTATCGGACAATGTTGTTGGAAATTCCGACCGTGTGTAGGCACCATCGGACATTTTCCATCGGATTGTCCGACGGACAAAGTTGTATCTCCTGCTCTAAAAATTTTCCGACAACAAAGTCCGATCACACCAATTCCGATCATGTGTAGCGAATTCCGACGGACAAAGTGCCACGCATGCTCAGATCACATTACAAGACCAAAGCTATTGGCTACTAGCCTCTACGTAGTCCCGTCGTAGGCAACAAACGTCACCACGTTCAGAATGATCAGATTTTCCGACAACTTTGTCCGACCGTGTGTATGCAACACCATTGTCGGACTAAATCCGTCGGACAAAATCGATGGATTTTGTGGTCGGATTTTCCGACCGTGTGTACGGGGCATAAGAGTGCTAGCCAGGGACAGGCAAGTATAGCCTTGAGAGTAGCGGGAGAGGTGCTTGGTCCCACCATGATTCTCGCACATCACTGACAGGTACATGGCTCCTTATAAAAGATTTGACCTGCTTGCAGGTGCCAACAAGCACAACAATTGCACATTACCCCTTATGAAGGTGTCGGGGTCAGGCTCGGAGACCAGTAGCTACAGCAGTAGAGAGGCTCACACCAACCAGCAGGATAAGTATACAAGTAGGTCACCCAGACAGATGATGCTGGCTCACCCAAGGTGCTCGGTCTAAGCGATAACTAGTATTCACCAGAGCTCATGATGATAAAGATGGGTTTTGCTGCTTGTTAGTACCAGGTTGTGGTCCACAGGATCACCCCACCAGGAGGTGTGCAAGCCAGGGTCCAGTAACTTTTTTATATATCAGGTTGGGATCAAGCAAAAGCATAGTCGGTAAACAAGACTAAGGTCAGTAACGAGTGGTTGCAGGTTGGGATCAAGCAGAAGTGTAGTTGAGGAACAAGCCAAAGGTCAGTGAGTGGCAGTGGAGATATGGACGGCAGCAGGAGTGACCAGATCGAGATGTTGGCTGGAGAGAGCACAATAATCTGGCAAACAGGGAGTGCATAGGCATGGCTTACATAGGAAGTTCATGGGTGGAGCAATGAGGTCAAGGTTCACCATAAACCAGGTTAAAGGAGCATCTCAGGTGGCTCAGCAAGAGGAGATGCTTTCATGCACATGAATATCAAAAGAGTGCAGTGCTCATAAAATGTCCGTTTTATATATTCAAATGGACAATCATACAAAAAATTGTGAACTAAATAAATAGAAAACAATACAATACCAATATGCGTGAGTGATTCACTCTCAAAAGAGTAAATGTGAAAATAAGTGTAAACACACTATACAATATAACCATGTGGAATCTCTATCAATGAGACGTGAATAAACTATCCCAGTTATCTATGCTTTCATACACATCCCAGTTATTTGGAGAGAAGTTTGAAACTAGGAGTTTGCTTTCTATCAAGCTGTGTATAGCCACAAACGGCATGCACAATGACACAGCGGCTGTTGTTTTTTATTTATTTTTTTCAGAATCATGCTGGCTTTTGCAGACTGTGTAATCTGAATCAAAGTAGCACATCCATTTAGTAAGAAAGAACTGGGTTGCACACCAGTGACGTAGAAACATCCAGAGAGTTTAATGCACAAGCAATAAAGACAAGCAGCACAGATGGGCAACCTACTACTTGAGGCCACACCCCTAACGTGTTTTACCCCCTACAAGGCTTAATCGTCCCTATGATTAAGCCCTGTATAGGGTAAAACGCGTTTGGAGCTTGGCTTCCAGTGGGAGGTGGCCTATGTGTACTGCTTGTCCTTACTGCTTGCTCATTAAACTCGCTGGATGTTTCTACACGGCTGGTGTGCAACCCAGTTCTTTCTTAATCGGTGTGCAGTGCAGGAGTACGGGCGGGCTCCTGGGCTCTGGCACCCAGCTATACTGCAGGACAGTAGGATGTTTTCAACCATTGATGCAACTTGGATGGTCTAACACCCATTTAGTAGCTGCAATCTTCATAGCAGCTGAGGACTGAAGGTTCTGGATGGTGTGACAGTGTGAGACCTTGCCACTATGTAAATGTGCAAAAAATTGACACTGAATTCTCAAAGCTGCAGTTTGAGAATCTCTGGCAGGTTGATTGTGAATGGAGAAAGCGGTTTCAATGCTTTCTCTGGATTTGGTAGTTCTTGATCAGGGCCCGGAGTTTGAAGGTACCAAAGAGTATTGAGCACGATGGAACCTTCAAATGGTTTTGCTTGACTTTTGCAGTCTGTGTGAGTGTACAGGGGTGTATGGCCATTATAAGGCAGCCTAGCTCAGGGTAGGTGGAGTTGGAGTTGTTGCAGTTGCTACCATTTGAAGACAGACTCTGTGAGACCTGGTTGATTCCTGTCAGAGACTGTATACTTTGTGAGAGGGATTTCTAGCCCAAAGGACTGGGAAGACTATGTGGGCCTGGGAGACCAAGAGAGGGTCTGGGAAGCTGGGAGAGCTGAGGCCGATGGCAAGTTCAGGGAGGCTGGAGGAAGTCCGGAAAGTCTTGGAGAGGCAAGCTGCAATAAAAATACTTCTTCACCCCAACCAAAATAAAAAAGTTGTGGCTGGAGTTGGTGTTTATTACTGGATACTGGATACTGGAACTGGATATTATTTAAGTTTATTGGTGAATTTAGACTTCTTCTTTAGTGAAGGGCATTTACCTGTCCCTAATAATAAGACCTCTGCGGTCATGTATTTTGCAGGGGGCACATCATGAAGGAAGCCGCAAACGCTGCAGTCAGGATTTTCCGTAGGGCGGTGGAGGTGACTTCTCTGGACAATTCATGTGTGACCTAAGTGGACGTTGAGATAATTGGGTATTCACATTATGCCAGTGATTGGAGCACAGACACACAGACATTACTCCGCTCAGTGGTGTTTTAACACTTCTAGCCGGACATCGTGGTGCATGAAATGAATTATGGGAGGAGGGGGAGGCAATGCGGCTGAAAGGAGGTGAACTCAGCAAAACATTCTCGATGCTCATTTGAATGGCGATGCCCTTTGTTGACAGCTGTCTTCTCCATTTTTTGTGCAATCTTTAATGAATTTTAAACATACAAAGCGGTGGGGGAGATTTACTAAAACTGGAGCACTTAGAATCTGGTGCAGCTGTGCATGGTGGCCAATCGGCTTCTAACTTCAGCTTTGACAATAAAACTTGGAAGCTGATAGGTTTCTCTGCACAGCTGCACTGGATTTAAGCCCCGTATGTCGGGAGACAACGGTCTGTTCCAAAAAAAAAAAAAAAGAGAAACGGTCGACATTCGGCCCGTGTGTATGTTGGTCTATCCGTCAGAAGCCGGCCGTGCATACTGGAAAACCAGCAGCCAACCGACTCCCAATCAGCTCTCTCAGCCAATGGCTGATTGGAGTGTTCTGGCAGAGGGCCCGCCAACCTGTCAGAACACAACAGCTCAGCGGGATAGATTTCTGGACTAACTTTGCATGGTTAGTACAGCAGCTCCAACTGTCAATTTTTACATGGGGGGAAAAAAAAAACTGTAGTGTGTACCCGGCTTTGACACGCTGCATTTTTTGTAAACCTCCCCCAATGTGTACAGAATAAAAGGGAACCACAAAGTCATAGTAACCCTGCACTAGTAGCAGGAATACTGTACAAAGGTTTAGATAAAGAATAGGAAAGGTTAGAACCCCTGCCTGGTTGAACTGCTATCCAGGGGCTCCATTGGAAAGATTTCCCCTGATTTCCTGTCCTGGGGACAACCTTAAAGGGGTTTAAACCCTCGTGTTTTTTCACCTTAATGCATCCTATGCAATGTGAAAAAACTATTGACACTGAGCAGCCCCCCCATTTTACTCACCTGAGCCCATTCGTTCCCACGGCGGAGACACGCTCTAGCTCTCTGCCCATTGTTGATTGGATAGATTGATAGCAGCGCAGCCATTGGCTCACGCTGCTGTCAATCAAATCCAATGACACGGGCGCCAGAGGGCAGGGCCGATTCCTGCATTTGGTGTGAATGGACACAGAAGCAGGACTCGGAGCGCGCCCGCACGGGTGCCCACCTTAGGAGAGCCTTTTCCAACGTGGGCACTCAATGCAGGGAGGAGCTACCAGCGCCGCCGGGGGACCCCAAAATAGAAGGTCCAGGGCCACTCTGTGCAAAATGAACTGCACAGTGGAGGTAAGTATAACATGTTTGTTATTTTTTTTTAAAAAAAAAGAGGGTTTACAACCCCTTTTAAGGAAGTCCACTCTAGCACTAAAATCTGTCAATCTTAAGCCTCATACACACGATCGGACCGTGGACCAACTTTCCCGTGGATTTTTGTCCGAAGGGCGTTGGCCCCAAGTTGGTATTGCATACACACGGTCGGACTTTTTAGGCAACCAACACGAACGTAGTGACGTTTCAACGTACTGGCGACACTTCAAAAGAGGACGTTCGAATACTCCAGCGCCACCTTTGGTCAACTTCTATATTGTTGTCTGATCTTTTGCATTGGTTCTGAGCATGCGTGTTTGTACTTTGGACAAAAGTCCGTTGGTTTTGTGTACACACGGTCGGACTTTGGTCCATCGGACTTTTGTTGGCATAAAGTTGGTCCGTTCACACAGCTAACAAAAGTCCGATGGACCAAAGTCCGACCGTGTGTACACAAAACCAACGGACTTTTGTCCAAAGTACAAACACGCATGCTCGGACTTTGCATCGGACTTTTGTTGGCATAAAGTTGGTCCGTTCACACAGCTAACAAAAGTCAGATGAAACCTGCTTCGGTCCGGTCTACAGTGGTGGAAGTTCTGCAAAAGAGTCAGCCGGCTGGGAAATGAATGGAAAGTGACGTCACCCATAGAGGTTCTTTGGGACTTCTGTTGTTGGCTCCCCCTTCTGCACCCACCTCCACAGCTCAGCATGGGACCGGACCGAACTGGCTTCAAAAAAATCCTGCCCTGTTTTTTTACAGGGTAGGATAGGTTAGTCTTAGATCGTGGATGCCTGTAGATTTTGAGATTTTAGTATTCGGGTGGACTTCTACTTTAAACTTGGACACTGTGAGCAGGCAGCTCCTTATTGAAGAAGAGGCACGCTGTTTCTCAATAATACACACCTGCATGCTCACAGTTTTCTATTGGATGTACACTGAGCTGCGCATGCTCAGGCTCAGTGTGCATTCTTGAAACACTGTCTGTGCCAGAATAGCCTGCTCATGAGAGTCAGTCAGAGTGATGTCATATCCCCCCTCCACACACACACTAGCCAATCAAGATGCCGAAAATCCAGCACCTGGGGAGAAGATGACATCAGCCAGCAAGAAATGTAAGCGCTGCATCGCTAGAAGGTGGAGGTGAGGATATTGGGGAGTTTAGTTCGGCTTTAACCAGACTGAAAGGTAAGGGGAAATCTGCAAAAAGGAAACTAGGCAACAATAAAAAGCTGTCTGAGGTTCTAGCACCTACTAAGATTTAAAACAATTATAATTTTTTTCATTCTGACTGTGTTGCTGTTATGGAAATTTCCTGTCTTGAGAACCTTTTTACTAGACCAGAAGCGAAGGAATCTTTCCAGTAGAGCCTCCAACTGCAGTAAAACCTGACAGGAGTTCTAATTCCGCACACACTTTATTCAAAACTGAAAGAAAAAAAAAGCTTTGCCTATATATGCACTTTAAAAGTGAAGACTAAATGAACTCGTATTAGTCTAAACATTTCCTTGGCAGGATGACAAACTAATTAGCCCTTCTTTAATCCCAATAATGCGTTATAGGTGAGGGATATAATTATATTAAAATTGGACGGTTCCCCGAATGAACTGTAGAAAGCAATACGTGTGGGTACTAAGAGCAGGAGTATAGAACAAAAAGGGAAGAGAAGATGGAGAGAGAATGAAGGGGAGCTAGGATAATATAAGTGAGGAAAAGGTTTGCCTGTAATACCACATACAGTATCTCAGAAAAATTAGTACACCCCTCACATTTTTGTAAATATTTTATTCTATCTTTTCATGTGACAACACTGAAGAAATGACACTTTGCTACAATGTAAAGTAGTGAGTGTACAGCTTGTATAACAGTGTAAATTTGCTGTCCCCTCAAAATAAACTCAACACACAGCCATTAATGTCCAAACCGCTGCCAACAAAAGTGAGTGCACCCCTAAGTGAGAAAATGTCAAAATTGGGCCCAAAGTGTCAATATTTTGTGTGGCCACCATTATTTTCCAGCACTGCCTTAACCCTCTTGGGCATGGAGGTCACCAGAGCTTCACAGGTTGCCACTGGAGTCCTCTTCCCCTCCTCCATGACGACATCACGGAGCTGGTGGATGTTGGAGACCTTGCGCTCCTCCACCTTCCATTTGAGGATGTCCCCCAGATGCTCAATAGGGTTTAGGTCTGAAGACATCCTTGGCCAGTCCATCACCTTTACCCTCAGCTTCTTTAGCAAGGCAGTGGTCATCTTGGAGGTGTGTTTGGGGTCGTTATGTTGGAATACTGCCCTGCGGCCCAGTCTCTGAAGGGAGTGGATCATAAAACTAGCGCCTGTATAGCGCCTGAAAAAAAAAAAAAACGGCCTCATTCACTCCAGTGTGAAAGCCCTCCTTTCACACTGGAGCGGTGCGCTAGCAGGATGGTAAAAAAAAGTCCTGCTAGCAGCATCTTTGGAGCGGTGTATTCACTGCTCCTAAACTGCTCCTACCCATTGAAAACAATGGGGCATCGCTGCTATACCGCCGGCAAAGCGGCGCTTTGCGGGCGGTTTTAACCGTTTTTCGGCCGCTAGCGGGGGAATACCGCCACTAAAACGACGGTAAAGCAGCGCTAAATGTAGTGAAAGGCTAAGGCCCCTTTCACACTGGGGCGGTTTTCAGGCGGTACATCGCTAAAAAATAGCGCCTGTACACTGCCTGAATAAACGGGCCCCATTCACTCCAGTGTGAAAGCCGGCGGGCTTTCACACTGGAGCGGTGCGCTAGCAGGACGGCAAAAAAAAGTCCTGCTAGCAGCATCTTTGGAGCTGGATAGGAGCGATGTGTTGACCGCTCCTACACCGCTCCTTCCCATTGATTTGAATGGGACACCGCGGTAATACCGCCCTGCGGGGATATTAACCCGGTTTTACCCCCCGCGAGCGGCCGAATCCCGCGGGCAAAACAACGGTAAAGCAGCGCTAAATATAGCGCTGCTTTACCATCACCGCCGCTCCCGCCCCAGTGTGAAAGGGGCCTAACAGTGTATGTGGTTTTCGCTTGGTAAAGTCCATTCGTTCCAAAATCGCATGTTAAAAGCAAACAAAATCATGAACTACTTTGCAAATGACATTCGAATGTTCTAAAATATTTTCATACGAATTTTGCTAAGAGTCTTCGTACAAAATTTTTCTTTGAATTTCTACTAGTGTGTACCTAGGGTTGCCACCTCATCAGTGGCGGCTGGTGCTCAAAATTTTTGGGGGGGCGCAAACAAACAGCCTCACTGTGCCCATTAAACGCTGCCACTGTGCCCCACGTGCTGCCACTGTGCCCCACGTGCTGCCACTGTGCCCATCAAACGCTGCCACTGTGCCCATCAAACGCTGCCACTGTGCCCCAAGTTCTGCCACTGTGCCCCAAGTTCTGCCACTGTGCCCCAAGTTCTGCCACTGTGCCCCAAGTGCTGCCACTGTGCCCCAAGTTCTGCCACTGTGCCCCAAGTGCTGCCACTGTGCCCCTTAAGTGCTGCCACTGTGCCCCTTAAGTGCTGCCATTGTGCCCCAAGTTCTGCCATTGTGCCCCTTAAGTGCTGCCATTGTGCCCCAAGTTCTGCCATTGTGCCCCTTAAGTTCTGCCATTGTGCCCCTTAAGTTCTGCCACTGTGCCCCTAAAGTGCTGCCACTGTGCCCCTCAAGTGCTGCCACTGTGCCCCCTGCCTGCCCTTTGCACTTACCTTGTCCCGGTGTGCAGCTGGTGACGGCGTCAGGCGACGAGCGGTGTCTCCGTCGGATGTCTTCTCCCGCGCTCCTCCTGTCTTCTTCTGCTGTGATTGGACGCTAGGTGATTGGACGCCTAGCGTCCAATCACAGCGCCTGTGACTTCAGCCAATCAGGTGACAGGTAACAGACCTGGCAACCTGATTGGCTGAGAGGCGGGTCTGTGTTAGGGAAGCGATGTATTCGCTTCCCTAACACAATACTGTGTAATCAGCGAACGCACAGCCGTGCGCCTGCTGTTTACACTTAGGGAAGCCTATTAGAGCACACCGCTCTAATAGGGTCCCCTATTAGAGCTTACAGCTCTAATAGGGGCGCTTCCAGCAACACCCCCCCCACTGTAATTCAGATGCCCGGCGCCCGATCAGGGGCCGGACACCTGAATAGGGGGCGGCAGCGGTGACAATAGATAGATTCATGCATTGCATGAATCTATCTATTGGTGATAGAGCAGTGCAGGAGAGGGGGGGGCGGCGCTCCTGCGCCCTCTATGCACGCACCGCCACTGCACCTCATCCCTTTTAAACACGAACATATATTAATTACACAGGTTCTGAGGCAAATTGTATACAGATAAGGCACTAAGTGAGTTTAATTGCCACCTTAATCAGCCACAGAACCTGTGTAATTAATATGTGTTCGGGTTTAAAGGGATGAGGTGGCAACCCTATGTATACCCAGCCTAAGTTATTGTGGTCAGCAACCCTGTCCATCAATTGCCTTGATAAAATCAGTCAGCCATATAAAATGCATTGTATGTCAAGACTTGCATTGTGAGAGAGGAGCAAAGCAGAGTAACCACATGGGATTGCTGAGGGGGAAGCACGGCTTGCATATGTAATGAGCAGATATAGCTGCCCCCATGTACATCTATAATAGCTATACATAGAAATACCTTTTTTTTTTTTTATTTAACACACACTGATAAGATTATTTACATCAAGTGCATTCCATTCACCAAATTCACAGATTTTATGATCTCTGTTCTACCTGCCAACTATATATAGTGCGGGCTTACCTAAACAATCCATTTGACTTCTATTCGATCAAGTTGAGATTGTGCAATAATGTGGAGTCATCTTAAATGCTTTTAAAACTCTGGGTTATTTTTAAAATATACCTGTGCTTTTCCTATGCAGAGCAAAGCAACAGGTTACGTAAATGCCCCTCACCCCGGCAGCACATACTCCTCTTTCCATCACTCTCTCCACATACTGAGTCTGAGTCACTTGCTCATCCATACCTGGAAGTTCCAGGTATTTTATTATTTTTTTTATTCCTAAAAGTAAAAAAAAAGAGTGGCAAGGCGCAAAGGAAGGATGAGAACATGTTACTGGGGAAGAGTGGGAGATTAAAGGGGACTTGTTGGTTTTTGCAGTGAAAAGTACAGTCCCTCCTAATAACCAATCAGATTGTAATAATAATCAGATCACTAGAAGATAAAATATTTTTCACTGGTAGTTATGGGTGAGACTGCGAATATAGCATAGAGCAGGGTTTCTCAACCAGGGTTCCGTGGAACCCTTGGGTTCCTCTAGAGCAGATGTTCTCAACCTTACTGGTGCCGTGACCCCTTGATAAAGTTTCCCAAGTTGTGGGGACCCCTAACAGTAAAATTATTTTCGTAGCGTCGGTTATCGGCAACCAAGGCAAGACAAGTAATTTGTGCCCCTAACCCACAGACATTACGAGTCCCTTCCACTACAGTATTAAACCTTATGGTACTTTATTTTTATTTTTACACTTTCTCTTTGTTCTCCTTTCTTTCCCTTTTTACCCCTCTCTATCCTAATTTCTTGTTTTTTTTTTTTCTTTTCCCCCAACCCTTTCTCATATTCTTTCTCTCCCTTTTTCTTTGTTTGTTCCCCTCTTTTCCTCTCCCTTCCATGTATTCTCTATTTTAATTCCTTCTCTTACTCCTTGGGTGGGTGGAATGGGATGAGTGGCAGTGCTGGCGGGGAGTTGGGATGAGTGGCAATGCTGGGGGGAGTTCTGATCAGCCAAATTAGGTGCTCTTGATTAGGGTCATCTGCTGATCTGAGATCTGTAGTGGGGACTTTTAATGGCAACTATAATCACAGGTAGTGTTACTCATTGTCTCCGGCTTCACTGTGTCTCCAACTTTGTGGTGTCTCGTAGCAGTGACACCTATGCCGAAATCAGAAGATAGGGTCTCCTCCAGCCTCTCCCACTTCACATTCCTCACCAGTCAGCTGACCTCTAATTTCTGCCCCCCAGTCATGCCGTGAACTGAATGGGCGGCTGTGAAGAGGCTGAGTGGGCAGACACAGGCTCCGGGGACAGCCCTGCTGGGCGGCCGCAAAAAGGCTGGGAGAGCGGTGTAGGCTTCAGGAACAGGGGGTAATTCTTCCCAATAACCACAAGTGTAAGAAGCATTCGTCTCATTGACTATCATACTAATGCATGATGAGTTTTTTCGTTTTTAGCAGGGGTTCCCCAAGACCGGAGAATCATTTCCGGGGTTCCTCTGTGTTGAAAAGGTTGAGAAAGGCTGCCATAGAGGATAGTCAATCCTGTAGGCCTGATCCAGCTGCCCTTGGGTTGAGTTTTTAGAGTGCAAAATCTAAGCATACTGTACAGTAGCTGCTGTGGAGAAAAGGCAGGGGATGGAACACGACATCAGATTATCACAGAAGGGATCAATAATGGCTGTGATTTTCTATCCTACCCAGTAAATTGACCCCCTCCCTTCCGGGAGCGTGACCATGCTACAGTTGTTTGCAGGACCCATAAACATGCCATAAATGGCGAAGCAGGACAACTGTCATCTCGTTTCTTTTAGCAGATTAATGCATGCATTGAGCCCTTGGCTTTAGTAAACAAGCCAGACCACGCACTGGTAACAGAACAGCACGATCGGCTTCGGTGGACAAGAAGAAAAGGACTGAACTAGGCTCTGTTATTAAGGAGAGCAGCGCATAACATTATTTATGGCAGTGCAGCGCCGTGAAGATGATTTATGAAGGCGCAGTGCCACGCAGGAGAAAATTTATCAATACACGAAGCTGCGCAGGAAATTATGTATCGCTGTGCAGTGATGTGTTCCCTGGAGACGGCTGTCTCTGAGGAAGGTGTCTTTACTGCTGGTTTAAAGGGAGATTTAAGTGAGATTTAAAGTCAACATGCATTTTGTGTAGGGCAAAGCAACAGGTTCACATAACTGGCACCAACAGCCGCACATACTCCCTGTATCCCATGTTCCAGTGCCACTTTGTTCAGCCTTTAAAAGCAAAGTGGCATACCTGTACTCATGGCATGGTCTGGGGGTCAGCCTTGAAGACTAGTCTCTATAGCAGTAAAGTGGCTTCCACCAACTAGCTGGATAAGTACTGCAGCAGGTTACCCTGGCTGATGACACAGGCTCAACGGAGGTGCGGGGTCTAAGCATTAACCCATATTAACCAGAGCTCCTGATAGTGGAGATGAGTTTTGCTGTGTGTGAGTACCAGGTCTCAGGATCGCCTCACCAGGAAGTGAGCACGCTGGGGTCCAGTACCAGATAGCAGGTAGGGATGAAGCAGAAGCCTAGTCCATAAACAAGCCAAAGATTGGTAACAAGTGGTCACAGGTTGGGATCAAGCAGAAGCGCAATTGAGGAACAAGCAAAATGTCTGTAACAGATGGTAGCGGAGATATGGATGGCAGCAGGAGTGGCAAGAGTGAGATATTGGTTGTAGAGAGCACAATAATCTGGCAAACAGGAAGTGCAAAGGTATGGCTAAAAAAGGAAGTTTGTGGGTGGAGCAAGAGGTTCATGGTTCAAGAGAAACAAGGTTCAAAGCAAAATTGTTCAAAGGAATTGACCAAGGAGCTGTCCAGCATCCCAGGTGGCTGAGCAATAAGGATAAGCTCAGGCCTGTTCGCATGGTCCACGTGCAGAGCACGCCAGAAAGTCGGCGCTGCGCTAATCACAGGCTGTGAGACATTGCCCGATGCGCGGCTGCAGAGATCGGGCAATGTCTCACTGCATGTGATTAGCGCAGCGCGGCGCCGACTTCCTGGCGGGCTCTGCACGTGGACCATGCGAACACGCCTGAGCTCATCCCTACTGAGCAGGAAGAGACCTCGCCAGACACAGCAGAGGTCGCTGGGTTCAGACACTGGACCTGACAACTTGCCTCCCATGTGACAGTGCTTGCTGACTGGTGGCTGGGGGAGAATCGTTCATTTTGTGTAAAACTCCAAGTCACAAACTTCAGCTTAAAGTGGTGTTTCCCCTAAAAAAAAATGCTTAAAATTCCTAAAAAAAATTATTGGAAAATTATATATTTTTTTACTCCACCTCCTAAATGCCTGTTGGTAGGGGGGTCCCTCATAGTCTGCCTCCTTTGGTGCCTGGGCTAGTGACATCACTTCCCCTCGGCGCAGGAAGGGCTCCCTCTCTCCTGTCAGTCATCTGGGACACGTGACTGGTCCCAGATGACTGTGCGGCCAGTCACGGCGCACAGCGCCGCTCACGCATGCGCAGTGGGTGCCCGGCTGTGGCCCACAGTTGCAATGCTGAGCGGATCGGGGGCGAGTGGAGCTTCGACCCCAACCCCCTCCCCCCCACATCGCTGGACCCTGGAACAGGTACGGTAAATGTCTGATTATTAAAAGTCAGTGTTTTTTTTAGGGGAACACCTCTTTAAGTAAAGCACAAGTTCTCTTTTGGTGTCAAAAATTTATAGAAATGTTATTGGTGCAGAGGGTCCCCAACTGGGAGGGTTTTTTACAGGCTTTAAGCTGGCCATTTAGGCAAAATCGAACTCTATAATAAGTAAGGGATCCCAGAAATAAGTGCATTGACCAGAAAGATTTGTTCAATAATGGCACAAATACAGCAGGGGGTACATCTTGATGTGTTACACACCTTAACTGTGCTTAATCATAAGGCCTAATGAGGATTAGGGGAAAGCATGAAGAGGGGCTATTATGATGGTTCAGCAATTTTGTCCTCCTTCAGGGAAATCTTGTGACTATACTGGCCAATGCCAGCAGAAAATGATAGGAACGGAATAGTAGCAAAGATGGTTGGTTTGCAGCTTTCTCCTTTGGCAGCCTTTATCTCTCGTGAAAAATGTAATTAAAGCAGAAATCTAGGAATTTAGCTACTTTGTAAAGTGTGCTGGCTGTGCTATGAATTGGGTCCAACAAGGTGAATGCCATCTCCTGGACTTATCTTTAATTTATATCTGATAGTTTTATGGAGCTCTGAGAGTAAAGCTATTGCTACATTCCTGGAGCTTTGACAAGACAAACATAGCAGCAGCTTTGCCCACCCCTCCCCTCTGCTGTTTATTCATGGAAGACTTTTGTATTTTGTCAAATACAAAGCTCTCTGTGTTTGGGCAGACGGGGTGGGCACAGTGGCTGCATGCAACTCTGCAGCAGCTGAGGCCAGAATGTCCGGCATCAGAGCTCCGGAGCTGTAGCGATAGCTATGATCCTGGTACTCAGTAAAAATGCAAACTGTAAATGAGAGCGATAAGTCCACAAGGTGGCATGCATCTCATTGCACTTCACCCCTAATAATCCAGCACATTGTACAAAGTGTCTAAATTCTTGAAGTTCAGTTTTAAATAGTGATAAAATTGGCCAGTGAACCCAGTGGCACAACACTGCTGTAATGATTGCCAAAACTTCTCTCCCATTCCTATTGTAGGATCTCAATGACATCTCTTAGGTCAGTTGGCCTGTTAACCATCACCCACTTGTTTCCAGACAGATTCTTGTGCTTCTCTGTCTATGCCTTAATTAATCCCGGTTTTATTCCTGGCACAGGTAAGACCCAGCGATCAATACGGAATTTATCATACCAGTCCGTCCTTCAGCTGCCTCACAAAACCAGTCGTCCTTTGGACCCAGCAAGACGTGTGCAAGTGGCTGAAGAAGCATTGCCCACACAACTATCTCACCTACGTTGAGGCCTTCTCCCACCATGCCATCACAGGTAACCATTCATGAAATTGTTGTTGTTGAAACCATTTGCAGCTACCTAACTGAAGATTAATGTTTTACATGGGAATAAGTTCACATCATAGTTAGAATAGATGTAAACCCAATTGACAACATTTTATATAAGCTTTCACTTAAAGAGGTGTATCCCTTACAAAAAAAAAAAAAATTAAAAGTCAGCAGCTATAAATACTGCAGCTGCTGACTTTTAATAATCGGACACTTACCTGTCCCAGGGTCCAGCAATGCGGGGGAACGAAGCCCCCCCCCTCGTAACCCGCTCCGTTTGCGGCGCCAGCACCCTTACTGTGGGCACCCGGCTGTGGCTTCACACCCGGGCACCCACTGCGCATGCACGAGCGGCGCCACGTGCCGTGATTGGCCGCACAGTCATCTGGGACACGTGACAGGTCCCAGATGACTGGGGAGACCTTCCTGCGCCGAGGGGGAAGTGATGTCACCAGCCGAGGCTACGCAGGAGGCACTATACCTTAAAGTGGTGTTTCCACCAAAAAAAATAAAAAATGGCTTAAAATTCATTAAAAAAATAATACAAAATCATTTTTTCACTCACCTCTAAATGCCTGTTGCTAGGGGGTAACAGGCATTTAGAGGTGAGTGAAAAAAAAAAATTCCAATTATTTTGTATTATTTTTTTATGAATTTTAAGCCATTTTTTTTTTTTTTTTGGGTGGAAACACCACTTTAAGGTATAGTCCATCTTTTGAGTAAAACAGCTTATGCAGGCAAGAGGCCCCAGTTACACAGTCAGGGGTTGGTTTCGGAGACCAGCAGCTAATAGCTATATAGCAGTAGAAAGGCTTCCAACGATCAGCTGGATAAGTACAGAAGCAGGTCACCCTGGCGGATGACATGGGTTCCCCTGAGGCGAGGGGTCTAGGCACTAAACTGTGTTCACCAGAATACACCCGTGGAGATGGGTTTTTCTGCATGTTGGTACCAGGTCGCAGTCCTCAGGATTGCCCCAGCAGGAGGTGAGCAACCCAGGGTCCGGTAGCAGATATAGCAGGTAGGGATCAAGCTTGGTCAGTAACGAGTGGTTGCAGGTTGGGATCAAGCAGAAGCGTAGTCAAGGAACAAGCCAAAGGTCAGTAAGTGGTCGCAAAGATATGGGTGGCAGAAGTGAGAAAAGCAAGATATTGGCTAGAGAGAGGACAATATTCCAGCAAATGGGAAGTGCAAAGGCATGGCTAAAATAGTAAGTTCATAGGAGGAGCAAAGGGATTAAGGTTCAAGAGAAACGAGGTTCAAGGCAAGATCATTTAAAGTGGAGTTCCACCCATTTAAAAGTCAGCAGCTACAAAAAGTGTAGCTGCTGTCTTTTAATAAACAAACACTGTCCCACAGTCCAGTGATGCGGGCATACGAAGCCTCGCTCCTCTCCTTGGAGCTGGCATTGTAACTGTGTGGGCGCCTGGCTGAGGATTCACAGCCGGGCACGCACTGAGCATACCTGAGCGGTGCTGCGCATTGTGAATGGGCGGGCAATCTTCTGGCACCTGTGACGTGTGCCAGAAGATTGCAGGGAGGGCGGGGGAGAGGTGAACTTCCTTGCAGGACCAGGGGAGAAAGTGGGAGCTGGGTGCCTTTTCAAAACTTCCTAAATGTGGCATATCAGGGGGTCACCAATACCTGAAGTGGAAGTTCAATTTTAAGCTTTAAGGAATTGTCCCAGGGAGCTGTCCAGCTTCCCAGGTGGCTCAGCAAGAAGAGACATTGCAAGACACAGCAGAAGTCGCAGGTTCAGACCTGGGTCCTGACATCCACTATATTACAGTGCATTGTCATGTGATTGAAACACCTGTAGGCATCTGCTGCCCCTCCACTCCCTGGCCTATATTTTCCCATATTGTTTACCTTCACTGTTTCCTAATTTCTTCCTGGACACTGCAGAGCTTGGAGACTCATTCTCAGCAATCATGGCAGTGCATTTCTCCATTTCAATGTATGCTTTCTTTCCCTATCCCAGCAACGGTAAGCTGCTGGAGCGAGCACACTGGGCAAGCTCCAGGGAAAGGGAACTCTCACTGCATATGTGCCGCCTTGATGCTGAGAGCTAGCGTCTAAGCTCTACTGTGTCTCAGGAGCTCGTAGGGACAAGTGATGATAAGCAATATGGAAGTATATCTGGTAAGCTTCAGGAGTACCAGCAAAAGCCTGTAGGTGTGCCAATTACATTACACTGCATATTTTTTTAAAGGCACAGTGCATTGTAATATACTGGGGCCCCTCGTTGGCATGGGCTATTTTACTTGTATAAGGTAAACTCAGCCTTTAAAATCATCCCTAGTGATCCTGTCAAGCAGATCCCTGTTTTTAAATTTTCTTTTACAAGGTGATAACACCTTTGTGTAATTGTGCTCCTGTGTTGTCACCCTGTCACACAGGCTGCTGATAGCACCTACAAGTGCCATTTTAACAAGCATTGTCAATTGTTGTAGACTATTTAGAAAAAGGAGGGCGCACTGACCTGCATTATCAAAAATATTCCAAATTAAAGACCGTAATGTTTGTACTCCCAATCATTCATCACTTTGGCTCTGAAGAAGAGGGTTCTCCCTCGAAACGCGTTAGCCGCCTCAAACATCGCCTGGCCTTCCGGCATCACCGGTTCTTCGCAACAGACTAGAGAGTCACTGTTCGCATCTTCCTATGCTGCGATATGTCTATACATTATGTCTGTTTAAGAGTACAATCATTGCTGTCTTTTTTTATTTGGAATAAATTGAATTTATTTTTGGTAATGCACTAGGTCAGTGCGCCCTTCTTTAGTCTAAATATTTTCCAGTTCCAAGGATACCCATTGTCCTCAGGAGGGCAGCAAGGCCCTTGGCATTGAAAAGAGTTGTCTGCACTACACATCCCTACACCTACCACCCACACGCAGGAGAAGTGTTCTGCGAATTTTTGTAGATCCAGGGGTAGGCAACTTTGGCCCTCCAGCTGTGGTGAAAAAGTCCCATGCAGTGTTGCCAACCGTCCAGTATTTTTACTGGTAGCCAGTAAAAAACTGGCACTTTTTCTTCTGCCAGTAAGACCCCTTTCACACTGGCAGTGGACCGCGTTAGCGGTAAAGTGCCGCTAGTTTTGCACGGTCCGACCAAAAGCTCTCATCGGTTTTTTACTGACCGAATTTTCGATCGTGTGTACGCGGCATTAGAGTCAATTTTATGAGTCCTGCCCCTGAGCTGCTTACTTACTATATTGAAAAAAAAAATAAAAATTCTAATTTTTGCATAAATATCTACCTTAAATCACATTGCTAATTGCATATTGTACTTGTTTGTAGCCCAAATACTGAAATTTGCACTTAAAACTGTAATTTTGTAACTTTTGGAAGTGCCAGTAAAAACTTGGCTGTGGCAGTAAATTTTGGGTGTCGTGTCAGTGAATTTCAATCTGGTAAGTTGGCAACAATGTGTCAGAAACCATGAAATCAGACAGTGCAGTTAAATCACACTTGTTTAATAATAAAAGTAAATGGAACAAAACGTAGTCAAAACATAGCCAGAGTTCAGGAACCGGAACGGATAGTCAGACAAGCCAAATGCCAGGGAGCCAGAGATGAGCGTAGTAAAACAGCAAGCAGGATCTGGAGCCAGAAGGGATGTCAGCCAAGCAAGTCTTTTAACAGGAATGCAGGAGAGTGTCTCTGTGATGTTGACCTATGCCGCATACACACGATCGGAAATTCGGCCAGAAAAAGACCAATGAGAGCTTTTGGTCGCAAAATGCGACCGTGTGTAGGCTCCATCGGACTTTTGCTGGCCGAATTCCCGCCAGCAAAAGTTTGAGAGCAGGTTCTCTATTTTTCGGTCGGAAAAAGTTCCGATCGTCTGTAGCAATTCCTACGCATGCTCGGAAACAATTCGATGCATGCTCGGAAGCACTGAACTTCATTTACTTGGCTCGTCGTAGTGTTGGCTGTCGAAAGTTCAGCTAACTTTTGTGTGACCGTGTGTATGCAAGCCATTCTTGAGGAGCGGAATTCCGTTGGGAAAACCATCCAAGATTTTTCCGATGGAAATTCCGCTCGTGTGTATGCGGCATAAGGCGAAGGCAGAGATCCTCTGGGCTGGACGGCTTAAGTAGGCAGGACTGACGAGCAGGATATCATCAACAGGTGAGTAACTGTGGAGAGATAGAAGCTGGCAATTAGCCGACAGCTGAGCGGCCAGCTCAGAGAAGGAAGGGCTGAGCCCAGCCCTGACACACTGGTCCCATGAGACATTGCAAGACCCTGACAATCGCAGGCATGACTCCTAGAGGCAGAGGGATTATGGGATTTGTAGTTTCACCACAGCTGGAGTGCTGAGGTTGCCTACCCGTAGACACCAGGGGGAACTCATCAGCACTGGAGGTCATGTAGACAGTGTGGCTACAAAGAGGCTGCAAGTGATTAACAGCACTGAGATGCAACAAGTAAAAAAAAAAAAAGTGAGAACTATGTTGTATTAAAAACAAATGTCAACTGTTTACCATACACAGTGCTTTAGCAAACTAAATGTCATCAGCTTAAGGGTTTACCTCTACTTTTATATGTAGTTATCTATTTAGACAAAGATCTACATCTGCCTAATTCCTGCCCTAGGCCTTGTAGGCCTCTCTTGTGGCTCCAGCCTATAAAAATAAATAAAGTGCTGTGCAATCTGTGAGCCCTGTAAATGGAAGAACCTCAAATGCGGAGTATTGCTGCGTTTTTGTAACAGAGGCTTACAAAACACTAGGAGCAAATTGAACATATGGTCGGTTAGCCTCTCCGTATGGCCCCCGCAGGCTGCGTATCTTGAGTCCCGGACTGCGCTGAGTCTCGGGGACAAGAGCATCATCTGACTGTGCCTGAATCCCAGCAGACACGCACCAGCTCTCGCTGCAAGATCTGTACACCCCCCCGGGCAGCATACAGCAGAAGTCTTAATGTGCGGAGCGGATGAAAGTTCACAGAGAAGATGCTCATCCTCAGGAGAGACGAGAACGAAGGGAGGAGAGTGCAAAAATGAAAATGGACTAGATAAAAGATAATCTGGTGTTTAGAGGAGGTCCTGTTGGGAGTTGGAAGAAATGGAAGTGGCTGATGAGGGAGAAAGTGTTTTTGTTTGTTTTTAATTATTTTTTATTAATACATTTTTCACATATACAAAAAACATTTCACATTATTACAAATTCTTATATATGTATACACACATATACGATACTTGTACATAAATAAATACATAACAAATAAACAAAAAGAAGAACACTCAATCAACAAAACACATGGATCAATCTCGATATATTTTTCAAAGAAACCAGGAGAAAGTGTTTTTATTGGAGTTTAAAGAGAAATTTTATCATTTAAACATAATATCTTAAGACTTTAACATTTTACATTCTTTAGCTCCCAATTTGTAGAATATGAGTGTAACTAGTGCCGCCCCTCAAAAACAATGGAAAGTTTGTGAATTTTGATCAAAATCTGTTGTTATGCAAACCTAGAGTTGTTTATATAGAAATGCAAACAAACAAATATGTAAATCTAAAAATCCAAAAATGATCAATTTGTGCAATCCTATTGTTCATCCTATAGTTCATAAAAATCCCAAAAAACAAAACCAAGGTGAAAAACCATGGCCAATATTCAAATAACACTTCACCACCAAATGCATAATGAATGTGAAATGGTTCCACCACCTAGAAGCGCAAAATCGCCCCTCACGTTATAACATAGACCAGTGGACTCCAAATGCGGCCTTTTGCTAGCCTTTATCCAGCCCTCGGGGGCCCTATTCATCTCACTGACACCAGCAAGGAGGCACCATTCCTTCCACATACACCAAAATTGGGGAACCATTCCTCTCACTAACACCAACAATGGGGCACTATTCCTTCCTTTGACACCAATGATGGGGCACTATTTCTCCAAGTAATACCAATGATGGGGCACTATTTCCCCAACTAATATCAATGATGGGGCACTATTTCCCCAACTAATATCAATGATGGGGCACTATTTCCCCAACTAATATCAATGATGGAGCACGATTTCCTCCAATTAATACCAATGATGGGGCACTATTTCCCCAACTAATACTAATGATGGGGCACTATTTCCCCAACTAATACTAATGAAGGGCCACTATTCCTCCAACTAATACCAATGAAGGGCCACTATACCTACAACTAATACCAATGAAGGGCCACTATTCCTCCAACTAATACCAATGAGGGGGCACTATTCCTCCAACTAATACCAATAAAGGGCCACTATACCTCCAACTAATACCTATTATGGGCCACTTTTCCCCCCAACTAATACCAATGATGGGCCACTATTCCCCCCACTAATACCAATGAAGGGCCACTATACCTACAACTAATACCAATGATGTGCCACTATTTCACCAAATAATGCCAATGATGGGCCACTATTCCTCCAACTAATACCAATGAAGGGCCACTATTCCTCCAACTAATACCAATGAAGGGCCACTATTCCCCCCAACTAATACCAATGATGGACCACTATTCCCCCAACTAATACCAATGATGGACCACTATTCCCCCCAACTAATACCAATGATGGACCACTATTCCCCCCAACTAATACCAATGATGGACCACTATTCCCCCCAACTAATACCAATGATGGACCACTATTCCCCCCAACTAATACCAATGATGGACCACTATTCCCCCCAACTAATACCAATGATGGACCACTATTCCCCCCAACTAATACCAATGATGGACCACTATTCCCCCCAACTAATACCAATGATGGACCACTATTCCCCCCAACTAATACCAATGATGGACCACTATTCCCCCCCAACTAATACCAATGATGGACCACTATTCCCCCAACTAATACCAATGATGGACCACTATTCCCCCCAACTAATACCAATGAAGGGCCACTATTCCCCCCAACTAATACCAATGATGGACCACTATTCCCCCCAACTAATACCAATGATGGACCACTATTCCCCCCAACTAATACCAATGATGGGCCACTATTTCTCAGAATAATACCAATGATGGGGCAATATTCCTCCAACTAATACCATTGATGGGCCGCTATTCCTCAGGTGACAGGTGCTATGTAATTATCTGTGGTGTTTTCTTTAAATAAGTGGAACCCTGGTGGCCTTGTAATCCAAATTGTGAAGACACCGTGTCAAGTGAGAGTAATCCACCACCTGAGGATGAAATGGCCATTCACTTTAAAACATAGATCCTTAAGTTAAAGGTCAAAGAAACGTATGTTCCCCTTTAAATAGCCGGGATCAGCAGGATATGACAGTCTTCCTACCACAGCTTCTCTTTCATCCTGGGGCAGCAACAGGTATGCAGCTCATAAGAATAAGAAACAACCAAAAACTGTCCCCAAAAACTTAAATATTTTTATTAAAATAGTAAAATACACTCACAGGGCTTAAAACATTTGTTTATCTGTCAACATCATAGAGTGCGGTGAAACCTGCAGCTCACTGCATTGTGTTTTGCATTCAACCAGCAGATCCAGTAACACTCAGACAGAGCTGCTGCTGCTTGTATTGGGAGGACCACCACTCTGGACAAAGATCAAAAAGGCTCTGCCCTACGCGTTGCGTCAGGGTTGACTTTTTAGCATAATTTCTACAGGCAAGGAAGATTAGCCACTGCAATGCTTCTGTCTAAAGCTAGCCATAGATCAATTGAATTGCTGAACTGGCCTAATTTGGAGAATGGGAGAGCAGAGAGCCGGTAACTGACAGTCATGGCTCCCTTCTCGGAGCGGAGAACATTGCGATCAGTGGTGTTTAACCACTCGGTTCTCCGGGTAGAGCCGCTGCAGCTTGGATCCATGCTGCAGCCATCTTGATGAGTATGATTTTTATTTTTTTTAGTTGATTCCTATACTCTTTTAACACAACATTTAATGCAGATTAGTTGCCTTTACTCACTCAGTCATTATGAATGCAACAGCCACACAGGCTCACTCAGTGGTGTTCCGCACCCCCCCCCCCCCACTGACTCGTACAGTGAAGTCGTCCTTGTTCACGCATGCGCATTCCAGTCCACTCTCCTTGGCTGCCAGGTTACATCGATGTCACACAAACCGTTTTCGTTATATTAACAAAGATACATTCAGGACAGACCTCATATATAATTACAAACTATATACAGAAACAAGATTTTTAAAAACATTGCCTCGCATTGATCCAATTATTAATATCAATCTGATCTTTTATTTCACATGTGTATAAAAAATAATATAAAGCGTAACTTTATAAAACATTCCCCTCCTGGGTGATCTATGTACATTGCAAAGATTATAACTGCTGGGTAGATATTTCACAAATTTATTAACAATAATATACAAAAATACATATAAAGAGATAGGAAAAAATATATATATATTATTGAAAGTTTAGTCTTTGAATATAGAATATACATAGAGACATTAACAGTTCCATTGGTAAATTTTACATGCTGGTCAGAAGATGGTTGACGCGTTTCGCTTTTCGCTTCATCAGAACCAAAGGGCAGCAATTTGTTATGTCTGTGGTATAATCATAAGAAAGGAAAAAATGAGAGTTAATCGACGGTGAGCCAGTACATCCCCCGATATATATGATATCAGAAAGTGTTTGTTAATTATCTCCCCTCACCATGAATAATAAATTACTCGCCTACCTTATAGGTACATATTACTTTTTTGTGAGGTATTCAAGATATACAAGTTCAATTATTATATAGAGTAAAAGCAATTTCCTGAGGAAGGAATCATCATCAGCTTAAGAAGGTTTGCTTCATATTTGAGGTAATGCAGATGCTAGGAGAGAGAAATCAAAAAAAATTTTTATTTATTTGTGTTTATATTTGTATATGAGTGTTTAATTGAAGTATATTAGATATAGATTAGTCAAACTGACTAATCTATAATATACTTCAATTAAACACTTGTATACAAATATAAACACAAATAAATAAAAAAAAAAATTATTTTTTTTTCTCCCCTTTTGATTTCTCTCTCCTAGCATCTGCATTACCTCAAATATGAAGCAAACCTTCTTAAGCTGATGATGATTCCTTCCTCAGGAAATTGCTTTTACTCTATATAATAATTGAACTTGTATATCTTGAATACCTCACAAAAAAGTAATATGTACCTATAAGGTAGGCGAGTAATTTATTATTCATGGTGAGGGGAGATAATTAACAAACACTTTCTGATATCATATATATCGGGGGATGTACTGGCTCACCGTCGATTAACTCTTTTTTTCCTTTCTTATGATTATACCACAGACATAACAAATTGCTGCTCTTTGGTTCTGATGAAGCGAAAAGCGAAACGCGTCAACCATCTTCTGACCAGCATGTAAAATTTACCAATGGAACTGTTAATGTCTCTATGTATATTCTATATTCAAAGACTAAACTTTCAATAATATATATATTTTTTTCTATCTCTTTATATGTATTTTTGTATATTATTGTGTATATCTTTGTTAATAAATTTGTGAAATATCTACTACGGAATATCCGTTTTTGTTCAGGTGCCGCGATAGTCCGTCAGGTTGGCTAAACCCCCTCTTGTTCTTTTTTTCTTTGTATATTCACTAGGACGAGGTACCACCCATAGCTTATCCCTCAAATTCTATAATATAACTGCTGGGTAAGGGTACCCGGCAGTGTAGCCTTACGGCTTCACGCCGGGATCCCTAGTGCGCATGCGCGAGGCCCTGCTCCTCTCTCCTACTGGCCCGGCGACAGGGGGAGGAGGAGGGATCCCCGCGGTGATGTCATGGGCCGCGGCCCGGACTCCCGGAAGTGGGAACAGGATACCTGTCAAAGACAGGTATCCTGTCCCCTCTTCCCCCCGAAAGGTGCCAAATGTGGCACCGGAGGGAGAAAGGAGACAAATGAGCGGAAGTTCCACTTTTGGGTGGAACTCCGCTTTAAGACCTTTGCATAGATTCTTGGTAGCATTAGCAGGTGAATGATTTTGTTTCCTAGAGTTTCCCTATAAATATATGTGCTAATATTGTACCCAGTGTGAATACTCTTTCCTTTGTTTCTCTCAGGCCGAGCCCTACTGAGGCTGAATGCAGAAAAATTGCAGCGAATGGGCATTACCCACGAGTCTCAGCGGCAGGAGGTCTTACAGCAGGTTCTCCAGCTGCAGGTACGGGAGGAGGTCCGCAATCTGCAGCTGCTCAGTCAAGGTACGGGCAAAGGGAAGCAAAGAAATTAATAACCTGTCCTACCTGTCCTACTGTCCTCTAAAATAATGAAGGGATCTGTTATTTTGGGACTTGTTAGTAGAAATGATGAATCTTATGTCAGTTTTTTACAGTCCAGCCTGGAAATCCTGTGAAGGACGAGGGGAGGTAGACTCTGTATCTGCTTGAGCCAATGACAAATTTTTTAGTGTACTGTTCTTTTTTTGCATTCTTATGTTTAAGGCCTAGTGCGTGAACCTTCATGCTGTTTGCCTGGTCATGGTCAGGGGTTTAGCCTGTATTAGAGGGAGATGAAATGTAATTTGGCACCCTGTCAAGGTTAAAAGGCAATCCTAAAGGCCAGTTCCCGGCAGTTGAAGGGCTCAACTTTTCATCAGTTAGACCAACCATACATGTGTCAAATTCCGAACAAGTTTTAGTTTGAAAATCGTATTTTTGAACAATCGTTAGGTTTTCCAAACATTAATGTGGCCATCATTTGGGGGGGGGGGGCTGCCGGTGGCAAACTAATGCTACCCAATCCCCCGCGAGAGATGGACAGAAAGGCTGCGCTTTCTCCCCCCGCAGCAAACCAGACTTCTTATGGTTTTCTTTCAACAATTGCTTCTTCTTGCCACTCCTCCATAAAGGCCAGATTTGGGGAGTACACTACTAATAGTTGTCCTGTGGACAGATTCTCCCACCTGATCTGTGGATCTCTGCAGCTCCTCCAGAGTTATCATGGACTTCTTGGCTCTTCTCTGATGAATGCTCTCCTTGCCCGGCCTGGTCAGTTTAGGTGGACGGCCATGTCTTGGTAGGTTTGCAGTTGTGCCATACTCTTTCCATTTTCGGATGATGGATTGAACAGAGCTCCGTGAGATGTTCAAAGCTTGGGATATTTTTTTATAACCTAACCCTGCTTTAAACTTCTCCACAACTTTATCCCTGACCTGTCTGGTGTGTTCCTTGGCCTTCATGATGCTGTTTGTTCAATAAGGGTCTCTAAAAAACTTAGAGGGCTTCACAGAACAGCTGTATTTATACTGAGATTAAATCACACACAGGTGGACTCTATTTACTAATTAGGTGACTTCTGAAGGCAATTGGTTCCACTAGATTTTAGTTGGGGGTATCAGAGTAAAGGGGGCTGAATACAAATGTACGCTACACTTTTCACATATTTATTTATAAAAAATGTTGAAAACCATTTATCATTTCCCTTCCACTTCACAATTATGTGCCACTTTGTGTTGGTCTATCGCATATAATCCAGATAAAATACATTTAAGTTTTTGGTTGTAACATGACCAAATATGGAACATTTCAAGGGGTATGAATACTTTTTCAAGGCACTGTATATGTATTTTAATTCAAAAAGTTTAAAAAAAGTTGCTTCTTAGACTATCCAGAATTCATTGACGAGTACATTGGACTGACTTCTCACCTGCATTTGACCTGACTCAAGCAGTGTTTCCCATTGCCAAACCAAAGCCCGTGGACGCAGGACCCTTATAATAATTTAGGGCTGTTACTGATTAAAATCTTTGTGTTCGATTAATCGATTTTTTTTAATCGATTAATCAACTCATTTCGATTAATTATAACGCACCTACAGATCCAACTACTTTTAGCTGATCTCCTTGCATTGCAACTCTGCATTAGTCAGTTGTAAAGGTGGTATACACTATGTACAATCACCCGACACTAGTTCGTTTCCACAATCCATGACTTAACTTCACAGTTCACACAAATAAGTTTTAAATTCAACTGTAGCACTGACGTAAGTCTTTTTTTTTTCCACAGTAGCGTGACAATCCCTCCTCCTCCGGTCTAACTAATCACTCTCACCTTATGGCATGGACCCCTGTGCAAACAGGTGGTCATGCAAGCGGGTATCAAAAGGGTTACCACGGACCATAAACTTCTCTCGCGTCTCCTTAGATCTCAGCAAGGATGCCAGGTCATGGGTAGAAAGAAAAGATCCAAGTGCTCACCGCTTAAGTATAAGATTACATTTTTGTGTTCAAACACAAACTACTCACATAAAGATGATAAAACTACAGCATGTAAAGCCGACAATCGTGTTAGTTCCGTAGGGCAGCAGCGGGTGACGTCATGCGTAGCTCCTCCCCCGTACGCGTTACGTTCAATAAGAGCTTTGACGTCACCGGACTCCTCCCCCTTCCCTTCTTTAACAGACGGAGGCATTTGGGGAAAGGGGAGGAGTCCAGTGACGTCGATGTCTGTGACGTCACCGGATCTCCGACGGAACTCCCTGAAGACCCGGAAGCCGGCGGAGAGGTGAGTACCGATCAAAAGAATTTTGATCGATCAAAAAAATTATTCGAGGAATTAATCTTTTAATTTCCACAGCCCTATAATAATTTATTATTTTTAACATTTTGTAGAAATCTGTGTCTCAAATTTGTCTTTTTTTTATTCTTCTCTTCAGCTTCATTTGGGAATTTCTAATAGAGCTGACCCTACCGAACACTGTGACCGAGTTCACGCTGGGAATCTGCAGCTGCAATCTCCCCGTGCCAAACTGACTGCTGTAATGCCAAGAACTCTCCATAGTTCCATCTCTCCCAAAAAAAAAAAACCTGCAGAGGGGTGCAAGACAATAACTGGATCAGCTTGGGATTATGGAAATCAAGGGGTCACCAACATGCTGGAGGAGGAAGTCTTCTGGGGGGGTGGACATTGTCTCTGACTTAACCATAAAAAAAATGTACCCCGCCTATTGCAATGGGTTAACTGGACAAATCCCTTTTGCTTCTCTGGGCAAATAGATACGGAATTGTGCTAAACTCGGCTTTTTGGCTAAGCTGTTGTTGTTGTCTCCGGCCTGTGAATTTTCCATAGGCACCGATTAGGAATCAACTAGTGTTTGTATAACTTCACAGTGGATACTCCATAAAAATGGAAGGTAAGGTGGGTGACAGCAGCAGCTTGGCTAAAAAAAGTTGGAGCAGCGGGCTTGCTGCCCATAGAGGTCACAGATGGTAGCAAATATGAAGCGTGGCATTTGCAGTTGAGCCCCGTATGCCTTTTCCATTTCCTGACTGTGAGAACCAACATGATGCCCAAGGTACAGAAAACATCCAGCATCCTGGAAGAACAACTCTGCACATTAATGCTAAGTCACTGGACCGTGTGCTACATGTAAGCATCGTGATGCCCAAAAAGTGTTGGATCTCTTGAAACAAAATTGCACCATTTTATGGTCACATTTAGGCCAGCCATGAATATTTAGCATTAAAGGAGTGAACAGGAGCCATGACCGAGACAGAACATCAATCCTTACTTTTCTCCGCTACATATAATATACCCTCTGCTGAAGTGTTTTGGAGAAGAAACAAACACAGAATGAACAGACTGCATACAACCTGCTCCTAGAGCATCTCGCGCACTATTGGCTGCTTTTTCATGTGACTGTTTTGCCTACCTAACCCTTTTAAATTGGTCATTTGCTTTTTTTTTTTTTTTTTTTTTTACAATTTGATTGTATTTTGGAGGGAAAAGAGGACAACGGGGTTGATTTACTAAAGGCAAATCCACTTTGCACTGCAAGTGCACTTGGAAGTGCAGTTGCTTTAGATCTGAGGGGAAGATATGAAATTAGGGGAAGCTCTGCTGATTTTATCATCCAATCATGTACAAGCAAAAGTGCAGTTTTTATATTATCCTTGCATGTCCCCCCTCAGATCTACAGCGACTGCACTTACAAGTGCACTTGTTGTGCAAAGTGAATTGGCCTTTAGTAAATAAGCCCCAATGCGTTTAGTAATGTTTAGGAAAGAAGTAGCGGTGTTGTGCAATGGGTGTCAACGGTTCAAAGTGCTGGTTACTAGGGGCTCATCCAGACCGCAGACACCATGCTCTTCCTTTACTACGGTTCTGCCACCATAAGGCGCTTCCAAAATTGTTACCTAGCAATAAAATGCAGCTCCGCCAGCTGGTGGTTAAAGGGTAGTGCGCCCCACTGAAGCTGCTCTCTATACACACTGGGAAATATAACCACAGCTTTAAAAATGTATAAAAACATTTTAAAAAGAAAAGATTTGTATAAATATAATGTAACAAGTAAGGTAACCCCCAAAACCATTATGGTTTTCCTTTCTTGTGATTGTTTTTCTGTCGCTGCTGTCTAAAAATTTACTTCAAAGTGTGCTTGGAGTTGCTCTTTAACCACTTCCCATCCAGGCCAATTCTGACATTTCTCTACTACATGTAAAATTCATCATTTTTTTGCTAGAAATTTACATAGAACCCCCAAACATTATATATGTTTTTTTTTTTTTAGCAAAGACCCTAGAGAATACAATGGCGGTCATTGCAACTTTTTATCTCGCACGGTATTTGCGCAGCAATTTTTCAAACACGTTTCATGCTTTAAAAAAATAAAAAAACATTAAAGTTAGCCCAATTTTTTTGTATAATGTGAAGGATGAAGTTACGCCAAGTAAATAGATACGTAAACATGTCGCGCTTCAAAATTGCACACGTTCGTGGAATGGCGCCAAACTTCAGTACGTAAAAATCCCCATAGGCTTTAAATTTTTTTTACTGGTTACATGTTTTAAGTTACAGAGGGGGTCTAGGTCTAGAATTATTGCTCTCGCTCTAACGTTCGTGGCGATACCTCACATGTGTGGTTTGAACACCGTTTTCATATGTGGGCGGGACTTGCGTATGCATTCGCTTTTGCGTGCGAGCATACGGGGACAGGGGTGCTTTTTAAATTTTTTTTTATTATTATTGTTAATTACATTTTTATTTTTTGTTTCACACTTTAAAAAAAAAAAAATGTTTTGATCACTTTTATTCCTATTACAAGGAATGTAAACATCCCTTGTAATAGGAATATGGCATCAATACATCAATGGAGTCAATAAGACCCCACATCTCACCTCTAGGCTGGGAAGCCTGAAAAAAAAAATAAAAAAAAAATTAACGATCTCGGCTTCCCACATCTCACCTCTAGGCTGGGAAGCCTGAAAAAAAAAAAAAATTACGATCTCGGCTTCCCAGCCGAGGCACCGCCATTCGTTTGAATGCAGAGGCCGGGCGTGACGTCATAACATCTTGCCCGGCCTCCGAACGATCGTAGAGACTCTGGCGACCATCTGGTCCGCCAGAAATCTCTATGATCACCATCCGGGGCTGGTAGATCCTGTGTCCAACTCACCGATGGAAGCGGTGAGTCGGTAGAAGCACCGGAGGGCGGCGGGAGGGCGTCCCCTCTCGCCGCCCGTAAGAACGATCAAGCGGCGGAACAGCCGTTATGATCGTTCTTATGGTGTAAGCCTGTAAGGCATCATTCAGATATACCCCCACAAAGTCAAGGACCTCCCTGGACGCACCTTGGACGGGAAGTGGTTAAAGAAGACTGCAGTTCATATCTTATTATTTAAATTTTAATTATTTTATTGTACAAGACCAGTAATAAGAGTTTTAAAGCAATATAACCCTACTATGTATATATTTCATAGGTACCTCTATTCCTAGGGAACTGGAAAGACTTGCTCAATACCCACCCAGTTCTGCATTATTCGAATGCACCTGCAGCCCCCGCCCCCATGCGTCAGGACTTGGAAGAAGTATAACGTAAGGGCCTAACTGCAGCTTTTGCAAGAGGTAGGAGTGTAGCGGGATGGGTAGATCACATGATCAGATACATTGCCGCCATGACATTACCAGGTAATATGCTTTATTATGAGCCAAGGTACACCCTACTAGGTACGGCTAGACTTGCAACCACCCCCTTTCTGCAGCACATGACATCTGTAACAATGAGCAATAGCAAATGATGTTATAATATTATGTGTGCTATATACTTACTGTAAATATCTGTGCCATATACAATATTTATTCCACAAGGAGTAGCCTTTAAGTAGCAACCCCTGCCGATTCTAGCAGGGCTGTATTATAACAATTTAGAAATTAGTCAATCGCAATAGAAGGGCAATGATACTATGTAGCCTATTGTTTTTAGATTGTTATAGCCTTTGTTAAAAAGTGAAACCTGTCAGTACTGTGATGGTACACAATAGCATATACCTTCAGGTACATAGGTGTGCACCCCAAAGCTCAAACACACACGCCTGTCTCTGCAGCCTCACCTGCACGGGGCAGTGAATGAATGGGAAGTGCTCTGTGGCTTCCCATTCATTTACAAACTGAAGCATAGGAAGCACAGTTTACTAAAAATTAGAAAAGGAAGGGGCCGGTAAATTACATATTTACTAGCCTCTTCCCCCCTCTCTCTCTCTACATCCTAAAACATCCACCTTGCAGCAGCCAGAGGGAGAGGAGAGGCGGGAAGCCAGCAGCACTGCGGGGCCAAAATGGGGAGGAAGCCCAGGCAGTAGGGGGAATCGGCAGCGGACGTAGTGATTAGGAGGTACCCAGGCACACCTCCTGCGCACGCCTATGTTCACATGCATTCTTTGGCACCTCAAAGTGGTAAGCACTGGCCCGATGCCTCCATGTTTTTATTAGCAGATCACAATGGAGGTCAGCCTCTTTGGCCAGGAGGGACATGTGGAAGGGGCAGGACAGTACTACCAGGAACTGTCAGATGTCGTGGGGGAAATTTACTAAAACTGGAGCACTCAGAATCTGGGGCAGCTGTGCATGGTAGCCAATCAGCTTCTAACTTCACCTTGTTCAATAAAGCTTTATTAAAGGTACTTGTATAGCGCTGTAAATTTGCCTAGCTGTGTGTATATATCTTTATATCGATATAGATACCTATAGAGAGAGAGATATCTCTCTCTCTATCTATATCGATATATACACATTAGTGCATCCTTCCATGCCCTCAAGGAGCTTACAATCTAAGATCCCTAAAACCTTGTACACACGATCAGATTTTCTTCCGGGAATTTGTATGATGACAGACTGTTTGCCTAAAATCCGACCGTTAGTACGCTCCACCAGACAATTGTTGGCCAACTTTCCGCCAACAAATGTTGAATGGCAGGCTAGTAAATTTTCGGCGGACAACGGTCTGTTTTCAGATTTTGGTATCGTACACAAGTCCGGCCCACAAAAGTCCAAAGTACAAACACGCATGCTCGGAATCAATGATCACCACGACATTAGCAGAAGGTGCCCAAAGGGTGGCGCTCAAGAGCTAAAATCCCACGTAGTACGTCACTACGTTCGTGTTTGTTGGCCGACAATTGTGTACCGTTTGTATGCAAGACAAGTTCCTGGCACACGCCCTTCGGACAAAAGTCTGATGCTTTGGCTGCGGAAAATCCGATCGTGTGTACGAGGCTTTACTCACATTCATACATACACTTATTTGGGCAAATTTAGACTGGAGGCAATTAACCTACCAGCATGACTTTGGAGTGTGGAGCAAACCGGAATACCTGGTGAAAACCCACGCAGTCACAGAGAGAACATGCCAACTCCAGACACGTTGTGCCATGGTTGGGATTCAAACCAACGACCCCAGTGCTAACAGGCAGCGGTTCTAACCACTTAGCTTTGACAATAAAACCTGGAAGCTGGTTGGTTTCTATGCAGAGTAGCACCGGATTTTGCACGCTCCAGTTTTAGTTTTATTACCTTGTGATTCAGGTTACTGGGGGTGCCAAAGAGCTTGTGCAGGCAGCACTGTATGCCTCAGCCTGCATTGTCATTTTGGAAAGCCTGTTCAGCACTATTATGTAGCGACAGTTGTACTTTAAAACTAAACTCCAGGCAAACAGCTGTAATCCGTTTTTATCTGCCACAGGAATTGTAATCCTGCTTATCTGGTCTTGTCATATAGTCACCCCTGCCAAACAGCACAGCAAGGTCATAACCGTCCCTGCAAACTATATTGCAACTATGCAGTGCAGTACCTGTCGCAGCCTATGACTTCACAGTGATAGAGCAGCAGCAGCAGATAGATTAAATCATTCCTTTTGTACACCATCTTGGCAGAAATTTGCAAAGTAGGACCCTAATTGGGTCAGATTTTTGACACCCCTCTCCTGATTGTCTAATTTATGGAAATGATTGAATTTGGGCACCGCAGAAACATCAGAAGGCTATACAAGCAATGACACAAAACTAGTAACTGATACTGCTTACAAATGTTATCAATGAATATACATTATGAATAGCTTTATCTTTGCATCCTGGAGTGTTCCTATATCTAGTTTTAAATTTTGGGTAGGGAGGGGGCACTCCTACTCGCCTGAGGCAGAGCAATAGCCCACACTATCGAACACTGGAACATCCCAAATAAAAACAGCATATTTATAAAGTCTTCCCCTTGCCCACATAGCAGTGATTAACTTTGAATGTTGCTATAGCTAGAAGCTGCAAACTCCAGGGAACATGGGGCTTCACCCTCTGATCCTGGGGGAGCTTAGTAAAGATAGATATTTTTGTTGATGGGGGGGGGGGGGGGCCGGGATCCGATCACTGTGATATTCTCTCACTGCACTGCGACAGGTGGAGGGGCTTATCCCCCCCTCTACAATGAGTTAAAGTGCCTCCACTGGCCAGGTCGGCATTGGTTGAATGTTCATGTTACCTGGTTATTTGGGGTCTTTTTTTCTTTCACCTTTTTTGAAGTTCTTCCTTTTTTTTTTATAATACAGTTTTCTTAATAAACATTCATGGGTGACGGTGAGGATTGTCTTGGCTGCTTCTTTCTTTCTTTGTTAACCCTTTCATGCCTAAGCCTATTTCTGACATTTGTTGCTTTACAAGTTAAAAATCTGTATTTTTTGCTAGAAAATTACTTAGAACTCCCAAACATTATATGTTTTTTTTTTTTAGCAGAGAATCTAGAGAATAAAATGGTGACTGTTACAATATTTTATGTCACACTGTATGTGAGCAGTTGCAATTTTTTGGGAAAAAAGACACTTTCATGAATAAAAAAAAAAAAAAAAAACGAAACAGTAAATTATTATTTTTTGAAAGATGATGTTACGCCGAGTAAATTGATACCTAACATGTCACGCTTTGAAATTGCGCACACTCTTTGAATGGCGACAAAATACGGTACCTAAAAAATCTCCATAGGCGGCGCTTTAAATAACAATTAACGGTTACCAGATACAGAGGAGGTCTATGGAACAGAGAATCTTCGGATTGGTAAAGTCTTTTATTGAAGCATAAATGTTAAAAGCACTGAATGGGTACAGGCAGGGGAAATGCAGGTAGGTTGATGCGTTTCACACTATAGAAGTGCTTTGTCAAAATCACAGGAGAACTGCAGAACTACAGAGGAGGTCTAGTGCTAGAATTATTGCTCTCACTCTGGCGGCGATACCTCACATGTGTGATTTGAACACGGTTTACATATGCGGGCGCGACTTACGTGTGCATGCTCTTTGCTGCGCTTTAAAATTCTATATATATATATATATCATATATATATATATATATATTTTATATATATATATTATTTATATTTTATTTTTTTTTTTTTTTTACATTGTCACTTAAAAAAAAAAAATGTGATCACTTTTATTGCTGTCAGAAGGAATGTAAACACAGTAATAGGTGGTGACAGGTACTCTTTATAGGGGGATCGGGGGTCACTTCAAGGTATTCAGATCACCAAAAGGCAATTCTGAATACTGTAGTTTTTTTTTTGTTTTTTTTTTCCAACGGCGCCATTGGCAGCCGAGTAAACCGGAAGTGACGTCGCTTCCGTGTTCACACAAAAGTCTGGAAGGCAGCCGTTTCCGGCTTCCTTCCAGTCTGCCTCTAGCTGGCGGAAGGGCTGGATCGGGTCCCCATCCGGTGGGACCGGAAGCCCGGGAAGAGCGCGGAAGGGGGGGGACGTCCCTTCTCGCTCCTTCGGGATAACAGCCGAGCGGCTTTTAGCCACATCGGTTATTCTCCCTGAAGAGCCGACCGCCGGCCCTAAAAAACGGTACCGGACGATGCATGCAGCTGCAATTCGCATATGCATATAAAAGTGTTTCCCAGCGCTAAACATTTCATCCAGTTTCTAAATTGCAGCATTTGTAAATTCCAAAGGCCAATATAAAGAAATAGTTGTGGTAAAAAATAAAAGCACTTTTGGGTTTAACTAATCTTGTTTTTTTGTACAATTCTCCTTTTAAGGGGGCGTAGCAAGGGGGTGTGTTCTATGCCTGCATACTTTTGCTGATAGGTGTCCCTCATTCCCATCTCAAAAAGTTGGGAGGTGTGCGTGTGGGAATGATGTCATCTGGACCCGGCTCATGGAAACAGGTGGGGGATGGATACTTGGAAGCTGCTGAAGATGTAAGCCGCTGCTGGGGAGCTCCAGAACATTGCACTGCTGCAGAGAAAGTAAGTATAAAAAGTGAGTATGGCTCTGCTTTAGTGGTACCCATTAATGGGCTGATTAGGATATGCATCGCTCTCTCTCTCTAGGGGGCAGTAAGAAGCTATTATGACGCAGGAGCACCGTTTTATACTGACGGAGGAGACAAAATAACTCCCATTGACATTGTTACTACCACTGTACCACTGACAACAGGGCATTTATTACCTCTACAAAAGCCAGACCATGGGTTACTTCCAATGATGAATGACAGAGTGAGAGAAATGTGTGGGAAGGGGAAACACTATATGACAGTAATGAATAGGGAGGGGGGACACTGTGTGAGGGAGATGTATGGGGAAGGGGGGGGGCACTGTGTGAGTGAGATGTATGGGGAAGGGGGGACACTGTGTGAGTGAGATGTATGGGGAAGGGGGGACACTGTGTGAGGGAGATGTATGGGGAAGGGGGGGGCACTGTGTGAGGGAGATGTATGGGGAAGGGGGGGCACTGTGTGAGGTAGATGTAGGAGGAAGGGGGGACACTGTGTGAGGGAGATGTATGGGGAAGGGGGGACACTGTGTGAGGGAGATGTATGGGGAAGGGGGGACACTGTGTGAGGGAGATGTATGGGGAAAGGGGGGACACTATGTGAGGGATATGTATGGGGAAGGGGGGGCACTGTGTGAGGGAGATGTATGGGGAAGGGGGGACACTATGTGAGGGATATGTATGGGGAAGGGGGGGCACTATGTGAGGGATATGTATGGGGAAGGGGGGGGCACTGTGTGAGGGAGATGTATGGGGAAGGGGCGGGCACTGTGTGAGGGAGATGTATGGGGAGGGGGGCACTGTGTGAGGGAGATGTATGAGGAAGGGGGGACACTGTGTGAGGGAGATGTATAGGGAAGGGGGGGGGGCACTGTGTGAGGGATATGTATGGGGAAGGGGGGGCACTGTGTGAGGGAGATGTATGGGGAAGGGGGGGGGACACTATGTGAGGGATATGTATGGGGAAGGGGGGCACTGTGTGAGGGAGATGTATGGGGAAGGGGGGACACTATGTGAGGGATATGTATGGGGAAGGGGGGGCACTGTGTGCGGGAGATGTATGGAGAAGGGGGGGACACTATGTGAGGATATGTATGGGGAAGGGGGGGCACTGTGTGAGGGAGATGTATGGGGAAGGGGCGGGCACTGTGTGAGGGAGATGTATGGGGAGGGGGGCACTGTGTGAGGGAGATGTAGGAGGAAGGGGGGACACTGTGTGGGTGAGATGTATGGGGAAGGGGGGACACTGTGTGAGGGAGATGTATGGGGAAGGGAGGCACTGTGTGAGGGAGATGTATGGGGAAGGGGGGCACTGTGTGAGGAAGATGTATGGGGAAGGGGGGGCACTGTGTGAGGGAGATGTATGGGGAAGGGGGGGCACTGTGTGAGGGAGATGTATGGGGAAGGGGGGGCACTGTGTGAGGGAGATGTATGGGGAAGGGGGGGGGGGACACTGTGTGAGGGAGATGTATGGGGAGGGGGGCACTGTGTGAGGGAGATGTATGGGGAAGGGGGGACACTGTGTGAGGGAGATGTATGGGGAAGGGGGGACACTGTGTGAGTGAGATGTATGGGGAAGGGGGGACACTGTGTGAGTGAGATGTATGGGGAAGGGGGGACACTGTGTGAGGGAGATGTATGGGGAAGGGGGGGGGGGGGGCACTGTGTGAGGGAGATGTATGGGGAAGGGGGGGCACTGTGTGAGGTAGATGTAGGAGGAAGGGGGGGACACTGTGTGAGGGAGATGTATGGGGAAGGGGGGACACTGTGTGAGGGAGATGTATGGGGAAGGGGGGACACTGTGTGAGGGAGATGTATGGGGAAGGGGGGGACACTATGTGAGGGATATGTATGGGGAAGGGGGGGCACTGTGTGAGGGAGATGTATGGGGAAGGGGGGACACTATGTGAGGGATATGTATGGGGAAGGGGGGACACTATGTGAGGGATATGTATGGGGAAGGGGGGGCACTGTGTGAGGGAGATGTATGGGGAAGGGGGGGGCACTGTGTGAGGGAGATGTATGGGGAGGGGGGGCACTGTGTGAGGGAGATGTATGAGGAAGGGGGGGGGGACACTGTGTGAGGGAGATGTATAGGGAAGGGGGGGCACTGTGTGAGGGATATGTATGGGGAAGGGGGGGCACTGTGTGAGGGAGATGTATGGGGAAGGGGGGGGGACACTATGTGAGGGATATGTATGGGGAAGGGGGGCACTGTGTGAGGGAGATGTATGGGGAAGGGGGGACACTATGTGAGGGATATGTATGGGGAAGGGGGGGCACTGTGTGCGGGAGATGTATGGAGAAGGGGGGGGGGACACTATGTGAGGATATGTATGGGGAAGGGGGGGCACTGTGTGAGGGAGATGTATGGGGAAGGGCGGGCACTGTGTGAGGGAGATGTATGGGGAGGGGGGCACTGTGTGAGGGAGATGTAGGAGGAAGGGGGGACACTGTGTGAGGTAGATGTAGGAGGAAGGGGGGACACTGTGTGGGTGAGATGTATGGGGAAGGGGGGACACTGTGTGAGGGAGATGTATGGGGAAGGGAGGCACTGTGTGAGGGAGATGTATGGGGAAGGGGGGGCACTGTGTGAGGAAGATGTATGGGGAAGGGGGGGCACTGTGTGAGGGAGATGTATGGGGAAGGGGGGGCACTGTGTGAGGGAGAGGTATGGGGAAGGGGGGGCACTGTGTGAGGGAGATGTATGGGGAAGGGGGGGCCCTGTGTGAGGGAGATGTATGGGGAAGGGGGGGGGCACTGTGTGAGGGAGATGTATTGGGAAGGGGGGGCACTGTGTGAGGGGGATGTATAAGGAAGGGGGGGGGACACTATGTGAGGGATATGTATGGGGAAGGGGGGGGCACTGTGTGAGGGAGATGTATGGGGAAGGGGGGGCACTGTGAGGGAGATGTATGGGGAAGGGGGGGGACACTATGTGAGGGATATGTATGGGGAAGGGGGGCACTGTGTGAGGGAGATGTATGGGGAAGGGGGGGCACTGTGTGAGGGAGATGTATGGGGAAGGGGGGGGACACTATGTGAGGGATATGTATGGGGAAGGGGGGGCACTGTGTGAGGGAGATGTATGGGGAAGGGGGGGGCACTGTGTGAGGGAGATGTATGGGGAAGGGTGGGCACTGTGTGAGGGAGATGTATGGGGAAAGGGGGGCACTGTGTGAGGGAGATGTATGGGGAATTAGCGGCAATGTGTGAGGGAGATGTATGGGGAAAGGGGGGACACTGTGTGAGGTAGATGTAGGAGGAAGGGGGGGACACTGTGTGAGGGAGATGTATGGAGAAGGGGCGGGCACTGTGTGAGGGAGATGTATGGGGAAGGGGCGGGTACTGTGTGAGGGAGATGTATGGGGAAGGGGGGGCACTGTGTGAGGGAGATGTATGGGGAAGGGGGGGACACTGTGTGAGGGAGATGTATGGGGAAGGGGGGACACTGTGTGAGGGAGATGTATGGGGAAGGGGGGACACTGTGTGAGGGAGATGTATGGGGAAGGGGGGACACTGTGTGAGGGAGATGTATGGGGAAGGGGGGACACTGTGTGAGGGAGATGTATGGGGAAGGGGGGACACTGTGTGAGGGAGATGTATGGGGAAGGGGGGACACTGTGTGAGGGAGATGTATGGGGAAGGGGCGGGTACTGTGTGAGGGAGATGTATGGGGAAGGGGGGGCACTGTGTGAGGGAGATGTATGGGGAAGGGGGGACACTGTGTGAGGGAGATGTATGGGGAAGGGGGGGGGGACACTGTGTGAGGGAGATGTATGGGGAAGGGGGGACACTGTGTGAGGGAGATGTATGGGGAAGGGGGGGACACTGTGTGAGGGAGATGTATGGGGAAGGGGGGACACTGTGTGAGGGAGATGTATGGGGAAGGGGGGGGACACTGTGTGAGGGAGATGTATAGGGAAGGGGGGGCACTGTGTGAGGGAGATGTATAGGGAAGGGGGGGCACTGTGTGTGGAAGATGTATGGGAAAGGGGCGGCACTGTGTGAGGAAGATGTATGGGAAAGGGGCGGCACTGTGTGAGGGAGATGTATGGGAAAGGGGCGGCACTGTGTGAGGGAGATGTATGGGAAAGGGGGGACACTGTGTGAGGGAGATGTATGGGGAAGGGGGGGCACTGTGTGAGGGAGATGTATGGGGAAGGGGGGGGCACTGTGTGAGGGAGATGTATGGGAAAGGGGGGGCACTGTGTGAGGAAGATGTATGGGGAAGGGGGGGGACACTATGTGAGGGATATGTATGGGGAAGGGGGGGCACTGTGTGAGGGAGATGTATGGGGAAGGGGGGGCACTGTGTGAGGGAGATGTATGGGGAAGGGTGGGCACTGTGTGAGGGAGATGTATGGGGAATTAGCGGCAATGTGTGAGGGAGATGTATGGGGAAAGGGGGGACACTGTGTGAGGTAGATGTAGGAGGAAGGGGGGGACACTGTGTGAGGGAGATGGGGGGGGGGGGGCACTGTGTGAGGGAGATGTATGGGGAAGGGGCGGGTACTGTGTGAGGGAGATGTATGGGGAAGGGGGGGTACTGTGTGAGGGAGATGTATGGGGAAGGGGGGGCACTGTGTGAGGGAGATGTATGGGGAAGGGGGGACACTGTGTGAGGGAGATGTATGGGGAAGGGGGGACACTGTGTGAGGGAGATGTATGGGGAAGGGGGGACACTGTGTGAGGGAGATGTATGGGGAAGGGGGGACACTGTGTGAGGGAGATGTATGGGGAAGGGGGGGCACTGTGTGAGGGAGATGTATGGGGAAGGGGGGACACTGTGTGAGGGAGATGTATGGGGAAGGGGGGGGCACTGTGTGAGGGAGATGTATGGGGAAGGGGGGGCACTGTGTGAGGGAGATGTATTGGGAAGGGGGGGCACTGTGTGAGGGAGATGTATAAGGAAGGGGGGGGACACTATGTGAGGGATATGTATGGGGAAGGGGGGGGCACTGTGTGAGGGAGATGTATGGGGAAGGGGGGGCACTGTGAGGGAGATGTATGGGGAAGGGGGGGACACTATGTGAGGGATATGTATGGGGAAGGGGGGGCACTATGTGAGGGATATGTATGGGGAAGGGGGGGCACTGTGTGAGGGAGATGTATGGGGAAGGGGGGGCACTGTGTGAGGGAGATGTATGGGGAAGGGGGGGGACACTATGTGAGGGATATGTATGGGGAAGGGGGGGGCACTGTGTGAGGGAGATGTATGGGGAAGGGGGGGCACTGTGTGAGGGAGATGTATGGGGAAGGGTGGGCACTGTGTGAGGGAGATGTATGGGGAAAGGGGGGCACTGTGTGAGGGAGATGTATGGGGAATTAGCGGCAATGTGTGAGGGAGATGTATGGGGAAAGGGGGGACACTGTGTGAGGTAGATGTAGGAGGAAGGGGGGGACACTGTGTGAGGGAGATGTATGGAGAAGGGGCGGGCACTGTGTGAGGGAGATGTATGGGGAAGGGGCGGGAACTGTGTGAGGGAGATGTATGGGGAAGGGGGGGCACTGTGTGAGGGAGATGTATGGGGAAGGGGGGACACTGTGTGAGGGAGATGTATGGGGAAGGGGGGACACTGTGTGAGGGAGATGTATGGGGAAGGGGGGACACTGTGTGAGGGAGATGTATGGGGAAGGGGGGGACACTGTGTGAGGGAGATGTATGGGGAAGGGGGGACACTGTGTGAGGGAGATGTATGGGGAAGGGGGGGCACTGTGTGAGGGAGATGTATGGGGAAGGGGGGGCACTGTGTGAGGGAGATGTATAGGGAAGGGGGGGCACTGTGTGTGGAAGATGTATGGGAAAGGGGCGGCACTGTGTGAGGGAGATGTATGGGAAAGGGGCGGCACTGTGTGAGGGAGATGTATGGGAAAGGGGGGGACACTGTGTGAGGGAGATGTATGGGGAAGGGGGGGCACTGTGTGAGGGAGATGTATGGGGAAGGGGGGGCACTGTGTGAGGGAGATGTATGGGGAAGGGGGGGCACTGTGTGAGGAAGATGTATGGGGAAGGGGGGGGACACTATGTGAGGGATATGTATGGGGAAGGGGGGGCACTGTGTGAGGGATATGTATGGGGAAGGGGGGGCACTGTGTGAGGGAGATGTATGGGGAAGGGGGGGCACTGTGTGAGGGAGATGTATGGGGAAGGGTGGGCACTGTGTGAGGGAGATGTATGGGGAAAGGGGGGCACTGTGTGAGGGAGATGTATGTGGAATTAGCGGCAATGTGTGAGGGAGATGTATGGGGAAAGGGGGGACACTGTGTGAGGTAGATGTAGGAGGAAGGGGGGGACACTGTGTGAGGGAGATGTATGGAGAAGGGGCGGGCACTGTGTGAGGGAGATGTTTGGGGAAGGGGCGGGTACTGTGTGAGGGAGATGTATGGGGAAGGGGGGGCACTGTGTGAGGGAGTGTATGGGGAAGGGGGGACACTGTGTGAGGGAGATGTATGGGGAAGGGGGGGACACTGTGTGAGGGAGATGTATGGGGAAGGGGGGACACTGTGTGAGGGAGATGTATGGGGAAGGGGGGACACTGTGTGAGGGAGATGTATGGGGAAGGGGGGACACTGTGTGAGGGAGATGTATGGGGAAGGGGGGACACTGTGTGAGGGAGATGTATGGGGAAGGGGGGACACTGTGTGAGGGAGATGTGTAGGGAAGGGGGGGCACTGTGTGAGGGAGATGTATAGGGAAGGGGGGGCACTGTGTGTGGAAGATGTATGGGAAAGGGGCGGCACTGTGTGAGGAAGATGTATGGGAAAGGGGCGGCACTGTGTGAGGGAGATGTATGGGAAAGGGGCGGCACTGTGTGAGGGAGATGTATGGGAAAGGGGGGACACTGTGTGAGGGAGATGTATGGGGAAGGGGGGGACACTGTTGGAGAAGATAAACAGTTAGGTCCATATATATTTAGACACGGGCACAATTGTCATACTTCTGGCTCTGTATGCCACCAAAATAAAATTAAAATGAAACAATCCAAATGAATTTGAAGTGCAGACTCACAGCTTTAATTCAGGGGGTTGATCATAAATATCAATTACAAATTTTAAGAACTGCAACCATTTTTAAACATAGTCCCCCCCATTTTCTGGGGCTCAAATGTAATTGGACAAATAAATATACAGTAAAACCTTGGTTTGAGAGTGTTTTGCAAGACAAAGCAAAATTTTTTAATACATTTTGACGTGATATACAAGCGATGTCTTGATATACAAGTAGTGTCACGTCACACCTGAGTATAAAAGAGAAGAGAGGCGCCTCTAAGTGTAGCAAGATGGTTACATTTAACCGCTTCCCGACCGCCTCCTGTAGATATACGTCAACAGAATGGCACGGGCAGGCAAAAGCACGTACCTGTACGTCCCCTTTAATTTGCCTGCCCGGGGGGCGCGCGCGCGCCGCCAGCGGCGCGCGCGCGACCCGGTCGGGAGCTCCGTGACCACGGCCGCGGGACCAGCGGACCCGATCGCCGCGGGACCAGCGGACCCGATCGCCGCTGGTATCCCGCGATCGGGTTACGGAGCTGAAGAACGGGGAGAGGTCTATGTAAACAAACCTCTCCCCGCGCTTCCTACACTGACTGTCAGTGATCGGCGGTTCCCTGTCATCGGGAATGCCGATCAATGACGTCAGACGCACAGCCACGCCCCCCTACTGTAAAAAAAAACACAACACGTCACACTGACTCCTCCCCGCCCCCTAGTGGTTAACCCCCTAACTACAACTGTCATTTACATAGGAATCAGTGCTATTTAAATAGCATTGATTGCTGTATAAATGACAAATGTCCCAAAAATGTGTCAAAAATGTCCGATGTGTCCGCCAAAATGTCGCAGTCACAATAAAAATCGCTGATCGCCGCCATTACTAATAAAAAAAAAAAATATTAATAAAAATGCTATAAAAACTATCCCCTATTTTGTAAACGCTATAACTTTTGCGCAAACTAATCAATAATCGCTAATTGCGATTTTTTTTTTACCAAAAATATGTAGAAGAATACGTATCGGCCTAAACTGAGGAAAAAAAAAATGTTTTTTTATATATTTTTTGGGGATATTTATTATAGCAAAAAGTAAAAAATATTGCATTTTTTTCAAAATTGTCGCTCTATTTTTGTTTATAGCGCAAAAAATAAAAACCGCAGGGGCGATCAAATACCACCAAAAGAAAGCTCTATTTGTGGGAAAAAAAGGACGCCAATTTTGTTTTGGAGTCACGTCGCATGACCGCGCAATTGTTAGTTAAAGCGACGCAGTGCCGAATTGCAAAAAGGGGCCTGGTCCTTTGGCTGCCAATTGGTCCGGGGCTGAAGTGGTTAATGAAGGTACGACATTTAGCAACTCACATGGTTGATGATTAAAACAGGCACATCTAAGTATGCATCCTCACTACCATCGATGTCGTCCCTTCCACACTGCGCTCCACGAGCGGTTCTATTGCTGTACTGCAGGGTAGTCTTCCTGGTCACGATTACAGACTGACACTGATGAGAGCCGGTGGTGTGGGGGATTGTCTATGTGGACATCTTTACCCCGGATCCCGGCATACTTAGATGTGCCTCTTTTAATCATCAACCATGTGAGTTGATAAATGCTGTGCCTTGTGGACATTTTATGGTTACATAACCTATCACATTGCTATGATCTTTCTATATGTACTTTAAACTGAAGGACTTATGAATAAATGGTTGTGGAACGAATCATTTCAGTTTCCATTATTTCTTATTGGGAAATTTGCTTTGATTTATAATTGCTTTGGATTACAAGCATGTTTCCGGAACGAATTATGCTTGCAATCCAAGGTTTTACTGTAATCATAAATAAAATGTCCATTTTTTTTATATATATTTTGTTAAGAATCCTTTACTGGCAACGACTGCCTGAAGTCTGGAACCCATGGACATTACCAAAGACTGTTTTTCCTCCTTTCTGATGCTTTGCCAGGCTCTAACTGCAGCTGTTGTCAGTTCTTTGTGGGTCTTTCTGCCTTTAGTTTTGCCTTCAGCAACAGAAATACATGCTCAATTGGGTTGAGACCAGGTGATTGACTCGTCCATTGCAGAATATTCCACTTCTTTTCCTTCAAAAGCTTCTAGGTGTCTTTTGCAGTGTGTTTTGGATCATTGTCCATCTGTACTGTGAAGCGCCGTCCAGTCAACTTTGCTGCATTTGGCTGAATCTGGGCTAACAGTATATCTCTAAACACTGGAGAATTCATCCGGCTGCTTCTGTCTTCTGTCACATCAATAAACACCAATGACCCCGTGTCACTGGGAGCCATGCATGCCCATGCCATCACACTGCAAGCTCCACCATGTTTTACAGATGACACTGTGTGCTTTGGATCATGAGCTGTTCCAAGCCTTCTCCACACTTTTTTCTTCCTGTCATTCTGGTACAGATTAATCTTAGGTTCATCCGTCCAAATAATGCTTTTCCAGAACTGCTCTGGCTTTTTTAGATGTTCTTTGGCAAAGTTTAATCTGGCTTTTCTATTCTTCAAGCTTATGAATGGTTTGCACCTTGTGGTGAACCCTCTGTATTTGCTCTCATGAAGTCTTCTCTTGATTGTAGACTTTGACAATGATACGCCCACCTCCTGGAGAATGTCCTTCACTTGTATGGATGTTGTGAATGGGTTTTTCTTCACCATAGAGAGGATCCTGCCATCATCCATCACTGTTGTCTACTGTGAATGTCCAGGCCTTTTTATGTTGCTGAGCTCACTAGTGCGTTCTGCTTTCCTCAGAATGTAGCAAACTGTTGATTTGGCCACTCCTAATGTTTCTGCTATCTCTCTGATGGATTTGTTTAATTTTTGAAGCCTTACAATGGGCTATTTTACCTGTATGGACAGCTCCTTTGAACACATGATGTAGGTTCCCAGCAATAGATTCCAAATGCAAATACCACACTAAAGCCTCATACACACGATCGGACTTTGTACAAACTTTCCCGTGGATTTTTGTACAAAGGGCGTTGGCCCCAAGTTTGTATTGTATACACACAATAGGACTTTTTTGGCAACAAACATGAACGTAGTGACGTTTCAACGTACTGACAACACTTCAAAAGAGGAGGCTCAAATACTCCAGCGCCACCTTTGCTCAACTTCTGTATTGTTGTCTGATCTTTTGCATTGGTTCTGAGCATGCGTGTTTGAACTTTGTACATAATTCCGATGGTTTTGTGTACACACGGTCGGACTTTGCTCCATCGGACTTTAGTTGGCAGAAAGTTGGTCCGTTCGCACAGCCAACAAAAGTCCGATGAAAACTGAAAAAGTTGGTCCGATGGAGCGTACACACGGTCGGATGTTGGTCAAAACAGCTAATTTGCATGTTTGTTGTCAAAAAGTCTGATCGTGTGTATGGCCCTTTTAGAGTCAACTCCAGACCTTTTACCTGCCTTATTGATGAAGAAATAACGAAGGAGTAGCCCACACCTGGCCATGAAACAGCTTTTGATTCAATTGTTCAATTCTTTATGGTCCCTTTTGAAAAAGCGGGTAGCTATTCTTAAGAGCTGTAATTTGTAACCCTTTCTTCGATTTGGATGTACATACCCTCAAATTAAACCTGAATGTGCACACTGTTGGTAAATACCTGAAAAAAAAAAACTAAAATTGTACCTGTGTCCAAATATATATATATATATATATATATATATATATGGACCTAACTGTATATGAGGAAGGGGGAACACTGTTGGAGAGCAATGTATGGGGAAGGGGGAACACTGTTGGAGAGTAATGTATAGGGAGGGTAAACCTTGCAATGTAGACATTTTTTCTCACTTCACTTTGCAGACATTTCCTCTAATTTTCCATTATATCTCAAAGACAGGTCTGCAAAAATCTAAGCTGATGGGTTTTGCCCTTCCCTACTCTATGGTTATAAATACTTTTACATTTCTGTTCAAAGCTTCAGTCCACACAATGCTGGCATTTAGCATTTTGATGTTTCAGTTCTTGATAGATGCTAGGGAGCGCCTCCCTATAACTAAAATATCATGTTTCGGGGGAACTAACTTAACAGAACTTAACTTCCAAAAACCATTCAATTTGCTGAAGCCTGACGGATGGAGATTTTAAATGTGATTTTAAATGTGAATATGGTGACGGTCACTGGAAGGCAGGCAGCCAAGTGGTAAGTCTTAAGCCTCATACACACGATCATATTGTTGGAAGGGGATTGTCTGTTGTCCTAAAATCTGACCGTTGGTACGCTCCTTCTGACAATTGTTGTCCAACTTTCGGCCAACAAATGTTGGCTGGCAGGTTAGTAAATTTTCGGCGGACAACGGTCTGTTGTCAGATTTTCGTATGGTCAGTACACAAGTCCGTCACACAAATCTTCTTTGGCAATGCTCACCAATCACGAAATTAGCAGAAGGGGCCCAAAGGGTGGCGCTTAAGAGCTGAAATTCCTCGTAGTATGTCACTACGTTCGTGTTTGTTGGCCGACAATTGTGTACCATTAGTATGCAAGAAAAGTTCCTGGCACACTCCCTTTGGACAAAAATCAGACGCTCGGTTGGCCAACAATCGGATCGTGTGTACGAGGCTTTAGTCTAGGTTCACATCTATGCAGCTGCACTTGATACGATTTTCAGGCACGTTTTGCAGTGCGTTTTTAAACCCTGCGTTTTTTTCTCTTGAAACAAACTGTAAACACACTGTACATTGCTGGTTGCGAAGGAGGGGGCTGGAAAGCCGGCCGCCGCGTTAACAACTGATGAAAAAAACTGCCAGCGACAACAAAAAAAAGAAATCACCAAAAAAAATGGCATGGGATCCCCCCTCCAGATCTATACCATGCCCATACCAGACCCTTCAGGTCTAGTAAGGATTCAGAGGGGACCACCCGCCACAAATTTAAAAAAAATGACATGGGGTCCCCCCCCCCAAAATCCATAACAGGCCCTTATCCGAGCATGCAGCTTGGCAGGTCAGGAAGGGGAGGGGTCGAGCGAGTGCGCACCCCCCCCCCCCGAACCATACCAGGCAGCATGTTCTCAACATTGGGGGGAACAGTGCTTTGGGGAGGGGCACCCCAAAGCACCGGGCCCCTATGCTGATAGGGACAAGGGGCCTCTACCTGACAACCCTGGGCTGTGGTTGTTGGGTCTGTGGGCGGGGGACTTATTGAAATCTTATAATTTTCTTCACACAAATAGAGCTTTCTTTTGGTGGTATTTAATCACTGCTGTCATTTTTAATTTTTAAAGAAAATGTCTGTAAATTTTGTAAATAAGTAATTTTTCTCCTTCACTGATGTGTGCTGATTAGTTGGCACTCATAGGTGGCACTGATAGGTGGCACTGGTGGGAAATGATAGGTGGCACTGATATGCAGCACTGATGAGCACTGGTGGGCACTGATAGAAGGCACTGATGGGGCGGCACTGGTGGGCACGGATAGGCAGCACTAATGGGCATTACTTGTAGGCACTGATTGGTGGCATTTATAGGCACTACTGGGGTTTTCCTGTAATCAGGGCACTGATGAACAGCGCCCTGATTACCTGCCCAGGTTTCTCCTGCAAGGAGATGCCGTTGATCGGCACTCTGTTAGTGTGAGGCGAGGAGAGGCAATTCACGGCACTTCCGTATTTACATGATTGGACACAGCCGATCGCATGGTTAAAGAGCCACGGCCCTTTACAGAGATCGGATGTGGTAGGACACGGCGTAGCCACCATCCCTGCATTCCCCCTGGGTGCGCGATAGGGACCTTTCTGGGACGCCGTCATGTGACGTCCTCCCAGAACAAGCCGTACTGTCCCTCCATTATGTGACGGTGGGCGGGCGGCAAGCGGTTAAAGAGAAAAAATTTAAAAAGCAAAACATATATTAACACGGACTAAGACACCATTAAAGTTCATGTGTACAAAAATAATTGTTGCCCTACATAAAGATGGCCTAGGCTATAAGAAGATTGCCAAGACCCTGAAACTGAGCTGCAGCACGGTGGCCAAGACCATACAACAGTTTAACAGGACAGGTTCCACTCAGAACAGGCCTCACCATGGTGGACCAAAGAAGTTGAGTGCACGGGCTCAGCGTCATATCCATAGGTTGTTTTTGGGAAATAGATGTATGAGTGCTGAAAAAATATTTAAATACAATTTAACTGGTGTATATATTCAAGTCCATACTGTGCTCCAATAAATAAGCCATGTTGTTGAACACTCACAATAAGGCTTGAAACTTCTGTTTGGAAAGTGTGATAAGAGAGGCCTCTTACCAGATAAGGTGGATCTCAGATTATAGAGATCAAACTCTCACACACACACGTCACTGGAGAGCCACGCTCCATGGTTATATAAGAACTGGCTGACATCGGAGATGACACAATGGCGGGAGCCAGCATCGAAAGAGGACCGGGTCTCCGGTGGAGAAGATTGGAGGGAGAAGACATACGTTGGAGCTACAACAGGGGACATTCTTCATTTTTAATAAAGGACTTGTCAAAAACTGTCTCTTGTTTTTATTTACACTACACTTTTTTGGGCGTGAATGGGTAGGGGTACCATGGATCTGAGGGCCCCCTTGTGAAAGGGGCTTCCAGATTCCGATAAGCCCCCTGCCTGCAGACCCCCAACCACCGTCCATGGTTGTTGGAAAGAGGCCCTTGTCTATATAGGGTACAGATACATGGGATGTAGTTATAGATTGTGCATACGTTATTGTGATGGTATGGATTATATACAGCATGGGGACATTGGATATAGCAACCAGGGGAGGAGTAGAAAGACAACAGTCAAGCATGATGGTGGGAGTGTCATGGTCTGAGGTTGGATAAGTGCTGCCGGCACTGGGAAGCTACAGTTCATTGAGGGAACCATGAATACCAACATGTACTGTGACATACTGAAGCAGAGCATGATCCCCTCCCTTCAGAGACTGGGCCACAGAGAAGTATTCCAACATGATAACGACCGCAAACAAACCTCCAAGAGGACCACTGCCTTGCCAAAGAAGTTGAGGGTAAAGGTGATGGACTGGCCAAGCATGTCTCCAGACCTAAACCTTATTGAGCATCTGTGGGGCATCCTCAAACGGAAGGTGGAGGAGCGCAAGGTCTCTAACATCCACCAGCTCTGTGATGTCATCATGGAGGAGGGGAAGAGGACTCCAGTGGCAACCTGTGAAGCTCTGGTGACCTCCATGCCCAAGAGGGTTAAGGCAGTGCTGGAAAATATTGGTGGCCACACAAAATATTGACATTTTCACTTAGGGGTGTACTCACTTTTGAGGCCAGCGATTTAGACATTAATGGCTGTGTGTTGAGTTATTTTGAGGGGACGGCAAATTTACACTGTTATACAAGCTGTACACTCACTACTTTACATTGTAGACAAGTGTCATTTCTTCAGTGTTGTCACATGAAAAGATAGAAGAAAATATTTACAAAAATGTGAGGGGTGTACTCACTTTTGTGAGATTCTGTATATGGTACAGATACATGGGATGTAGTTATAGATGGTGCACACGTTATTGTGCTGGTATGGATTATATACAGCATGGGGACATTGGATATAGCTATACAATGTATGGGAGATATTACATGAGTAGATAATATGGATACAATGTATGGGGTGATATGTATATACAATGTATGGATGATGATATGTTGGATACAATGTATAGATGGTGATGTGGATACAATGTATGGGTGACATGTATACAATGTATGGGGGGGGGGGGGGTGATATGTATATACAATGTATGGGGTGATATGTATAGATGTGGATACAATGTATGGGGGGGGGGGGGGTGATATGCATACAATGTACAGATGGTGGTGTATATACAATGTATGGGGGATGATATGTATACAATGTATAGATGTGGATACAATGTATGGGGGGTGATTGTGTGTGTGTATATATATATATACACACACACAATGTATAGATAGTGATGTATATACAATGTATGGGAGGGGGTGATATGGATACAGTGTACAGATGGTGATGTATATGCAATGTATGGGGGGTGATATGTGTATATATATATATATATATATATATATATAGATGTGGATACAATGTATGGGGGTGATATGTATACAATGTATAGATGGGGATACAATGTATGGGGGGTGATATATATACAATGTATAGATGGTGATGTATATACACTGTATGGGGGGTGAAATGTATACAATGTATGGGGGGGGGGGGGTGATATATATACAATTTATAGATGGTGATGTATATATACAATGTATAGATGTGGATACAATGTATGGGGGGGGTGATATATATATATATATATATACAATGTATAGATAGTGATGTATATACAATGTATGGAAGGGGGTGATGTGGATACAGTGTACAGATGGTGATGTATATGCAATGTATGGGGGGTGATATGTATGTATATATATATATATAAATATAAATATATATGTGGATACAATGTATGGGGTGATATGTATAAATGTGGATACGATGTATTGGGGGGGGGGGGGGGTGATATGTATACAATGTACAGATGGTGATGTATATACAATGTATGGGGTGATTGTATATATATATATATATATATATATATATATACAATGTATAGATGTGGATACAATGTATGGGGGGTGATATGGATACAATGTATAGATGTGGATACAATGTATGGAGGGGGTGATGTGGCTCGCTGGTACAGCTGTGATCAGTGAGATGTCGGAGCGGGCCGGTCACATGATCCGCCTATAGGCGGGCGGCCGGTCCAGACGGATCGGATCTCCTCCCCCGGTTCTTCCCCCGGTTCTCCCCTCAGTACCGCGAGAGTTCGGGCTCCGGGGGCGGAGAGAGCTCAGCGCATGACCGGCAGCAGCGGCGGGCCCGGCAGGTGAGAGCCCGAACCCTGATCACCGTCCACCTGTCACTGATCTCCCGCATCACACCCTCTACTCTACCTGTACTGACATCACCGGATCACACTCACACCTCTCGCCGCACTGACACCTTCGGAGGCACTCATCTGCATTGACAGTTCCTAATAGCACTGCTACTTCAACCTGCACTGACAGTCCCTGATTACACTGACAGCTCTACCTGCACTGATACTCCTGATTGCACTGACAGTTCTACCTGAACTGACTGTTCCCGATTGCACTGGCAGTTCCTAATGCACTGACAGTTCTACTTGAACTGACAGTTCCTGATAGCACTGACAGTTCTACCTGCACTTACAGTTCTACCTGCACTTACAGTTCTACCTGCACTGATACTTCTGATTGCACTGACACTTCTACTTGAACTGACAGTTCCTGATTGCACTGGCACATGTCCCTGCACTGACAGCTCCTGTTTACTTTGTATTTGCACCCATATTCTGATTGCACAAATTGCTCCTGTTTATGACATACTGACAGCTGTCACTGCACTGTTAGTTACTGAGCACACTGACATCTGTACCTACACTGAGAGCTCCTCATGGCGCTAACACATGTGACAGCCCCCGATTGCCCTGACACATGTACCTACACTGAGAGCTCTGGTTTGCACTGACAGCTTCTGATTGCACGGACATTGTATATACATATCAGACATTTGTACTTGCACAGAACTGATTACATGTATTGCTTCTGTTTATGACACCTGTACCTGCACTGTGGCAAATGGAACACACTGACACCTGCACTCAGGGCAGCCATCAGAAATTTAGGGGCCTCCCCAGGCCTGACCACCAACATTCTACAGGGCTCGCCCATTGGCCATCCCACAAGGACCCATCCCATGTCGTCCCCCTTCTTCATGCTCCTTGTCCAGTCTCATCTCCCCAATCCTATGTCCTGTTCCTCCTCCAATCCCATCTCCTCCATCCCACATCCTCCTGCAGTCCCATCTCCTTCATCACACTTCCTCCTTCTTCTGCAGTCCCATCTCCTTCATCACACTTCCTCCTTCTTCTGCAGTCCCATCTCCTCCATCCCACATCCTCCTGCAGTCCCATCTCCTTCATCACACTTCCTCCTTCTTCTGCAGTCCCATCTCCTTCATCACACTTCCTCCTTCTTCTGCAGTCCCATCTCCTCCATCCCACATCCTCCTGCAGTCCCATCTCCTTCATCACACTTCCTCCTTCTTCTGCAGTCCCATCTCCTCCATCCCACATCCTCCTGCAGTCCCATCTCCTTCATCACACTTCCTCCTTCTTCTGCAGTCCCATCTCCTTCATCACACTTCCTCCTTCTTCTGCAGTCCCATCTCCTCCATCCCACATCCTCCTGCAGTCCCATCTCCTTCATCACACTTCCTCCTTCTTCTGCAGTCCCATCTCCTTCATCACACTTCCTCCTTCTTCTGCAGTCCCATCTCCTCCATCCCACATCCTCCTGCAGTCCCATCTCCTTCATCACACTTCCTCCTTCTTCTGCAGTCCCATCTCCTCCATCCCACATCCTCCTGCAGTCCCATCTCCTTCATCACACTTCCACCTTCTTCTGCAGTCCCATCTCCTTCATCACACTTCCTCCTTCTTCTGCAGTCCCATCTCCTCCATCCCACATCCTCCTACTCCGATCCCATCTCCTTCATCACACTTCCTCCTTCTTCTGCAGTCCCATCTCCTCCATCCCACATCCTCCTGCAGTCCCATCTCCTTCATCACACTTCCTCCTTCTTCTGCAGTCCCATCTCCTCCATCCCACATCCTCCTGCAGTCCCATCTCCTTCATCACACTTCCTCCTTCTTCTGCAGTCCCATCTCCTCTATCCCATGCCTCCTCCTACTCCGATCCCATCTCTTCCATCCCATATCCTCTTCCTCCCCCAGTAAAAACTCCTCCATCCCATGCCTCCTCCTACTACAATCCCATCTCCTCCATCCCATGTACTCTTCCTCCCTCAGTCAAATCTCCTCCATCTCATGTCCTCCTCCTCCTCCAGTCCCATCTCCTCCCACAACAGGAGGTGGGCAGTGGGACAGTTGGGGGGAGTGTCACAGGAGAAGAACAGCGAGACAGGAGAGGGGCAGCTGGAGAAGAGGGTGCAGGAGGACAGGAAGTGGGCAGTTGGACAGTGGGGGGGGGGGGGTGGAGTGTCACAGGAGAAGAGCAGTGGGACTAAAGGAGGGCAGGAGGTAGGCAGTTGAGTGTCACGGGAGAAGAGCAGTGGGACAGAAGGGAGGCAGCGGGACCAAAGGGGGGCAGTTGGACAGGTGGGGGGCAGTGTCACACACGCCTTGGGAAGCACCAGTTCTCCCAGTTCTCATCTGTCCTGCAGTGGCTCCCCAGCTGGTGTCAGTGGAGAGGATCTGGTGTCAGGAGAGGTAGCTGAGCCCGTGTCCCAACTCCACCAGAATCTCTGGCGGCAGCTGCAACAATCAGTCTACCCTCCTCCTCTTCTGCCTCATCCACTGGCAACCGGCCTCACCCACAGAGCACAGCCTGTGGCACACTGCCGTTCCTTACCACTCCCTGCACATATGTGGGATCCACCCACTAATCCACCCTCCTCTGCATCCTGGCATCCAGTCCGCTCATATAGTAACACGCTAAAGACTGCTTGGGTTGGGGCCAGTGGTTCGGGCCCCTTTAGAATGCCCGGGCCCCCTACTCCTGTATGGGCTGTCCCCCCTTGCCTGCATTGTCACACACTGAACACACTGACACCTGTACCTGCACTGTGACATACAGAACACACTGACACCTGTACCTGCACTGTGACATACAGAACACACTGACACCTGTACCTGCACTGTGACATACAGAACACACTGACACCTGTACCTGCACTGCGAGACACTGACACCTGTACCTGCACTGTGACATACAGAACACACTGACACCTGTACCTGCACTGTGACATACAGAACACACTGACACCTGTACCTGCACTGTGACATACAGAACACACTGACACCTGTACCTGCACTGCGAGACACTGACACCTGTACCTGCACTGCGAGACACTGACACCTGTACCTGCACTGCGAGACACTGACACCTGTACCTGCACTGCAAGACACTGACACCTGTACCTGCACTGCAAGACACTGACACCTGTACCTGCACTGTGACATACAGAACACACTGACACCTGTACCTGCACTGTGAGACACTGACACCTGCACTGTGACACACAGAACACACTGACACCTGCACTGTGGCACACTGACAGCTGTCCTCGCACTCTTTACCTTGCAGCCATGGCGGACTCTCTGGCCACAGGATCCCGGCGACAGTTTCCCCGTATGAGCAAATCGCGAGCTTCCACCCAGCTGCAGGTCCTTGCCTGTGACTCAGGTCAGTCTCCACTTTGTTGCATTTACAGCATTGGTTCTACAAGAAAAGTTATTATTTTTTTTATTTTTATTTTTTATTTTAGTCCAAAATTTAGTGCGTATGGAGAGTTAAATCTGTGCCATCTCCCACAATGCACTGGGGGGGGGGGGCATGCCCTGCTCTGATCCTGCATGAGCTGTGCTGTCAGAGATCAGCTACAAAATCGCTGTTGATTGATAGAAGGTCCATGTCTCCTCGATCGATGCATCATTTGCAACACATAAAATGCAGAAGGAGACATCCTCACAAAATGGTTTATGCCTTGCTTGCAAGCAGTTAAATATCTCAGAGACTTAAGAGCTGCTGATCTGCATTATCCGACTTTTTTTATTCGGAAGACGGTGCTGGTGTTAAAGGATCTCTCCGTGTTAATTGCCAGTGAGGCCTTGAGAAGCAGGGAACAGAGTGGGACACAGCCCACAGCTCAGGGTTCCAGGTTGTAATGCAGCCATTGCTGAGGTGTACAAGTCTGCTCCAGTAACCTGGTGATCTGGGAACCCAGTTGCTGACCATAGGGAGAGGAATTCCCAAACACGCCCCCTCCAGGACTCTAGGCTGTCCCTCATATACAGCAGCATCAGTATTAAGACATTCATCACAATTAAAACTGGCTGCTTTCAGTTATCATTGTACTCGGCTCCTCCTTGTCAACTACAGAACACCTCCATGTATGTTATGGAGAAGAGAAGGGGGGGGGGGGAATCTGTGGTTATAATACACTTTCTTTCCTTGGGTGACAACACTGCTCCTCCATAGATACAGCACAGTGAGTGAGCGTTGTCACCCTAGGACAAGAAGTGTGGTACTGGCAGGATCACCAGGTGAAAATAAAGGGCTGAAAAAGCCTTAAAGAAAAGAAATGCAACCACTACAACAAAAATGGAAAGATTTCCCCAGGGGGGGGGGGGATGGGTTAGGCAGCAAAAAGTTTGTAAGAGGGTAATTGTGTAAAAATCTTTTATTACATCAAGAAATGAATGATAAATTCAGATATACAATAAATTAAATTTTTAAGAAACAAGCTCTGGTTTTTGACACAAAAAACAACATAAAACATCACTCATGGCAAAAAATCCCCAAGGAAAACATGGTTTGCCAATTACATTTACAACATTACAACATTAATATCCACATGAATAACCCAATGCATTTCGACCCTTTCATTTATGGTCTTCTTCAGGGGGATTTTTATTCTAGGGAAATAGATCCAAAAAATTCTAAATTAAGGCATTTGACAAATGCAGCCACTACTTCTATAAACTGGTTAACTCCAAAATATAATATTTTTTGTTAAAAGGAAGTGGGGAATCAACAGATCTACTGGCAGGATCAACAGTTAACTAAACAATTTCAGGGGGTTCAACACGCTGCGTCATTTATGTAATTTTTTTTTCTTTTAACCAGATACACCTTAAATCAGAACTTTACCCATAACAGTTTGGTAACAATTAAATGTCCTTTAACCAAAGAACATACATTCCACAATAATAATTATGCTACCAAAATGAGTGTGTGCTGTAAATTGCCTCCAGCACTGCTCCTTTTTTTTTTACTGCTGGAAGCCGCCATCTTGTTGAAGCCCAGAGCAGTCACTTTCCTAGTGGAAACAGTCCCCCTCTCCTTGGTCTCAAAAACAATGTCACTTTCTTCAATTACAGTGTGTACATTTCCAGCCTTGGTTGTATGTCTTGGCTCAGATAGAGAGGAAGGATGACAGGAGCTTTACATTGCTGAAGTTCACAGGCTGCAATGGGGGAGAAAGGAGACAGTATATCAGGGAGATACGATAAGACACTATCCTTGTAAGCTTAACCACTTGACCTCCAGAAGATTTAGCAAAATAATCACCCAAATGGGACACAGATGACAAAAAAAAAAAAAAAATCTGACAAGTGTTTGACAACCCTCTCTCCTAAATGAAGAAAAAACATTTTGGCTTTAAACAAACTTTAAACTCAGATCACTTAGCGGGCCTAATGCAGACATAAAGAAAAATGTTCCCTCCGGGGAAGTCTTTGACTCTTCAGTCAGAGAGACGCTGTGATTGGCTATCGGCAACGCACCATCTCTGTCACCACCACAGGAGGTTCACGTTCCTGTTGGTACCTTTTAAAAGCACGCCAGCGCATTTGCCAGCGGGCTTCTCTCGCGGCCAGGCTGCCCATGACAGTTGAAGCTTTGAAGCTGGGCTCCAGGGACTTCTGAGTTGCCTGTGGTTATTCGGAAATGGAAATAAATACAGAGCTGACATTCTGCAATGGAGACAATTTTTTTTTTTTTTTTTACCTAACAGCCAGTAGGATTCAGCTGAGCAAAGCATGACAGCTGGAATATTATTGGTTACTTTGGTTATCACAGACAGTAACAAGAAAGATAGCCTTTTTACTGTAAGATAATATATTATGGGAAATGGTGCAATACCTCTAAATATACAGTATCTCACAAAAGTAAGTACACCCCTCACATTTCTGTAAATATTTTCATGTGACAACACTGAAGAAATGACACTTGTCTACAATGTAAATTAGTGAGTGTACAGCTTGTATAACAGTGTAAATTTGCTGTCCCCTCAAAATAACTCAACACACAGCCATTAATGTCTAAACCGCTGGCAACAAAAGTGAGTACACCCCTAAGTGAAAATGTCCAAATTGTGCCCAAAGTGTCAATATTTTGTGTGGCCACCATTATTTTCCAGCACTGCCTTAACCCTCTTGGGCGCAGAGTTCACCAGAGCTTCACAGGTTGCCACTGGAGTCCTCTTCCCCTCCTCCATGAAGACATCACGGAGCTGGTGGATGTTAGAGACCTTGCACTCTTCCACCTTCCGTTTGAGGATGTCCCACAGATGCTCAATAGGGTTTAGGTCTGGAGACATACTTGGCCAGTCCATCACCTTTACCCTCAGCTTCTTTAGCAAGGCAGTGGTCATCTTTGAGGTGTGTTTGGGGTCGTTATCATGTTGGAATACTGCCCTGCGGCCCAGTCTCTGAAGAGAGGGGATCATGCTCTGCTTCAGTATGTCACAGTAAATGTTGGCATTCATGGTTCCCTCAATGATCTGTAGCCCCCCAGTGCCGGCAGCACTCATGCAGCCCCAGACCATGACACTCCCCCCACCATGCTTGACTGTAGACAAGACACACTTGTCTTTGTCCTCCTCACCTGGTTGCCCCCACACACCCTTGTCACCATCTGACACCAAATACGTTTATCTTGGTCTCATCAGACCACAGGACATGGTTCCAGTAATCCATGTCCTTAGTCTGCTTGTCTTCAGCAAACTGTTTGCGGTCTTTCTTGTGCATCATCTTTAGAAGAGGCTTCCTTCTGGCACAACAGCCATGCAGACCAATTTGATGCAGAGTGCGGCGTATGGTCTGAGCACTGACAGGCTGACCCCCCACCCCTTCAACCTCTGCAGCAATGCTGGCAGCACTCATACGTCTATTTCCCAAAGACAACCTCTGGATATGACGCTGAGCACGGGCACTCAACTTCTTTGGTGGACCATGGTGAGGCCTGTTCTGAGGGGAACCTGTCCTGTTATACCGCTGTATGGTCTTGGCCACCGTGCTGCAGCTCAGTTTCAGAGTGTTGGAATACTGCCCTGCAACTGTAGCTCCCCAGTGCCGGCAGCACTCCTGTAGCCCCAGACCATGGCACTCCCACCACCATGCTTGACTGTAGGCAAAACACACTGTTGGCGCTATTTAAATCCTGTATAATAATAATAATATTAGAGAGATATTCCTGCCCCATAGCCATAGATGGAAATGAGAGGAGATCCCTTCCAAGAATAATAATAATAATTATTATTATTTAACATTTTATTAGATCCTTCTTTAGCCCTGGTTCACATATATGCGATTTGTGATGTATTTTCACGGGCACTGAATCGCATGACAGGCCAGATAGCATGTGTTCCTATGGAGGTGAAAAAAGGGAACTACGAGCGATACGTTCCAAGTTCGCAGCCCATAGAGTATAGTGACTTTCTGAGATTGAGTTCACATATGGGTGTGATTTTGAGGCATTTTTCATAGAAGTGGATCAGAGGCGTTTTTGCATAGGGAAGGGAAAGAATGAAGTGAAGGAAGGAAAGAAAATGGAGCGATTTCCGCATGTGAACCCGGGCTCAGACAATCGGTCACTGGTGTCCCTTTTGGAAGTTTTCCCTTCTTTTCCTGTCCTAGAGCCAACTAAAATGTAGGATTTTGCCATTTCAGTCATCAGGATAAATGGGTGAATCTATGTAGTGGAAACACAGAGGGCAGGTAAAGCGTTATCAACCCCCCCCCCCCAAAAAAAAGTACTTTGGGGGGGGGGGGTGGATACAGATTCTGACTGGCTTATGTGTTTCAAGGGTAGTACTCTCTTCCTCCAGAGCCAAACTCTGGCTCTGAGGAAGAGGGCACTACCCTCAAAACATGTGTTTCGAGGGTAGTACCCTCTTCCTTAGAGCCATACTCTGGCTCTGAGGAAAAGGGTACTACCCTCGAAACTCGTAAACCAGTCAGGATCCAGGTGGTGTCCTTCCAAGTTCTGGAGTACGCTGAGCTGATTGAGCAATCTTGAAGACGATCCTTACTTTGATACACTTTGCATATCACACTGCTTGTGAGTAGATTTATTTATTAATTATTAATAAATAGTTTATGGGATAATGCACTAGGCTGGAGCACCCTCTCTTATTGGTGTTTTTGTAGCATGCTACCATGGTCTCCCTAGTCCTGAGAGGGCAGCAAGGCATGGTGTGTCCCTGATCCGTGCAGAGAAGCGGAGGTGTATGAAGAACCAGTACCAGACTATCGCACTCATGCACAGGAGGGGGTTTTGTTTTACCAGGGACATACTGTCAGAAGCCAGCTAGTGGTTTAATCAACTGATCTCTACCGTGAAAATTCTGTATTTGAGTGAACTGATTCTTTAATTCTGCGCATTGAGAGAACTATGAGGCATTCAAAAGAGACAGGAACTGGCATTCATTTTTATTTTTAGCCGGTTGGGATGGTGGTTCTGCCGCCGTTGCTTTTCTGACAAGCGCTGTGTGGCAAATCGCACCATTTCTGTCTATGAGAGGTGATAATTACGAGGTAGGTGGGAGCTCAGAGCCGAGGAATCTTTTCATACACTGGAGACTTTGAGAGAGCCGCCGGGAAGGTGCCAGCTGCAGCTGAGAACAGATTTAAACAGATTAAAGCAATACGTTCACATTTGTCACCTTCCAATTATTCTTGGTGTTTAAAATATACAGTATGTAAGCTCAATTACTAAAATGTCAAATGAGCTTTAACATGTTCAACGTCATTTTTAGGATTTTTAAATCTGCAGCTTTCATTAATGTAAAACCTGGTGATCTGGCCATGAAGGTCCTCGTTCAGGCACTTCCTGTTACAACACTCTGTCCCTGTCTCCCAAATGTTCTCCTGCATTGTCACCCTGTTACCTGGTTTTCCCATGACGGGAATGGGCCATCGTTGCCGCCATCAGGAAACCAACCCTGAGGAATGCCATGCAGCCATTGCTGGCATGCATACAGACTATAGGTTGCAGGATACTTGCAGCTCTGAGCTCAGCTCTGTAAAGGATGCAACATAACTGTATTTTATTATTAAAGCCTGAATTACAGGAATTGTTAAAAATTAAGGAATACTATGAGTTAAGTCCTGCGAGGTGCATGACACCTCCTGTTCCTCCTCTCTCTCTCAGCATCTCTCTCACACCCTTCTCTTATTTATATCTAACTGTATTATAGTACTCTCAGGAGGCAGCTATCGTTCCGGTAGAGCGACGCTGATGCTTCTGTGCAATGTATCTTGAACAGAAGAGTCGCTACAGCCGCTATGCCCACCCCTCCCCTCCTCCTGTCTATTCACAGAAGTCTTTGTATTATGTGAACAAATTCACAAAATACAAAGGCCTCTTTAAATGGGCAGCAGAGGGGGGAGGGATGGGCATAGCTGCTCTGTGTGCCTTTCTCCTCTCTTACAGTTCCAAGTGTCTCCAGTGTAGTTCCTAGCAGATTAATAAACCTGTCAGATATAGAATAATAGAGATGAGCCCAGGAGATGTCATGCAGCTCCTTGGACTTAACTAATAATGGGCCTTCACTTTTTATAAAGTGGCTAAATTCCTGGAATTCAGCTTTAAAAAATTGCAAAGGCTTTCGCAAACTACCGTATATACTCAAGTATAAGCCAACCCGAATATAAGCCGAGGCACCTAATTTTACCACAAAAAAATGGGAAAACTTATTGGCTCGAGTATAAGCCTAGGGTGAGAAATGCGCAGCTACTGCAAGTGGAAAAGGGGGGTCAACAATGCCCATTTGCAGCCTCACTTTGGGGGTCTCTGGACCCAATGGGTCCCGAAATGACATTGTTGCAGATGGACACAGTTGACCGACTTTGGGGCCTCGTATCTCAGGGCCACTTAAAGCTAATAGCCCCAAATTTGGTGTGCAAACTCAGTGGAACTAGCAATACAACATACCTAAGATGGGGTTCCTAGGACCAAGTGGCCCGAGATACGGGGCCCCAAAATCGGTTTAGAGAATATCAAGTACTTTTCTGCAGCACCGACTTTGGGGCCATTTGGTGCTAGGAATCCCAGTTTTGGATATGTTGTAGTGCTAGTTCCATTTTGGGTTCCTAGCACCAAGTGACCCTGAGATACCGGGCCCCAAAATCGGTTTGGAAAATGTCATTCTCTGGTGCAGAAAAGTGCTTGACTCGAGTATAATCCGAGGGGGGGCATTTTCAGCACAAAAAAAAGTGCTGAAAATCTCGGCTTATACTCGAGTATATACGGTAAATGCCAACCAAAAATTAAATATTGGTTACAGTGAACATCCTATGATGCTTAGACGCCCGGAGGCCTTTGCAGATCTACATACGCTGTCAGGTAAAGCAGCTGAGATGCTAGATCAGGCCTTTTCAGCAATGTATTTTTGCTTCTATCATAATAGGAATCTATTACGGCAAGAGAACCGTCCAGAAGAAATATGCCAGACCCGGAATCCAAGAGCTACAGGGAATACCGGTAAGTAAGGCTTGAGCCAGTGAGTAATGTGATTGGTTGCTTTGCTGGCCAACTACTGCTTGAACTTTATGTGGCTCCTTTGGCCATTGATTGACACTTCATTTATTCATGTCATCAGGCCTCTCTGATCAGTGAATGGAAGGAGATGTTTAAGACGTCGCCCCGAGTAAAATGTCCAAGCTCCGGTTGTTGGCTAGAGTTCCCAAGCGTATATGGGCTAAAACAACATTACCAGAGATGCCAGGGGGTACGTAAATTACAAAACTTCAGGGACAACCTTCAGCACCTTCTAATGTTGACCAGGCCGTTATCTGTACACCATATTATCCCAGCCACCTATTCAGGCTACTTTTGTACTTGGTCATTTTCAGGTCGTTATCTGACTTTCATATTGTTTCAGCCTCCCTCTGTCTACCATATTTTTCCAGCCACTTGTTCAGGCCACTTTGTGTACAGGAGCTCTCTGTACTGACTATGCGATGTTAGTACAGTGATCTCCCCGCTGAGATATTGTGTTCTGACAGAGGGACTGCCCCCACGCCAGAACACACCTTGCCATTGGCTGCAAGTGCTGATCGGATGCCGATCAGCTGCTGGTTTTCCAGCATTCCCGTTCAACAGAAGTTGGCCAGGTTGAGAGCTTTGGTGATTGTTTTAAGCTGCCTCCGCATTTGGAGGGTGTATTGGGATAAGTCAGCGTATAGTTGAATATCTGAGTAAGGCGGTGGCAACGGTGATATTTCTCTGGCTTTTTGAAGGATTTGCTCTTTGGCCTGGTAAAAGTGTACCCTCAGAAGTACATCTCTGGGTATATCTGCTTCTAAATGGCGGGGTTTTGGTAGGCGGTGAATCCTATCGATGGTGAGCTCGATTGGGGATAAGTCAGGGAGCATGCTGGAGAACATGGTGCTGGCATATCCGTGGAGCTCTTTGGGTTGTACAGACTCAGGGACACCCCTAATTTTTATATTGTTGCACCTGGAGCGGTCCTCGAGGTCCGCGAGCTTTGCCTTGACCCAGAGAGTGTCCTCCTTTTGTTCAGTATAGGCATCAACAAGATCATTAATGGTATCTGTGCAATCCTCCATTTTGTGTTCCATAAACATTACCCTGTTGTCTATGTGTTTCAGTTCTAGAGAGAATTGATTGATCAGGGTAGTAAAGTTAGACATGAGGGAGGATTGCAGGGACAGGAGCATGTCCTTCATGGTGGTGTCTAATACTGGTTGGCCCGTAGTAGGGAACTGTGCAATGGATGACTGCAATGATGTGATGGTAGACATGTCAGGTAATGCTGTACTCACTGCGCCTGAGGCCTGGTGCTGCATATCCAGCTTCATCCTGGATTTCGCTGGGCTGTGTACTTCAGGGGTTGTAGGAGATAAGGCCGGGGATGCAGATGGACCCATCTCAGGGTGTATTAGGAGCGGATGGTGCCCGGTTCCATCCTGGTATCTCAGGGCCTGGAGCGCTGTGCCGCGGCCGGCGCCATCTTGGGCCTTGCTGTGTGGACGGCGCGGCTGGAAGGAGAAGGATTCCAGCCGCTTCGGCCCCTTCTCCTGGTTCCGCTTGCGGGACATTGTTGTCAGCGGGTTGCGAGGGATTTCCGGTAAGTGTGTGGAGCCGGGTGATGTTGTTGTGTGGCCCGATCGCCGCTTCCCGGCCGGTCTGGATGGCGGAGCTCACCGCTTAAGCGTCCATTCAAGTCCGCGCGCAAGCCACGCCCTAGAAGTTGGCCAGGTTGATGTACACACCGTTGAACCAACCAATACCAGATGATATAAGGCCCATGTGTACCAGGCTTTACTTAGGCCTCTTTTTCCATGGTGCTCTTCAGGTCATTATCTGCCTTCCATATTGTTTCAGAACCTTTTGAAGCCATTTACCTATATAGTTCTCTTCAGGTCATTATCTGCCTTTCAAGTTGTTGAAAGCCATTACTCAAGACAGTTTGTCCATAGTACTGTTCATGTCCTTATCCTCCTTCCATATTGTTTGAGCTCCTTTTTTAGACCACTTTGTCCATGGTGCTCTCCAGGTCATTATCTGCTATTCATATTGTTGAAGCCCCTTACTCATGCCACTTTGTCTATGCTAATGTTCATGTCACTATCTGTCTTCCATATTGTTCCAACCATATTGTTCCAACCACTCCCTATCCACCATATTGTTCCAGCCACCTTTTAAGGCCACTTTATCCATTGTACTGTTTAGTCTTTCTCAGTCTACCATAATTAATGACAGCAATATTTTAGAGAATGATCTGTATGGATCCACTAGGAAGTAGTGGCACCACCATGAGACATGGAAAAAAAGATAAGCAGTAATTAAGAAATGGCAACATAACAGGTAAATTATTTTATTGCGATTAAAATTATTACAGCTGAGCTTTGGGAAAAAAAATAGAGCCTTGGCGGGGCCTTCCCCAACAGCTGCACAACTGGCCCCCAAAGCCTGTTCTCTTCACTGCTGGTGAGGACACCAAGGGCTCACCCACAACCCACTAAGAAGTGAAGAGTACTGGTGGCTTTTTATGTTTCCACAAACAAAAAGGACCATTTAACCCTTACTACAAGGGTCCAATTTTTTTATGCAACCCAGAGGTACATTGACATTTTGCTTGTAACCTCCAGGTCACTTTGTGTGGATTTTCACTTTAGTTTCTGTGTGGCAGTTGCCTGATTTTGATATGTCAAGATACTTTGATATGGAAGAGTAGATCGACTGGTTGAACTAGGTTATATTTTTTGCTTTTACTGGATAACCATTTGTTTTGCTAGACTGGAGTTCTTCTGTAGGTATTATACTCTGGGGTTTTGGTCCTCTCTAACGTGCTGTACCTCTCTGTCTAGGCCGCACTCCTGTCCCGGATGGTGGTCTCCTGCCCTCACTGTGAAGCCGTTTTCGCCTCAAAGCCTCAGCTGCAGAAACACCTCAACTGGAACCACACAGATAAGGAGGATAGCCAGGAGAGCAGGGCGAGTCCACCGAGCCTTCCTAGCAGGGCAAAAGAGAGGTGCAATGGGTACCCCGACATCGCAGAGTTCTTTATGGACCTTGGATGACACATCTATAGCGTTTTGAGGCTGTGAATGAGGGAGGGAGCACACTGGGTGGATGTGGGTTGTTACCAACCAAAATATGATGGCTTCAGGCCTTTGAGGGCAACTGCTTTGTTTAAGCAAAACTGCAGCCATAGCCTTTTCTTTTGCTTTGTATAGAATGGGAAAGCATTAGAGCCTTTGTAATGTTTTTATACTCACCCATGTCCCTGTTAGGGCCAGTAGGGTGGGCTACTGATCACACGATCAGTGGGAAAGCCAAACTACGGAGTTACAAACTCTTGAAGAACCAACTCCCGCTGGCTAGAGGCGGTGAAAAGGTATTTTCACTTTTGCAGTCAAATGTATAGAAATTGCAAAACCCTGGTGATGACTATTGCATGTTTTTTTACTCTCTGTTCAGTTTGTGAAGTGGACTTAAGAGCTTACTGCAAGTTTTTTTGACAATATTTACTGGCACATTTTAAATTTTGCGGTAAATAACGCAAAATCCTTTTTTTTTTTGGTGAATTGGACTTTATTCACTGAATGCCATCATTTATGCAAATGAGTCACGTTATCACATGCGGTAATTGTTAGTGAATTGACCCCAGGGGTACTTATGTTAAACATTACGTCACAGTCCCCACTGAGACATTACAAAGCTAAGAGAGTATGTAAGGATTTTTAAGCAAGTAAAAAGCACCTAAAAAGGTAAACCATTTGTAAGTTATGCTGTATTAATGGGAATATGTAACAAGAAAGTGTTATCCCAATTTGGCTGAAAAAGTAGAAATGCACTTTAAGAATCGCCAGCTTCCGGAGGAAAATGGAAAGGACCTGTGATATCACCGATCAACATGGGGACAAGGTGCCTCAGAGGCGGCTCTAGGCTTTGTGAGGCCTTAGGCAAATCTTAAACTATGAATTCACAGTTTCTAGAATTTTGGTGATAACAGGGGGTCAGTTGGTGCCATGATATGCCAGATGGCATATATATCAGCAGGGCTGTATGTGGGGCGGCTGGCAGTAGTGATTATCGGAGCCCCCTCGGTCAGGGGTGACGTCACAGGACATGTCAGTATCGGGCAGGACCATCATCATTCTGTACCTGGAACTCCGACGGCAGACAGTCTCCCCAATGATCGCCGGGCGCCTGGTCTGGCATTGGCAGGTCCTCCATTACAGACATTCATCCTGGAGGGTGGAGCAGAGTGAGAGCTGCTTGGCCGCTGCTGACTTTAGCTGGGCTCTGCACATGGCAGGGGATCCACAGAGCCTGGCAGAAGGGGAAGAGTCGGGAGAGGGGGAGTACATGGAGCCACCCACTGACCCTGGGACGTCACCCCTGGCAGTGCTGAATTGAACAGTCCACCCCTGGCAGGGGTAAAAGTAGTAGCGGGCAGAGAGACGGCCCTGGGGACACCGACTGGGGGACATCCCCTCCAACTCCCACACACGTCAGGCAAATTAGGCGGCCGCGAGGCCCCTGGGAGTGCGAGGCCTAAGGCGACCGCCTAATTTGCCTAATTAGAGAGCCGCCTCTGAGGTGCCTTTGGTGGGGGCCAGAGCCCCCCTGTCCCAAAGCAACCCCCCACCGCCCATGTTGAGGGTATGCTCGAAGAAGAGTCAAGTATGTATTTTGGGGTGGACCCCCCACACAGTTTTTTTTTTCACAATTTTTGTATTGTGGGCAATGGGTTTTTTATTTCTTTTACATTCAGCTGCCGGCCCACTCTTAGCAAACAGCTATTCTTCAAATAGAATTTATATCGGTCAATCGATTTTCGACCAATCCGAATTTGAATCGTTCCAAAAATTTGAAATTCGTTAGAAATCGGATGTACACAACGGATGTAAAAACTTAAGTCCGGATCCATTTTTTATCAGATTTTCTAGCAAAAAAAAAACGTGACGGAACGGAGGAATGGCCACGTGAAAGGGGCCTAAGTCCAATTTCTCCAATTAGTTTAAATGCTGCAGACCGTATCCTGGATGACAAATAACATTTTTCATAGACTTGTGTTTTAGACGGCCTGTTGTTTAACCGGTGTTACTGTTTTCTGCTCCTAGGGTGGTAAAAAGAGGACCCCGAACCAACAGGGGGTCTAACCAGACAATAATGCCTCCCCCAGAGGAGAACGGACACATGACGCACGCCAAGGGCAGGGTGAAACAGGGAGACGCCTGTCTGTCCGATGAGGATCCAGAGAGGATGAAGCACAGTAAGGGGGTGGGGCTTAATATCAGCAGTAGGAGAGAGACTCCTCCTTTTATTTGCTGATCCATAGAACGCTATTATGTCCTGTTTTATACAATGCCTTTCTGTTTTGTGTTCTGTCATGTACTATACCTGTCTCTTTTATTCTGTGACAGACTCTTTTCTTTTTTTTTTTTTTTTTTTACCAGGCTATGGTAAACCTTGTTCCTTTATTGTATTTTGGGCTGTTGTGTTCTTTAAATAATATACATTTAGTGGCCACTTTATTAGGTACAGCATCTTACAAAAGTGAGTACACCTCTCATATTTTTGTAAATTTTTTCTTCAATCTTTTCATGTGACAACACTGAAGAAATGACACTTGTCTACAATGTAAAGTAGTGAGTGTACAGCTTGTATAACAGTGTAAATTTGCTGTCCCCTGAAAATAACTCAACACACAGCCATTAATGTCTAAACCGCTGGCAACAAAAGTGAGTACACCCCTAAGTGAAAATGTCTAAATTGGGCCCAAAGTGTCAATATTTTGTGTGGCCACTATTATTTTCCAGCACTGCCTTAACCCTCTTGGGCATGGAGGTCACCAGAGCTTCACAGGTTACCACTGGAGTCCTCTTCCACTTCTCCATGATGACATCACAGAGCTGGTGGTTGTTAGAGACCTTGCGCTCTTCCACCTTCTGTTTGAGGATGCCCCACAGATGCTCAATAGGGTTTAGGTCTGGAGACATGCTTGGCCAGTCCGTCACCTTCACCCTCAGCTTCTTTAGCAAGGCAGTGGTGGTCTTGGAGGTGTGTTGGGGGTCGTTATGTTGGAATACTGCCCTGCGGCCCAGTCTCTGAAGGGAGGGGATCATGCTCTGCTTCAGTATGTCACAGTACATGTTGGCATTCATGGTTCCCTCAATGATCTGTAGCTCCCCAGTGCCGGCAGCACTCATGCAGCCCCAGACCATGACACTCCCACCACCATGCTTGACTATAGGCAAGACCCACTTGTCTTTGTACTCCTCACCTGGTTGCCCCCACACACGCTTCACACCATCTGAACCAAATACGTTTATCTTGGTCTCATCAGACCACAGGACATGGTTCCAGTAATCCATGTTCTTAGTCTGCTTGTCTTCAGCAAACTGTTTGCAGGCTTTCTTGTGCATCATCTTTAGAAGAGGCTTCCTTCTGGGGGCACAGCCATGCAGACTAATTTGATGCAGTGTGCGGCATATGGTCTGAGCACTGACAGGCTGACCCCCCCCCCTTCAACCTCTGCAGCAATGCTGGCAGCACTCATACATCTATTTCCCAAAGGCAACCTCTGTATATGACGCTGAGCACGTGCACTCAACTTCTTTGGTCGACCATGGTGAGGCCTGTTCTGAGTGGAACCTGTCCTGTTAAACCACTGTACAGTCTTGGACACCGTGCTGCAGCTCAGTTTCATGATCTTGGCAATCTTCTTATAGCCTAGGCCATCTTTATGTAGAGCAACAATTCTTTTTTTCAGATCCTCAGAGAGTTCTTTGCCATGAGCTGCCATGTTGAACTTCCAGCAACCAGTATGAGAGAGTGAGAGCGATAACACCAAATTTAACACACCTGAGACCCATTAACACCTGAGACCTTGTAACACTAACGAGTCACATCACAAGGGGGAGGGAAAATGGCTAATTGTGCCCAATTTGGACATTTTCACTTAGGGGTGTACTCACTTTTGTTGCCAGCGGTTTAGACATTAATGGCTGTGTGTTGAGTTATTTTGAGGGGACAGCAAATTTTTACTGTTATACAAGCTGTACACTCACTACTTTACATTGTAGCAAAGTGTAATTTCTTCAGTGTTGTTGGTTATTGGTATCAGTGGCAGCACATAAAAAAAACGGCTGATCTAAGATTTTCACGCCTAGTCAATCCAGTGATCCTCATTTTGGGTGGACATGGTCAAGTTAAAGAGATTGGGCAGACATGCTTAAGCTGGCAGCAAGTCCACAACCAAGTGATCTTTATAGTAGTGGGATGCAGAACGGCCTTTCTCAAATGACAACCAAGTGCACCTTGAAGAAGCTGAGCTCCAAAAGCAACAGAGCATGCCAGGCTCCATTCCTATCAGCTAGGAGCAGGAAAATTAGACTACAGTGGGCACAGGATCACCAAAACATGACAAAAGAAGACTGAAAATGCATTGCCTGCTCTGTGAAAACTTAAAACTGAGCTCCACCCAAAAGGGGAGGCGCGGCTTGTCTGCCTCCTCCCCGCCTCCGGTGCCACATTTGGCACCTTGTGGGGAGGGAGAATGGGGATCTGGTTTTGACAGGTACTCCCTCCCACTTCCTGCTGAGTACGCCACGACAAACTGTCAGAATCTGTAACGGAAGTGACGTTTCGTCGTCGCCATCTTGCTACACCCCGCACCCGTCTACAGTAGGGATACACCGAAAAGGGGGCTAGTGGGCATCTTATCACACCCACCAGAGTTTTGCATTTTACACTTTTTTTTAACAGTAAACTGAGTTTATACAGAAAAACAGTACTTAGAAGTCTGTGTAAATGTTTAGATGTTGAATTTTAAAAGCAGTGAACTTCTGTCCGATTAGCAAACCTCTGAGATCAGCAGGCTTGCCGCTGCTTTTAAAATACAACGTCTAAATAGTCAGACAGAGTTCCAAGTACTGTATTTCACTATATAAACTCACTTTACTGTGAGTGTAAAATACAAAACTCTGGTGGGTGTAACAAGATGTCTGCTTTCCCCCTTCTCAGGGTATCCTTATTGTGGAGGAGTGCGGGGTGTAGCAAGATGGTGGCGACGAAAAAGTCACTTCCGTTACACATTCTGACGGGTCGCCTAATCTGACGGAACACCTGCATTGTGTAGAGAAGCACAGAGACCTGATGAATGTGTCTAATATAAAGTATGTCATGGAAATTGAAGGGGTTTATTAAAAAAAAAAAAAAAATGGGGGGGATAAGAATCATGAACGGCAATAAAAAAGCAGAATAAACTTCAGCTTTAATTTATGGTTTCATATAAAAATAATAGGATAAGATGAGCTTCCAACTTAGTACTAGACAGGTGTACCCTAATACATTTTACGTACTATTCTGTATTTCTCTGTCCTATAATAGTAGCATTAAAGTAACAATCGGCACTCCCATTAAGATCTGTGTATAACATTTCCAAACAGGAGCTGAAGAGCGCTTTAAAGCCTCAGGGAAAGATGCTTGAAGCTTGCCGAAAGCCTTGCAAAAGCTTGCTGAAAGTTTCATAACAGCTTGCTGTTCACACTGCTCTTATACAAGCTGAAGCCTATGTGAAATAGGCCTTAGGAAGGCGTATAAGCAGGAAGGGTGGGGGCAGGTCTGTAATAAAGTATGGAAGAAGGAGGGGGTAGGAGAGGGCAGGATAGTAAAAGTGAGAAGGGGGACACGACCCAGGCCCTCCACGTGAATATATAGGTTGAGTACTGGTCTCGGAGGGGCGCTGTGAGTTCTTCTATACCAGGGATGCTCAAACTACGGCCCTCCAGCTGTTGCAGAACTACACATCCCATGAGGCATTGTAAAACTCTGACATTCACAGACATGACTAGGCATGATGGGAATTGTAGTTCCTGAACAAATGGAGGGCCATAGTTTGAAGACCCCTGTTCTATACGTTGTATAGAAATTCCTGAAGCCGCTCTGAGACAGCCGGGACTTTTGTAGAATTCCAATTCCTATTTCCTTTTTTACTATTCTATCCTTCCCCATCTATTTCTTTTAAATGATTGTAATGCATTGGTTTTCTTTGTGCTCTGGTTGGAGTCAGGAAGGAAACAGAAAACGCCCAAAAAGTTCACAGGGGAGCAACCTTCCATCACCACCACGTTTGGCTTGAAAGGTAAGTGCCATTCTTCATACGCTCACTCACTTACCTTAGCAGCCTCTTTTTCATTGTGGACATAGATAACCCTCACAGATCCAGTTATTTTATTACTTTGCTTACAGTATATGAGGGCTTCTCTTTATTCCAGCTAAATTACCTCTTGAAGTGGGTTTCCCTTGATGGCAGTTTCCATAATGCACTTGCCCCATCACTCCTCTTATCAGTTTGCAACCAATGGAAATGCAGTTCTCAAAAAAAAAAAAAAAAGGCATTAGGATAGTTGTGCTATGGAGACAGTTGTAGAGGTACAACATGCTGCAGTTTACAGAACTGGATAGAGGAATGTATGCAGGGCAAGACAGATCCGAGCAGCTAGACCTATGCCCTTCATGTCATATGGCCCTTAATAAACTTCCACAAAAAAACCTGGTTTGGACTCTACCAACTCTCATATATAAAGGACCCAAATAAGACAAAATCAAGTCTTATTTGGGTCCTTTTATATATGAGAGTTGGTAAAGTCCAAACCAGGTTTTTAACATTTTTGATGTTTTTCATGCTAGTTTTACCGGTGACTCCCAACATCTCTCATTATATATCTATTCAAGTATAATATATTAGGTTGAGAGATACAGTATCTCACAAAAGTGAGTACACCCCTCACATTTTTGTAAATATTTTATTATATTTTTTCATGTGACAACACTGAAGAAATTACACTTTGCTACAATGTAAGGTAGTGAGTGTACAGCTTGTATAACAGTGTAAATTTGCTGTCCCCTCAAAATAACTCAGCACACAGCCATTAATGTCTAAACCACTGGCAACAAAAGTGAGTACACCCCTAAGTGAAAATGTCCAAATTGGGCCCGATTCGCCATTTTCCCTCCCCGGTGTCATGTGACTTGTTAGTGTTACAAGGTCTCGGGTGTGAAAGGGGAGCAGGTGTGTTAAATTTGGTGTTATCGCTCTCACTCTCACATACTGGTCACTGGAAGTTCAACATGGCAGCTCATGGCAAAGAACTCTCTGAGGATCTGAAAAAAGAATTGTTGCTCTACAAAAAGATGGCCTAGGCTATAAGAAGATAGGCAAGAGCCTGAATTTGAGCTGCAGCATGTTGGCCAAGACCATACAGCGGTTTAACAGGACAGGTTCCACTCAGAACAGGCCTCGCCATGGTCGGCCAAAGAAGTTGAGTGCACGTGCTCAGCGTCATATCCAGAGGGTGTCTTTGGGAAATAGACGTATGAGTGCTGCCAGCATTGCTGCAGAGGTTGAAGGGGTGGGGGGTCAGCCTGTCAGTGCTCAGACCATACGCTGCACACTGCATCAAATTGGTCTGCATGGCTGTCATCCCAGAAGGAAGTCTGCAGTTTGCTGAAGACAAGCAGACTAAGGACATGGATTACTGGAACCATGTCCTGTGGTCTGATGAGACCAAGATAAACTAACTTGGTGTCAGATGGTGACAAGCGTGTGTGGGGGCAACCAGGTGAGGAGTACAAAGACAAGTGTGTCTTGCCTACAGTCAAGCATGGTGGTGGGAGTGTCATGGTCTGGGGCTGCCTGAGTGCTGCCGGCACTGGGGAGCTACAGTTCATTGAGGGAACCATGAATGCCAGCATGTACTGTGACACACTGAAGCAGAGCATGATCCCCCTCCCTTCGGAGACTGGACCGCAGGGCAGTATTCCAACATAACGACCCCAAACACACCTCCAAGACGACCACTGCCTTGCTAAAGAAGCTGAGGGTAAGGGTGATGGACTGGCCAAGCATGTCTCCAGACCTAAACCCTATTGAGCATCTGTGGGACATCCTCAAACAGAAGGTGGAGGAGCACAAGGTCTCTAACATCCACCAGCTCTGTGATGTCATCATGGAGGAGGAGCAACCTGTGAAGCTCTGGTGAACTCCATGCCCAAGAGGGTTAAGGCAGTGCTGGAAAATAATGGTGGCCACACAAAATATTGACACTTTGAGCCCAATTTGGACATTTTCACTTAGGGGTGTACTCAATTTTGTTGCCAGCGGTTTAGACATTAATGGCTGTGTGTTGAGTTATTTTGAGGGGACGGCAAATTTACACTGTTATACAAGCTGTACACTCACTACTTTACATTGTAGACAAGTGTCATTTCTTCAGTGTTGTCACATGAAAAGATAGAATAAAATATTTACAGAAATGTGAGGGGTGTACTCACTTTTGTGAGATACTGTGTGTGTGTGTGTGTGTATATATATGTATATATATATATATATATATATATATATATTATATATATATATATATATATATATTAGGGGTTTTATCTGGAGGGTCAAAAGAAGGTTCTGCTCATATGGCCTTCAGTGAGGGATCTGTGCAAAAGAGCCAAATGGTGCTCAATTCAAAGGGACAATCATGATACAACACAATAATTGTGTATCATTAAAAAAATTAAGCAAGGATGATGGCATTACCTGGCCTCCAGATCAGTTTAGCCATAGTAAAAACTGCATAGAAACCAGCTTCCAGTTTTTTTTTTAATTTGTCAAAGTTTAATTGAACAAGCTGAAGTTAGGAACCTATTGGCTACCATGCAGAGCTACACCAGATTTTGCACTCTTCAATTTTAGTAAATCAACCCCCCCAGTGTTGGTTTGAAAGTACTGTGCAATGTATTAAAGTGGGATTTGCTCTCAGTGCTGGTCCTCCCTTGTCCAGTTTGAGTCCTACCATGAAGGGGATTACAAGAAGCCAATAGGCAGATACACATACACATATAATACCTCCTTGTATATGTGACTGGATTTTTTGCTGAGTTTCTTATGTTCCATTCACAGGCCTGGGAAAAGCAGAAGACAAATCCAGGGTGAGACACAGCAAGATTGTACGGGGGAGAACAGGGGAGACAAAGAAGAGACAGGAGACCCCCTGTATAAGACTAGGGAACACCATGGCCGCCTCTTCAGGTAGGAAACTTTAGCCTATACCATGACCGCTCTCATATATATGAGAAAGGAGATCCCTCATTTTTAATAAGTGAAACACAATTTAGGCTTGGTTCATCAAGTTGCAATATCACTGAAGGTGTGCTAAATTGTGCCTAAAGTAGAGTGCATCTGGAAAGTATTCACAGCGCTTCACCTTTTCCACATTTTGTTATGTCACAGTCTTATTCCAAAATGGGTTAAATTAATTATTTTCCTCCAAATTCTACAAACAATATCCCATAATGACAACGTGAAAGAAATTTGTTTAAAATCTTTGCAAATTTATTACAAATAAAAAAGGAGAACAAATCCCATGTACACGTATTCACAGCCTTTGCCATGACACTCAAAATTGAGCTCAGGTGCCTCCTGTTTCCACTTAGGCCGGGTTCACACTGGTACGACAAACGATCCGACAGTGGGAGCTCATGTCGCATGACGTGTGAAAATCATGCCTATGGGAGCCTTCTTAACTGGTCCGACACAAGTCGGTCCGACTATGAAAATGCTCCCTGCACTACTTTGGTCCGACTTTGATCCTACTTCAGCCCATCCAACTTTGAATATCAAAGTCGGATCGCCGTCCTAACTGATCTGACTTTGGCAATGCGAATTGTGCTCTGATGATCTTGAAGGGGAACTCCACGCCAAATTAATTTCCCCTCCAAGAGCATACCAGGTCCTTCGGTCTGGTATGGATTTTAAGGGGCACCCCCACGCTGAAAAAACGGCATGGGGGGTCCCCCCCAAAATCCATACCAGACCCTTATCCGAGCACACAGCCCAGCAGCAGTGTTGCCAACCCCCCCAAGCAAAATTTAGTGGCAGGATGCCAAAATTTACAAACGGCAACAATTTTTTTTTTACTGGCAGAAGTTATGAGATAACCACATTTTTTACTGACACTGCAAAAAAGTACCTAAAATTACAGTTTTCAGTGCCAAACAGTGCAAATATCAGTATTTAAACTATAAACATATAGCTAGTGCTATTAGCAATGTGTTTAAGTTGAACAAAAGTAAAAAACAAACACATTTCTTCATTGACATGGTTACTATAGGTTACTATAACCCAGCCAGCACAGAGTTCCCCCTTGCATCAGAGTCTGCAGGATCCCCCCTTACAGTGAAAGGGAACTCTTATGTAAAGGGAAACGCTGCAGATCATGATCTAAGGGGGAGCTCTGATGTAGAGGGGGGGGCTCTGTTGACCAGAGACCACCTTATATCAGAGTCCACTGCTTTCTCTTTACATCAGAGTTCCCACTTGCATCAGGTTTTGCAAACTGAGTTCCCCCTTGCACTGTAAGTGGGAATCCTGCAGACTCTCATGTAAAGGGGAACGCCAGGAACTCTAATGTGGGGGGCACTCTGGTGACCAGAGACCACCTTCCGTAGAGTAAATACACTAAAGTAAGAGGGGGGTCACTAATATAGGGGGGGCTTTATATCAGTGCCCCCTTACATTATTGTATTTACTCCCCCCTTACATCAGCAACCCCCCACCCCTCAGACTGACCTGGCGGTGCTGTCACTGACCTCCTCTCAGGTGCACCGTGCAGGGCTCAGTCAGATGGCTCCAGCTTGGCTGCTCTGGTTTTATCCTATAGTCTCCTCATGTCTGACTTCTCCCGTGACCCTGATCCTGGTGGCGCTCCCACTCTTGACTCCTCTCCAGACTCCCCCCTCAGAGACTGTAGACACGATACAGGAGATGGTTAGAGGCTGTAGACACAATACAGGAGATGGTTAGAGGCTGTAGACACGATACAAGAGATGGTTAGAGGCTGTAGACACGATACAGGAGATGGTTAGAGGCTGCGGATACAGGAGATGGTTAGAGGCTGCGGACACGATACAGGAGATGGTTAGAGGCTGTAGACACAATACAGGAGATGGTTAGAGGCTGGCGGACATGATACAGGAGATGGTCAGAGGCTGGCGGACATGATATAGGAGAGATGGTCAGTGACTGCAGACATGGTACAGGAGATGGTCAGAGACTGCAGACATAGTACAGGAGATGGTCAGAGACTGCAGACATAGTACAGGAGATGGTCAGAGGCTGACGGACTTGATACAGGAGATGGTCTGTGACTGCAGACATGATACAGGAGATGGTCAGAGGCTGCAGACACGATACAGGAGATGGTTGGAGGCTGTAGACACGATACAGGAGATGGTTAGAGGCTGTGGACACGATACAGGAGATGGTTAGAGGCTGCGGACACGATACCGGAGATGGTTAGAGGCTGCGGACACGATACAGGAGATGGTTAGAGGCTGTAGACACAATACAGGAGATGGTCAGAGGCTGGCGGATATGATATAGGAGAGATGGTCAGTGACTGCAGACATGGTACAGGAGATGGTCAGAGACTGCAGATATAGTACAGGAGATGGTCAGAGGCTGACGGACTTGATACGGGAGATGGTCAGTGACTGCAGACATGATACAGGAGATGGTCAGAGGCTGCAGACATGATACTGGAGATGGTCAGAGGCTGCAGACATGATACTGGAGATGGTCAGGGGCTGTAGACACGATACAGGAGATGGTTAGAGGCTGTAGACACGATACAGGAGATGGTTAGAGGCTGCGGATACAGGAGATGGTTAGAGGCTGCGGACACGATACAGGAGATGGTTAGAGGCTGCGGACACGATACAGGAGATGGTTAGAGGCTGTAGACACAATACAGGAGATGGTCAGAGGCTGGCGGATATGATATAGGAGAGATGGTCAGTGACTGCAGACATGGTACAGGAGATGGTCAGACTGCAGATATAGTACAGGAGATGGTCAGAGGCTGACGGACTTGATACGGGAGATGGTCAGTGACTGCAGACATGATACAGGAGATGGTCAGAGGCTGCAGACATGATACTGGAGATGGTCAGAGGCTGCAGACATGATACTGGAGATGGTCAGAGGCTGCAGACATGATACTGGAGATGGTCAGAGGCTGCAGACATGATACTGGAGATGGTCAGGGGCTGCAGACATGATACAGGAGATGATCGGAGGCTGGCGGACATGGTAGTTTCCTACTCTGTTCCCCTTCATATTAAAATTACCACCATACTTCTCTACATCAGTGTGCTTCCTTCTGTGCCCCTTTCAATGTGTTGCTGCAGTGCACCATCCATGCAGTGCACCTCCACCACCAACGTGCCCTGGAAAGGGATTGTTGGCAGCGGCCTGCCTGACTGACTGTCTCTGAGAGTGAATCAGTCACTTTCATATACTCCCCCTGGCCTCTTCTCTCTGAGGCTGACTGAGTCACTCTGTCTATCTCCCCCCCACACGAGTGAGCACAGCACACTGAGCAGCAAAGCACCACTCTCCCCCCCCCCCCCCCCCCCCCCCCCACGACCTCTTTTTGCAATCTGCACAGTCAACCACTCACCATACGACACCGACCAAGGCACTCTGTGTCTGTGGTGGCTGGTGGCTGCGCAGGTTACAGGCTCACGAAAGCCAGCACTGCCGGCAGGGGTCAGACTCCACTGCACTCTGCTTCAAGCCTGCTCTGCTGTCTGCTTTGTCCGTCCACCCTCAGCTCAGAGTCACTCTGCTCCATCCATCCACCCACAGCTCCTGCTTTTTTTAAAAGTCACGGCTGTGTGGCTGACATCATCATCGGCGGACAGGAGTCAACACTTGTGGAGGATCGGATCTTCTCGGTGATTTATGCAAACTGCACATGCACTGACCCACTGCTCACCACCATTTTTCACTGGCACTGATTACCTGCTATGGACATTTATGGGCAGATGAAAAGTGCCTTTTTTTTTATGGGCTGCCCGTAAATCTACGGGCGGTCAGCAACACTGGGTGGGGATAAGCGAGCGCCCCCCCCCCTCCTTAACCGTACCAGGCCGCATGCCCTCAACATGGGTGGGGGGGTTGAGTGCTTTGGGGCAGGGGGGCCCTGTGCTTTTACAAGATTCCTGATTCTGGCCCCCAACCCAGTGTGAATGAGTATGGGGTACATTGATCGGACCCTTCGTGTCTTTCGGGGTCTTAGATTGCTTTGTCTTCATACAGGTCAGACTTGATCCATAAACTCGCTTTTAGGGAGAGGAGCAGACGTTGTCTGTGCAGCACTGCAATGTACAAAGCAAAATCTGTTCACCGAGACAAAGAGAGGACGAATCACCCCAGTGGGGCACAAAGACAGCAATAAGAACCTGACAGGGGTCACTGATTTATTTATATAAACTTTATTAGCAAAAAAAAAAAAAATTTTTAAGAGTTTCAGTGTTTTATATAAGCCCCAATGTGTCAAAGCCGTGTTTAAAGCATCTGGTGTATCTCAAAGACTTACTATAAGCATCTCCACTCATGAATAATACATCTCTTTTAATTTCCTTTATGAGTCATCCACAGAAAGCTTGAAGTAGTGAAACGGCCTTAATTAACATATTTATAGATATTTTTTACATTAATGTACCCTGTAAAGCAGAATTATAAAACCGTTGGCACATACACCCACAGGAATTCTGATGGCATGTTGAAGTGGATACTAGTGTCTTTTTAAAGCCCAACTCCGGGCACATTTTCTTTTTTTTTTTTTTTTTTTATTAGCTCTCCAGAAGACGTTTAAAACATCAAAGCTGCTGCTGTACCCCACATGGGACTGTACAACCTCACAAGCAACCACCCCTACACCACCCACACAGTAACAATCTGATTATTCATGATAATAAAGAAAAATAGGCAAATGAAGCTCAGAAAATTATGGCCGTAGCCCCTTTATTTGGGTTCAAACAGAATATTATAACCTTGTATATTACACCACATCTTTTACCTTTTAAAGTGAAACTAAAGTCTCGCTTTAAAAAAAAAAACTGCAAGCAGGCAGGATTTTATTGCAGAAGAGACATGCACTGTCTCTTCTGCAATAAAATCCCCCCCACCTGCCTGCTCACCGTCTCCCCCGGCACTGTAAATTGAGCTGAGCATACGCAGCTCAGCTTACAGTGCCGGGCTGGTCTCAGAGTGTCAGGATGATGGCCTCCTGCGCAGGAGTGATGTCACCCCCTGCCAGCCAGTAAAGAGGCCTGAAGACCAGAAACTTAAAAGAAGATGCCAGCGCCGATGCAGGACCCGTTGGACAGGTAAGTATTTAAACGTTAGTTTCGCTTTAAACACAAAGGCCAATACCACCGTGAAAACTTTTAACCAAACCACCTGGTCCATCTTTTAGTACTTGAGCACCAAATAACTGTACCACTCACCAGGTATCACCAAAAACACCGCCCACCCCCAAATGTAAGCAACAATACTCCAATAAAGGTAGAGCCGTGACAAAGGGAAGGAGGGAGGGGAGGTAACCACTTTGATTGAAGATCCAAACTGGTGTACGAGGCCACAGATCTTGGAACCTAAAAAGGAAAAAAACTTCTATCCAGTTGTTTGCTTAATGTCAGCTTCCAATCATCATTTTTTTTTTTTAGGGCTGCCCAGGATAAAAGCAGTGGGGGATCTACTGCTAATAGCTTTTTCTGTGACCAGGATGTGAGGAAAGAACTGAAAGATGAACCAAGAAAGCCACTAGAAAGATTCTGTACTTTTTTTATTATACCAGTTCAGTTAAAGTTAATCATAAAGATAATACAGGGAAGAAAAGTTGGTTGTAGGGGATAATAAGTCCTATGGGAACACTGGGTTAGCCCTGTGTCCCCAGCAGTACCTCTTTTTCACCACAAGATGCCCTCAGTCTTCCGCATTGAATGACTCTAGCACTGTAAGTGCTGGACATCACAGATTCACCCACTGCACTCAAAATGTAATGATGTGGAGTAGCGTTGGGTTTACCAGTGTACCAAATGAAAAACCTTATATGTCCTTTAAAATAAGGATTCGGTGTGGGATTGAAAAAATAATAAACATCTATACTCACCTAAATGACTGTGACATTAGTCCGATGCTGCAGCTCTCGCCTGCCGGCTCTGAAATCGAATACAAAACACATGGCCAATGATCGCTTTGTTCTCGGTCTTCACTGAGCAGAGAGCTGTCAATTCACCATGCTGTGGAAGGGTCAGGAGCGGCTGCCTCAGGCTCGGCACGCCAAGAGGCTGAGCCAGCTGCAGGTCAGGGATCTGGGTCGATCCCGACCTTAAAGCGGAAGTAAAACCATCCATAAAACTGTTTCATTTACGGCACGTGCTGGAAATGTAACACTCCCATTGGTTGTGCTCTCAACCAAACTGTCAAACCATCCAATGGCCGGTGTCATAACTGATCACATGTGCAGCATCATGGCAGTTGTAGATTAAACGGAGGCAAAGATGGCAGCTTCCTTGGCTGAAAACGATAGGGGGGGTTTACTTACACTTTAATGTCGGAATCCTTTTAGAGCCTGGACCGGCATATAGCGGGGTGCTTCCATTTCTCCAGTGTTGGCTGTGGAGTGCCATTCTATGCAGGATTCTACTGTGGGTCTAGGCTTTATGATAATGCACCCCCAGGGAATGTGTCCATGACAGCCTGATCTTACAGGACTTGGAATGGGACTGGCCACAGAAAAGGAAGCAGAGGCCAGTGTAAGAGCATGAAGAGGGTGAAGAGGGTGAGTAGTGCTTAAAGAGGATCTTCAGTTTTTGAAAAAAACGAATACTGTAGCTGCTGACTTTTAATAAAGAGGCACTTACCTGTCCAGGGATCCAGCGCTGTCCGCCCCCCGAGCCGATTCTTTCCCGGTCTTTAGGTCCCTGGCACCACCATGTTGAGCGAGAGAAGCCGGCTGTGGCTCCTTGTGGTTTCACAGATAGCTCCCCACTGTGCATGCACGAGCCGCACTGCACCCTGTGAATGATCCCCGCCGCCAAGGAAGTTGCGGGGATAGGGAGAACATCTGTTGGAATCGCCTAGGCATAGAAGTGGTGGTGGGTACCTGAAAAAACTAGGTACCTGCTCCCTAAAAGTGGAATAGGAGGAGGGAGGAGGAGAATCAGCAGAACTTTTTAAGCAGGGCGGTGGGAAGTTTCTCAGAATATGGAGTTGGGCTTTCAGTGTTCTACTTTTGATAAAAGCGGTGCTTTCCTGTAAATAAAATGGAATTTTGAATAAGAATCACTTTCACACTTCTTCCCTCCCCCCCCCTGTACCAGGCAGTGTGGACGACAAGTTCCATCGACAGACTAACAAAAGGGGGGAGGTGACCTGTCCGAACTGTGGATCGGTTACCCGCAAGACGGTGGCAGGACTGCGGAAGCACATGGATGTATGTGAGCAGGTGAGGTGCAACATGTGTTAACCAGTGTGCAGCTCTGCACTGTGCATCTTTATAGGTTCACAGCGGATAATGGGTGGCCCAAAGTTGCCCACAAACTACTATTTCCTTAAGAGCCACCAGCTGCTTAGTGTAAATGAACAAGACTTTATGATGACATTGTAACTGCGCTTGCACAATTTGAGAAAATAATTTTGAAGGTTTGGCCACATGCAGGTTATTATGGGTAAATGTGAGCAATGGAGAAGAATTTAGCCCAGATCAATTGATAAACTTGGAAATTATATTTTTCAGTCAATGCTCATTCCTGTCTTCAAAGTGAATAGAGATAATAGAGTGGTCTTCCGTCTAAAGCTGGATACACACATTAAAAAACGAATTCCCTCATCCATGCCAGCGCGACTGGAGGAATCTCCTGCTGCCCTCCGTTGTATTGTGACAGATGGAACACGTGGCTGTCAAAATACCCAAACAGTGACTGCAACTGATTGAATGCAGTCACTATTTGGGTGACTACAAGGTTTTTTACCTTAATGCAATCTCTGCATTAAGGTAAAAAACCTTTTAATGGTAGCACACCCCCCAGCCCACCCCTAAATACTCACCTAAACCCAATCTGGATCCAGCGCTGTGAACCTCTGCAGCAGCCACTCACCCGGCTCTCACGGGATTTGCTGGCTCCCACTGCTGTCAGCCAAATTCTGTCATGGGGGGGCAGGGCTAAGCCAGACTAAAAGGACACTGGCGGGGGGGGGTTAAGATTACCGGCAGGGGACCACAGAAGAGGAGGCTCAGGGCTGCTCTGTGCAAAACCATTGCACAGAGCAGATAAGTACAACGTGTTTTATTATTTTTAACAAGTAAAAAGCTTGACAAACACTTTAAGACTAGGCAGTTGGTATAGATGTTAGCTGAAGAGAGGAAGAGGAATGTCAAGTGCTCTGATTATCTCTCTCCAAGCTGTCAGACCCCTCTATGTATTGCCAACGTGCTCACACATACACAATAAAGTCTATGCTATGGTGCCATATCATGAGTGAAAAATCGGCAGAATCTCACTTTCCAGTAGGGTACCAGAGATGGAGTACATGCCTAGCTGGTTCAGCCAGTGGCGAAACTATACTGTAGGATACTGTTCTTTCTGCTCCCTTGACATTGTCGCTAAATTTAAACTTTAAAAGGACTCCCTCCAAGAAATATAGTGGACGCTTACCCCTTCCTCATCATGTGCCACCAAACTCCGTTATCCCCGATGTCTTCTCAGAAACCAGCACTTTCAGAAGGGTTGATTTTCTGTTTCCCGCTGCATTTAGTGTTTCCCTCTGCTGTTCTCCACCTCACTGCTGTGGCCTGTAGTGATGTTGGAGGTTGGGAGCAGAAGCCACTGGGGACCAGGAACATTGGTCCTGTCTCTGGCGAGTTGCTACAAGTGTCAGGATGGCTAGTGTGACATGGGTATCACGTCAAGTACACAGAAGTACATTTTAAATGGCAGGATCCTTGATGGCAGCTGAAAATTTATACATGCAAACCTGCTTCATTTTTAAGGATATTTTAAAGTGGCTTAATGTGTTTATAAGTAATCTTCTCCTTTTAGCCTGCCAGTCTTTTTTATGTCTCCTAAGAAAGTGCTTCTGACTTTGGATCTCTCTCTCCATCAGCTCCAAGAAGCTCTGAGGTGTCAGCACTGCAGGAAACAGTTTAAATCAAAAGCTGGACTGAATTACCACACTATGGCCGAACACGTCAATAAGGTAATAGAATACACACACACATTCAAATTATAGCAATGTGAATATAATCCCTTGGTGGCTTAACAAAATCCTGTACTGTGCCAATTCAGCACCAGATATATATATTTTCTTTGTTCCACTGGCACCTTGTTCAGCGCATTCAGTTCTGTTTCCTGGTATGGAGGGGCATGTGACTAAAGCCAGCCATAGATGGTTTGAATCTTAGCTAGTTCTGCAGGTACTGGATGAGACTTGAACCATGTATGGGCAAGCTTATTGTACCCAATCAACTTGGGTACAACCAGCCTGTCCGATTTATCATTTGATTAATGCAAGTGCCTGTAGCCATTAGCAATTATCACTGTGTGTTCTCCCTTTACCCCCTTTGGAGGAAATCAAGGGATTAGTCTATAGCTCCAGTTCTGCACAATGCTTTCCTTCCACTCCTTGCAGCAGAATGGAGTGCCAGGGGGAACAACAGGAAGATAAGTATTTGCGTCTGGAGTGATATGCATTACAGTGGACCTGTTGCTTAGCCCTATATTGGCAGAGCATAGATTCTAATGCTCTTAAAGTGGTTGTAAACCCTTACAAACCACTTTGACCTACAGGTAAGCCTAGATTAAGGCTTACCTGTAGGTCCAATAAATATCTCCTAAACCTACATGGTTTAGGAGATATTTAGAAAAGAAAAGGCACCGATATCTACGGCGCATGAGCCGTAGACAGCGGCGCGCAGGCGTACTAAACATGCCGGAGATCACGGTGATATGCCGCTCTCGTGCGCATGCACGGGAGTGACGTCATCGCGACTCCAGCGAATGACAGCACTGGAGCAGCGAGAACCGGAAGTCACTCCGGGATTGATGGCGGCGGTGGAGAACGCGGACGAGGGTCGCTTCGGGGGCTTCGTTCTCAGGTAAGTTATTCATAATGAGCTAGTATGCTATGCATACTAGCTCATTATGCCTTTGCCTTGCAGGTTCCATTTTCTTTCCCAAGGAGGCTTTACTTCCTCTTTAAAGCAGTTGTATAACCGCAAAAGAAAAAACTATAAGGCAAAGGCATAATGAGCTAGTATGCACAGCATACTAGCTTATTATAAAGTACTTACCTTAGAACGAAGCGCCGGCATCACCTTCCGGTCACCGTGGACATGTTCTCTCTGCGTTTTTTCCGGGTTCTCAGGCTCCGGCGCTGTGTGTGTCCATTGCCGTGATGACGTCAGTGGCACATGCGTGCAGGAGTCCTCTTTCCGGCAAGGAGCACTGATTTTCCTGCAGCATCCGCCGGACCTTAAGAGCGCATGTGCCGCTGACATCAGTGGCTGCATGCAAGGTGAATATCTCCTAAACCATACAGGTTTAGGAGATATTCATTTTACCTACAGGTAAGCCTCATTATAGGCTTACCTGTAGGTAAAAATGTAAAAGCAGGGTATACAACCGTTTTAAATAATTCACCCCAAAGTATTATTCTAGTGATGTGTGGATGCTGGTTGGCTGAACCACCCACTGGCTGTAAAAAGGGGATAAAAAATGTAATTGTAATTAAAGCCAGCATGTTTCAGTGTTTTATAGATCCCTGATGTTCTACCGGCTAACATTGGGGCCCTTTTAAGAGCATTGGTGCACTTAATGACAGTCCCGGTTAAACTGCTTGCAGGATAGGTGCGGTATAGTCTTGGCACAGGAACAAGGAAGATGTGGTTCAGATGCCGTAGAGATTTGGTATATTAAAACCCTGAAACATTTTGGTTATAATTACAGTGCTCAAAAAAATGATTGCTGAATGAGAACCATACATCTCTCCTTTTCTGGATTGAAGCAGGGTGAATCCTTTTTGAATGTACTCTATTATGGTGATCATATAGCTTTATTAGTAAGCAGAGCCATGTATGCTTTTTTCAAGCAAATTTCACCCAAGTGGTCTGCATGGCATGACCAATTTTGAATCAGGAATTTTTCAGCAACATCAATTTTGCTGCAAAATCATTCCACTCATCTCTAGGAGTGATCTGACTGTCCTGCAATAGCCAGATTGGTAAACCCATTGCGATGGGCATGGGGTGATTGTACTTCCCTCAGACGTTGATCTTTCTCCACTTCCATTTAGTCTTCCAGCCCTGACCAGGTCCCGGTGGATGACCCCAGGGAGCGCGAACGCCTGCGCAAAGTTCTCAAGCAGATGGGAAAACTGCGCTGCCCCAAGGAGGTAATTCCTTAGGACAAGAGTCCAGTAATCTGCAAAATCTGGAGAGCAAGCTTGTCAGGCTGACTGTCATTATCATAAAGAGCTGTGGGGTCATGTTAATCAGGTGTAAATGAATGATTATTAAATGTTACAGTAATAACTTTAAGCCTATTATTAAAGTTTAACCGCAAAATATACACTCACCGGCCACTTTATTAGGTACACCTGTTCAATTGCTTGGTAACACAAATTGCTAATCAGCCAATTATATGGCAGCAACTCCACGCATTTAGGCATCTAGACATGGTGCAGACAACTTGCTGAAGTTCAAACCGAGTATCTGAATGAGGAAGAAAGGGGATTTAAGTGACTTTGAACGTGGCATGGTTATTGGTGCCAGACGGGCTGGTCTGAGTATTTCAAAAACTGCTGATTTACTGGGATTTTCACGCACAACCATCTCTCGGGTTTACAGAGAATGGTGGGAAAAAGAGAAAATATCCAGTGAGCGGCAATTGTGTGGAGGAAAATGCCTTGTTGATGTCAGAGAAGAATAGGCAGACTGGTTACAACCAAGGTATGCAGAATACCATCTCTGAACACACAACACATTGAATATTACAGCAACAGTAAACCACACTAGGTGCCACTCCTGCCAGCCAAAAACAGGAAACTGAGGCTACAATTCGCACAGGATCACCAACATTGGACAATAGAAGATTGGAAAAACGTTGCCTGGTCTGATGAGTCTCGATTTCAGCTGCAAAATTCTGATGGTGGGGTCAGAATAACAACATGAAAGCATGGATCCATCCTGCATTGTATCACCGGTTCAGGCTGGTGGTGTAAGGCCCCTTTCAGACTGGGGCGTTTTTCAGGCTAAAAATAGCGCCTGTACAGCGCCTGAAAAAATCCGGCCCCATTCACTCCAGTGTGAAAGCCGGAGGGCTTTCACACTGGAGCGGTGCGCTAGCAGGATGGTCAAAAAAGTCCTGCTAGCGGCATCTTTGGAGCGGTGAAGGTGTATTCACCGCTCCTACCCATTGAAATCAATGGGACACCGCGGTAATACCGCCGCAAAGCGCCGATCCGGCGGAGCTTTGCGGGGGGTTTTAACCCTTTTTCGGCCGCTAGCGGGGGTTAAAATCACACTGCTAGCGGCCGAATACCGCGGCAAAAACGACGGTAAAGCAGCGCTAAATATATCGCTGCTTTACCACCGACGCCGCTCCCGCCCCAGTGTGAAAGGGGCCTAATGGTGTGGGGGATATTTTCTTGGCACATTTAGTATTGTTGCTGACCATGTCCATCCCTTTATGACTACAGTGTACACATCTTCTGATGGCTCCTTCCAGCAGGATAATGTACCATGTCCCAAATCTCCAATCATCTCACCACTGGACAATGAGGTCACTGTACTCCAATGTCCTCCACAGTCACCACATCTCAATCCAATAGAGGACCTTTAGGATGTGGTGGAACGGGAAATTCTCATCATGGATGTGCAGCCAACAAATCTGCAGCAACTGTGTGATGCTATCATGTCAATATGGACCAAAATCTCTGAGGAATGTTTCCAACACCTTGTTGAATTTATGCCACGAAGAATTAAGGCAGTTCTGAAGGCAAAAGGGGGTCCAACCTGGCACTAGCATGGTGTACCAAATAAAGTGGCCGGTCAGTGTATGTCATTTTATGTACCACATATGTGAACTGTGATAGGACCTAAAGACTTCCACTTTTGTTCAGCCAGTGAGCATTGTGAGACAGACATGCTTGCCAGGCAGCATAGTGACCTCGCTTTTCTCCACTGCAGTTAAGCAAAATAGTTTGGTCACCAACCTGTCCCAAAGCCTGTGAGTGGACAATGAAGGAGCATCAGCAGACCCATGAGATTATCGCTCTTGATTTCCTCTCCTCTATATATTATTATGGTGTTAGCCTGCTAGCAATAGAGCTGTGATCAGCTCTTGTACTGAGCCCTCCTGTCCTGTTGTGTGGTGTATTACTTATAGCTAATATACCGACAGATTCAGATGCTTTTACTATATATTGCAATATACATTGAATGATTTTAAATGCATATACAACCGGACGTAACTATGCTTTTAACAACTGCCAGGAGTACCAATGCCATTAAAAATACAGTGTTTTCTTTTAGAATTGCCCAGTATGTTTTTTTTTCCCCCCAGAATTGCATGGCTTCATTCTCCAGTCTAATGGGTTACCAGTACCACACACAGCGTTGCGGGCGAGAGCAGTGCGACCGGGAGAAACTGCACTTCTCTTGTCTTCATTGCAGCAAGGCATACCGATCCAAAGCTGGGAGAGACTACCACATGCGGACCGAACACTGCACAGTAGGTTCAAATTTGTTTTTTGAAGTACAGACTGTGAATACTGCTGGGGCTGTTCACTCAGCAGCCAATCTGACTTTATATTCTATTTTTCCAGAAAAAGAAAAGCCAAAACATAATTGCGTGCTATGGGCAATACCTGCAGCAGCTTTCCTTGGTCTGAATTTATTAAATTTTATCGATTTACTCTCTCTGCTTAATTAACCCCTTGACATTGACCTCACACAAATATGTGGCCCCACTAGACTGGGCTTTTTTCTGTGGGGGCCACATATTTGCGTATCTACCTATGTGTTGGGAGTGCGGAGCACGGCACCGGGGTCTCAACGATTGGGACCCAGGACACCCGATTCCGAGTCACCTGATCGCTGTGATAGCCTCTAATTGGTGGATAAGTGGTTTGAAGAAGCACTGAGGTCAGTGTGAAACGCGTCACCTCCTGGGTTCGGGTACTCTGTTTTGTTGGCTGTCATTTGCTATTTTGGAATAAACACGTTGGAAGGTTCCTTTGGTGTGCAGCCATTTTTTTCTTCCCATTGATCACCGGCGGCGAGCCGTGGCTTGCACCCAGTACACTCGGAATGGAAGTGATTGCTCACCTGGAGTGGCGTTTTTCCTCTTTGATCTCTAATTGGCTACCACACAGTGATCGGCTACTGTGAAGCCCGCCCCTATGTTTTCTCTCTCTGTAAATGGAGGAGAGGGATACATCTTATCTCTTATTCCTTGCAGAGAGAGAAAAAAATAATAAGAAAAAATACCTAGATCAAGGTTTGATCTAGGTCAGTGCCAGGGTTAGAGTTTGGGTCAAATGTCAGGGTCACTATTTTTTTTGGACAGGATTTTTTTTTATTTAGTATTAGTGTCAGTGTGTTTTATGTAGGATAAAAAAAACAAAACAAAATGTGCACTACAGTTTCTGGGCTCTATTACGGGTACAAACAACAACTAACATACACATTTTATTTTGGGTTGTTTGTTGGTGGAAGGTTATAGTAGTAGCAAGAAATATACAGCTAAATTTAAAAAAAATTATGTTTTTATATTTTCTTTTGATAATAAAAAAAAAATCAGGAGATCTCCATTACCATTTACCACCAAATGAAGGTCCAATTTGTCCTGAAAAAACAAGGTATAATCCACCTGGTTGCACAAGGTAGTTGTGGTAATATTAGGGCTGTTACTGATTAAAATTTTCGTGTTCCATTAATCGATTTCTTTTTTTAAATCGACTAATCGACTAATTTCAATTAATTATAACGCACATACAGATCCAACTACTTTTAGCTGATCTCCTTGCATTGCAATTTTGCATTAGTCAGTGGTAAATGTGGTATACACTATATACAATCAGCTGACACTAGTTAGTTTCCACAATCTATGACTTAACTTCACAGTTCACACAAATACTTTTTAAATTCAAACTGTAGCAATTTTTTTCCCCACAGTAGCGTGACAATCCCTCCACCTCCGGTCTAACTAATCACTCTCACCTTATGGCATGGACCTCTGTGCAAACAGGTGGTCATGCAAGCGGGTATCAAAAGGGTTAACACGGACCATAAACTTCTCTCACGTCTCCTTAGATCTCAGCAAGGACGCCAGGTCATGGGTAGAAAGAAAAGATCTAAGTGCTCACCGCTTAAGTATAAGATTACATTTTTGTGTTCAAACACAAACTACTCACATAAAGATGATAAAAAACACAGCATGTAAAGCCGACAATTGTGTTAGTTCCGTAGGGCAGCAGCGGGTGACGTCATGCGTAGCTCCTCCCCCGTACGCGTTACGTTCAATCAGAACTTCGACGTCACCAGACTCCTCCCCCCTTCCCTTTGTTAGCAGACGGAGGCACTTGGGGAAGGGGGAGGAGTCTGGTGACGTCAATGTCCGTGACGTCGCCGGATCTCCGACGGACCCGGAAGCCGGCAGAGAGGTGAGTACCGATCAAACGAATTTTGATTGATCAAAAAAATTTACGATTAATCAAGGAATTAATCTTTAATTTCCACAGCCCTAGGTAATATACTTACACATTGCAAAATTGTGCTTAGGCATGAAGATTTGATTAACCCTTAGGCATTAAGGGGTTAAAATAAAGTGTAACTGCTGTTAGCCATGGTGCACTTGAACAGTTTTAAATTCAAGAATCCCACTCAGTTTGCGTTTTTAGTTGCCAGATGCCAGATTTCATAAAGCTCCTCACACATGGGCTGGGCTTGCTGAGTCCTGACACTCCAGCTGGGTAACTTCCTCTGTCTCTTTTCTTGACGTATCACCAATCAGATTCATACTTCCAAGGCTGGTTTGAATTTGATTGGTTACTATTAGGAGTGTATAAGCACTTACAGCTTCTTACAGCTTTATACATCCAGCTTTCTGTATGTGAGAAACAGCAACAAACCTGCAATGGGTGTGTTTAAATTCCTCTCTTACGTTACTAATAGTTATGCAAAAGAGGTTTCCAGATCACCAGATTACCCTGAGAAGGCAATGAGGTGGACTGAGCACACTACAGCTATGGATAAAATCTTACAAACTGTACCCCTGTATGCATTTCAAGATTGCGTTTTACATTTAGATTGGAGATTGCCATTACTTTCTTGTTTCACCCTAGGACTTGATTAGTCCAGAAGAACCAGAGCTGCCATCAAAGCAGGAAGTGGAGATTGAGGACTTTGAACGGACCCCAAGTGGGCGAGTAAGGAGGCGGTCAGCTCAGGTCGCAGTCTTCCATCTACAAGAGATCGCAGAGGATGAGCTGACAAAGGAAGGAAGTCGTAGGAGGATGAAGGAGGACCTTGTACCGGACAGTAAGAGGGTGAGTTGGAGCTCGTCCCTTTGCCCAATGCTATCTGCAGATGTATTAGTACAATGTATTAGTGATATGGGCATGGTTAATGGCTCGCTCCGTGCAAAAAACATATGAAGCGATACCCCCGTAGAAACCGCTGGACAGGATGGGTCCTCTGCTCTTTGCCTCAACCCCTCTAACACACCAGGTTGGGTGTACAAGCATAAAATATCACAGAAAATCACTGAAAGTAATAATTAGTACCCAATAGTAGTGCTATATCAAAGAAAACAGGCACCAAACCAGGTAGTAAAGGAAAACCTAATATATTGTCACCCGATATTGTTGGTAAGTAGGCAAGCATAAAACTGATTAACAATGGTAATAACACAATTTAGCATACAACTGATTAACCGTATGGACTAGGCATAGAATGATATTTGGTGTCCAGATTAGCATAAACAGTTGCAAGACCACCTCAAGTGCAGTAGTAAAGTTTCATCTACCGAGTGCTGGGACTATACTGCAACAGTGCGTTTATGACGGCGATGCTAGTCCTAGACCGACTGGGTTTGCACTGTCCAAAAGAAAAGGAGGATGGTAGAGGAAGGGGCAGATGAACAAATGGGATTTGCAGAATAAATATTATGTGAGGGGCAGTACTTTGAGATGTTCTTCTGCCGGCTAACATTGGGGTTCTCTAAGAGCATTGGTGCACTTAATGATAGTCCCAGTTAAACTGCATGCATTATAGGTACGGTGTAGTCTTGGCACAGGTACAAGGTAGATGTCGATGTTCAGATGCAGTAAAAGTTTTTAGTATAGTGTAGTATAGGGTTAGTAAAAGTTCAGTGTAGGTTTGGATTAAGTACAGTATAGAGTGCAGTATGGGTTCAGAGTGGATTGGATATAGTTGGTGTCCTGCTCTCAGTGGCTCAGTCCCTGTTAGCAGTATCAGCAATGGGTGAATAGCTCTCTCCTAGTCCCCGAGGTGTTGCAATGACCTCTCGCTGTAGAAGGGGGAGCCCCCTCAGTCTCTACTACTCGATGGCCTCCAGTGATCAGCAGTGGGAAGCAGAGGGTGAGTGCACGCTCCAGTCTCCCTGAGCTAGCGGTGTTGGGATGTGGGTGGGGCTGTGTTGCCATCAGGTTTCCTCAGTCTCAGGCTTGGATCACCGCTGGCGTGGTCTCCCATTGGCAGGCAAATATCCAGACAGAGGTGCTTTCTCTCGAACTCCCTTGGCACCAAGAGGAAGAACTTTCCCGGCAATTTAAAAAAAAATCATCTCTCCACTCCTACTGCACAGTGCGTACTATAGTGTAAGGAGTCAATTGGCCCCATTATATGGCTGCCGTCTCAAATTTCAACTCCCAGGATTCTTAGCGCTCTGCATAGAAGTCTTTGGGCTTGCTTGGCTTCAGCTCTCCCCCCTGCTGGCTGGAGTAGAATGGTGCGGCACAACATCAGCTCAATAGAGGGAGAGAAGAATAAAAGCCAGAGTCTTCTCCATATTGCTGTAGCCCAGCACCTGGCTACACATATATTTTCAGTTATGGGATTGATACTAGAAGGCTGGGTCACCTATCGGATCCTTGTGTATTTCGGGGACTTGTGAGAAGCTTTCCATACTGGAGCTCCCAACTCCACCCATGGTAAATGTTCTGTTGTGTAAGCTTAAAGTGTTACTAAACCCAGAACCTGCATTCACTATATCTGGTTTCCTACAGTAAACAGAACATGGAAATGCAATGGTTTTAGTAAATATAAACGGCTAAATACCTTTTCTCATTAGCAGTATATAGCAGTCTTGTGACTTCTATCAGTGTCTGGTTAAAGCTTGTAGGAGGAGTTGTCATTCTCCTATGACTGTCCACTGAGGCTGCACCTCTGTCTGGACAGTCTCTGCCCTGTGCTGATCACATGCACTCTTCCCAAGAAAAGAAAAAAACTCTCTAGCAACACACACCAAACGTGTGTGCGTAATGCTCTGTACAATTAGGAGATATATTGGGGACAGTGGAAGAAGAGGAGGAACAGGGAAGACAGGATCAAACAGCCTTTTTACACTATACTGAGCATTAACCCTTCAGTTTCCACAGTGAGTAGGGATGAGCTCCGGCGTGTTCGCATGCTCCACGTGTATAGCCCGCCAGGAAGTCGGCGCAGCGCTGCGCTAATCACATGCAGTGAGACATTGCCCGAGCTCTGCAGCCGCACATCGGGGCTATGTCTCACTGCCTGTGATTAGCGCAGCGCTGCGCCGACTTCCTGGCGGGCTATACCATTGGAGCATGCAAACACGCCGGAGCTCATCCTTAACAGTGAGTATAACATGCATGCTTTACTTCTTATAAGGACTGATTTTACTGTTGTGGGTTTAGTAACACTCTAACTGCAGGCAGACAGTCAAACACACATATGAAATACATATAGGGGAGCTGTTTTATCTCCATTCAATCCTAAAACGTGCACAGCTCTGTCACACAGCTGAGCTGGTATCCTCTACTGCAGTACAGCCTGTGACCAGACAGTGAAGGAGAAGCAGCAGACTGCCGAGGTTATCTCTCTGTCACTCTGCTGTCTGCTCCTATCAGCATATTCTGGGCATTTTATAGAGAGGATGTAGCCACACATATATTGCTGAAATTGCTGATCTGATTTACATTTGTCCTGGGTGGACGGCTCTTTAACCGCCTACAAAATTCAGACATGAAAGCGCTATGTTATATCTATAGATGCCTGTAAAAGACCCCTTTCTCGATGGAAGAGGTATGACGGCTAACCTGTGTCTTCTATGACAGCTGAACTACCTCCGTCCTGGCCTGCCGACCTTTAACCCCAAACTTCTGGACACTTGGAAGACCAGTGTTAAAGAAAACGGCTTCATCTGCTGCCCTAATAGTGTGAGTCACTGTGTATAAGTATTCTTAATATCCTTAAAATATGGTGTACAGAAGGAGTATGCAATATTTAAAGAGTAACTCCAGCCAAAAGAATTGTTTTTGTTTTGGATAGTGGGGGGGAGGGGAGAATTAGAACCTCTCTTTGTTCTTTTTACTGTCTGGGTCCTCGCGAGGGGAATTTCCTAATAAAGCTGCCCATATATGACTCTAATTTAGAAAATCAGCCAAAGTTCGAGTCATAGGTGGCCCTATCAGTACCACACTTGAGAAGCCTCAAAATGTGAAAAATCAAAGGAGTCAAGTGGAACATTTGGCAACTGAACAGTGACTTCAGCCAGTCAGATGCAGTCGCTGTTCAGGTATAAAGACTGTCTGCAGCTGTCTGAATACAACAACATGCAGGAGAAAGTTCTCCATCCACGCTGCTTAGCATGGATGGAGGAATCTATTAGATTTCTCTCATTCAGCCCATGGATTGATTGTGTTTAATATTTGCGTGTATGGCTAGCTTAAAAATGTTGTCACCTGGACTGAAGTGAGGAACATTTTCCAATTAGGATTTTTTTTTCTTGCTGTGTGTCATTCTTGGAGATTTCCCCTCACTTCCTACGCTGGTGACACATGTGTCACTTGGGCAGGAAGTGAAGGGGTGGTAAATATTGGCAGAAGTTCTAACCAGTGGCGTCATTAGGGTTGGTGTCACCCAGTATTAAGCAGGCTAGTGCGTCTGTGTGGCTTTCCCCCTTAACCTGCCACAACGGATGGAGCCCGGGATGGGTTTGGGGGGGATAGATGGAGCCAGGATGGGATCAGGGTGGTGGATAGGGCCGGAATGGGATCGTGGGAATTGGATGGAGCCGGATGGAATCGGAGGGGGGGATGGATGGAGCTGGAATTGGATTGGGGATGGATGGAGCTGGGATGAGATCAGGGGGATGGATGGAGCTGGGATGGGATCAGGGGGATGGATGGAGCTGGGATGGGATCAGGGGGATGGATGGAGCTTGAATGGGATCGGGGGTATGGATGGAGCCGGGATAGGATTGGGGAATGGATAGAGCCAGGTGTGGGATCGGGGGAATGGATGGAGCCGGGGGTGAGATCAGGGGAATGGATGGAGTCGGGATGGGATCGGAGTGGTGAATGGAGCCAGGATGGGGTGGTGGATGGACCTGGGATGGGATGGGGTGGTGGATGGAGCCCAGATGGGATGGGGTGGTGGATGGAGCCAGGATGGGGTGGTGGATGGAGCCGGGATTGGGATCGGGTGGTGGCTGGATCCGTAATGGGATTTATGTACAATATACCACAAAAGTTGATGTGCATGCAGTATATTCTGATTCTGTTAGATGGTATAGCAGTGGCGGCCTGAGCCCACCGTGTGTATTTTTATTTGAATCTTGGTGTGCTTTGTGTGTTTCTTCCAGATCTGTGCAGTAATCCAGTGTGAGACTTTACTCCCTGTAATAAAGGCCGCTCACTGCTGCTCTCTCTCCTTGTGCACAGTGACTGGTCTTGTCTCCGCCCCCTCCTGTAGTCTTCTACAGGCAGCCTCTAGTGGCTGCAGTTGCTGGGCCCCTCCCACAGCTCCGCTTCCTGCTCAGGCTATGTATAGCACCAGTGATGATGTCACGCCTACCTTTTCAAGGGAGTCATCTGGCTTTGCAAAGGCATCTAGTACACACAACGTCGATTTTAATATCTTTTATGACTTTTAAAAAAAAGTTATATATTTAACCACTTCAGCACCGGGCCATTTTACACCCTTCCTTACCAGAGCACTTTTTGCGATTCGGCACTGCGTCGCTTTAACAATTGAGCGGTCGTGCGACGTTACACCCAAACAAAATTGACGTCCTTTTTTTCCCACAAATAGAGCTTTCTTTTGTTGGTATTTTGGTGGTATTTGATCAACTTTGCACTATAAACAAAAGAAGAGCGACAATTTTGAAAAAAAAGACACAATATTTTTTACTTTTTGCTATAATAAATATCCCATTTTTTTTTAAAAAAACTATTTTTTCCCTCAGTTTAGGCCGATACGTATTCTTCTACATATTTTTGGTAAAAAAAAATCGCAATAAGCGTATATAGATCGGTTTGCGCAAAAGTTATAGCGTCTACAAAATAGAGGATAGATTTATTGCATTTTTTTTTTTTACTAGTAATGGCGGCGATCTGCAATTTTTTTTTTTCGTGACTGCGACATTGCGGCGGACACTTCGGACACTTTTGACACATTTTTGGGACCATTCACATTTACACAGCGATCGTTGCTATAAAATTGCAGTGATTACTGTGTAAATGTGACTGGCAGGGAAGGGGTTAACACTAGGGGGCGCTGCAGGGGTTAATGTGTTCCCTAAGGTAGTGATTCTAACTGTGGGGGGAGGGGACTGACAAGGGGAGGAGACCGATCGGTGTTCCTCTGTACTGGGATCACATGATCGGTCTCCTCTCCACTGACAGGACGTGGAGCTGTGTGTTTACACACACAGCTCCACGGTCCCGCACGGTCCCGTTGTTTTAAAGGGCAATCGCGGGTGCCCGGCGGACATCGCGGCTGCCGGGCACTCGCACTGGGTCCCGCGCGCCCCCTAGGCGGCCGGGAATGGGAGGACGTCATATGACGCCCACCCAGGATGGGAGATCCACCTTGTGGGCGTCATATGACAGTGGGCGGTAGGGAAGTGGTTAAATAAAATACCTTCAGCCCCTCTCCTGAGTTCTTCACTGTGCAGCCCATCCAGGTACTGCACAGACTTACTGCACATGCAGTGTATTGCTTGCGCCCATCTAGCAAGGTTACTTTGCGGTATAAGCAAGGAAGCTTAGACCTCTGCAGTGTACAAATGTGCTTTTACTGAACAAAAATGCTGTACATTACAAAACAGTTACAATATTAGGAATACAGTACAAGCTACACAACACACCACAGAGAAACAGGTCTGCTTTAGTTGAATTATAGCACAGATCCCGGACGAGCCCCCAATTGTTTTGCTTGCTTTATCTAGCAACATGCATGCTCAGTCATTCCTATGGCAGGGGGCTGCCGTGCATGAAATTAAGCAAAAGGAAAGAATGGGCCAAGCAGAGTTCCTGTGAAGCTGGAGCTGGAGAAAGCTGGGACAGTTTACTGAATAAGCTGTTGGCGCTGGACAGTTAAGGGAGCCAGGGTGACTGTAAGTATTTTGGTAGGTGGTTACCACTCAGGGGTTGTAGGAAACAATATTAATCCGTTGCTTGCCACAGATATATAAAAAAAATGCAAACTTTAAATCTAGGTAGGTGTTTTGTTTTCACTATTAACCATATTCTTCTAAAACATGAACATGAGAAGTGTAAAGTCTCAGTGTTTAACATTAGTTTTCTCTTGACTTTTGTCACCAGTGTTGTGAAGCAATATATTCCAGTGTGTCCGGGCTAAAGGCTCACCTTGCCAACTGCAACAAGGTATACAGCATTCATTACAGTGATTTACCATTGTCCTCATTATTGGCGAAAGCCCCCTGGTAGTTTTACATAAAAAAAATATATATATTTATATTTTAATAAACATAACTTGAAGCTCATTGTGCCTTTTTCAAACTGGTGTTCATGTTTAAAGTGGTTGTAAACCTCAGACATGAAATATGAACAAAGCATATCCCTCTATAGTGTGCACTTGTCTCAGTCCAAAGCACTAAGTGTAATTTCTGTCTGCTGCCCTGTGTTCCTCTGCTATATGCTTGAGTCACTGCTGACAAGTTTTCCTGACACCAAGAAAAAATTGGTTAGGCCGGTATTACACAGGGGTGGAGCGGGCGGCGGCGGTAAAGCAGCGATATATTTAGCGCTGCTTTACCGTCGTTTTAGCCACGGTATTCGGGTTTTAACCCCCGCTAGTGGCCGAAAAAAAGGGTTAAAACCCCCCGCAAAGCTGCAGCGGCGCTTTGCCGGCGGTATTACCGCGGTATCCCCGCGGTGTCCCATTGATTTCAATGGGTAGGAGCGGTATAGGAGCGGTGAATACACCGCTCCTTCACCGCTCCAAAGATGCTGCTAGCGGGACTTTTTTTACCGTCCTGCTAGCGCACCGCTCCAGTGTGAAAGCCCTCCGGCTTTCACACTGGAGTTAAAGGACCCGCTTTTTTCAGGCGCTATTTTTAGCGCTGTAGTGCCTGAAAAAACGCTTAGGTGTGAAAGGGGCCTTATGGGGAGAGAGCTCCAGCACACAGCCTGTGATTCAAAGCAGCAGCTCTGTTCCTGTGTGCTGTGAAAGGGGGGGTGGTGCCCCTTGACAAATCAGAATCATTGCAGTAAAAAAAATGTAGTAAATGTAACATTTTAGGGGTTTTCTTGTTTTTGCTTTTTTTTAGAGGGCAGATCATTAATTGTTGTGGTGTCATTTTGAGACAGCTAAAGAAGAGGATATTGGGGTATTGATGTCCCAAGACTGTTCAGGCAGAGCTGCTTAGTGGCTGGCTTTGTTATAAGTCCCCTCCCATGTTATCTGGTGGCAACCGCTTGACCTCTGCCATAGTACTGTTTATGTGATTAGGCGCTAGTGTGATCAGGAATCTGCCTGGTAAATTATAACATTTCAAGGTCTTCCATTATGTCAGAGGGTATTCATTGTTATAAATGTCATTAAAGTAGTTGTAAAGGCTGAAGTTTTTTTTTTTTTTTTTTACCTTAATGCATTAAGGTAACAAACTTGCTATTGTCAGCCCCCCCCCCACCCCCCAAATAACTTACCTGAGCCCAATATCAATCCAGCGCTGAGCTTGAGAGCAGTGGCGCAGTTCTCTCTCTCTCTCTCTCTCTCTCTCTCTCTCTCTCTCTCCCTCTCTCTCCCTCCCTCTTTACTGAAGGGCTCCTGCTGCTGTCAGTCAAATCCAGTGACAAGGGAGCGGGGACGACGGGGAGCGAGGCCAAGCCAAGCTCTGTGTGTCAATGGACACACAGAGCGCAGCTCAGGATCAAGCGTCCCACCATAAGAAGCTGCTTTCTATGATGACACACAGAGAAGAGAAGGAGCCCAGTGCACCAGCAGGGGAACCCAGAGGAGGCAGATTGGGGTTGCTCTGTGCAAAACCATTACATACAAAGCTCGTTTGGCTGTACTTCTCCTATAGGTCACAGGAGTGCACTGCACTCTTGTGACCCATTTTCAGCAGACAGTGGTCTGAAGCCCGCTGTCGGCTGATGTCACAGAGCCGGTCCAGGCTCAGGAAAGATCACGACCATATGGTCGGGATCGGCCCACATGCCTGGACCTGCACCGGTTCAGCCTCTCAGCGAGCTGCTGGGAGACTGAGTTGGCTGCTCCCGCCCCCCTCCACAGCCCAGCGCTCTCTGCTCATGGATCGGTGGTGTTTGATAGCTCGGTTCTCAGTCTTAGAGCCGGCAGGGAACAGATGCAGCATCCACCGAAGGTAAGTATGATTACAAAAAAAAAAACATTCCCATACTTCTCTTGTCAAAAAAAACAAAACTGTACAGTCACTTTAAGTGTTGGAGTACTGACCCACTTTTAAAAATTGCGAGTTTCTGGGCTGTCATTGTGATCTCACTAAGCAATGAAACCAGAGAATGAGCAGAAGGCCAATTCTAACATCAAGCTTTGTATGTTTGCAATTGTGACTCTTTGTGCGTTTGGCCTCCAGCTGCTTTGTGTCTTGCAGGGTGAGTACTTGGTGGGCAAATACCGATGTCTCCTGTGCCAGAAGGAGTTCAGTTCTGAGAGTGGAGTGAAGTACCACATCGTAAAGACACACTCACAGGTGAGGAGGAAACTCTTTTACCTTATATCTTCCCACTGACCGTTCTATAGGCCAGATAACCTACCACTCTATTAGTAAAAGGCGGCTTGTAACAACTAGGCTGTGTTGGGTGTGACAGACCGCTTGGCACCCAGCTTGGGTGCTTCTGCCAAACAGTGCTTTCTGCCCTTCAAACTTTTGTAGCAGACCGAGAGCTAATACCAGCCCTTTTACCCCAAGCACCATACACAGACAAGATGTTGGGATAGGAACCAAAGGAATTACTTTTTATTGAACAGAATTACAGGTTTTTATACACTTGAAAGGTAGGGCAGTCACCGCATGAAACCAAATATTACCCAAAACATCACACAATGGTTAGATAACGAGGTAAAGTTGACACCAGGCTAATCCCATCATGTCAGAACCTCCACGGGCATTAGCCGACAGACAGAAACAATAGGTGACTCATTTAACTCAATTAACAATGGGAATTCACACATAGGAGGCACACAATAGGTGTGAGAGACACACTTAACAAAAAACACTTAACACATTAGTAATCAGATTTTAGCAGGAGACCCCCAGTATCAAATTGTTTTGAGCTGATTACATTAACATCTGCTCCAAAACCAGTCAATGCTGATTTGGACATAGAGACCCCAAAGCTGTATCCGGGTCCTCCAGTTCCCAGAGTCTGTGTGTTTTGGGGAGACATGGACTCAAATCCAAAGTGAAACTACTCCGAAAGTCTCCCAAAGAATAGTGCCCTCTCTGCGCCCCGAGCCGAACCTTTTTTGAAGCCTATTAGAGCCTAACAACCCTTCCCATGCAGCCATAGGAGTCCATGCGTCCGGTATCCTGAAATGAGCCGGGCGCATGGATCGGGAGGCGGCGGCAGGGATTACAATGCACGGGCCGCCCCTGGTGGTGCTTGAAGCGAAAATCAAACTTATCCTTTCTACTGAAAGGAAGAAATAACACCTCCTACAGATGTCCCATAGTTGTGTTGTCATAGTGAAGTGCCTAAATCTTTTTGTATTCCCAGAACTGGTTCCGGGTTTCTGGCATCTCTTCAGCTGTTAAAAGGAAAAGAAAGCAGAACTTCTCCTCTAGTAAGTCAGCAATGGAAGTGACCGGCAAGAAGAAAATGAGGAAGATAGAGGAGAAACGCTTGGTCGGTCCCAGCCCTACTGTCACATCCCTGGACAAAGAGACTCTGCTTGCACTGAATACACACTCTAACACAGCAACAGGTAGCGTTATCGTCAATGCACATAATGTGGAGCCCCCGGAGAAAATTCAGAAAGTCGCCACATTTAAGAGAGGGAAATAACAGAATACGATGCATGGCGCCAATGCCAGAATCCAGTTTTGTAGCCTTCAGAAAATTTGCGTTTCGAAGGCTTTCACACTGATGCACTTCTGCCACCTTGCACAGGACCAAATAAGATTGATATAAATATCGCTCTACAGATTTATAACCTGGATAGAGAAATAAGAAGATGTAAATGATACTGTCAATATTATATTTTAAAACTGTGGTTAAGGATGCCGCAGTCCTTTCTGGACAAGCGGTGGTTGATGAGAAGTCACATGAGCAATTCTTCGACGGTTCCATCAGAGGAACCCAAACTTGGGTTACCGCCGATGATTGTGACTGTTTGAAGGGCTCAGAAATGAGCACAATAATCAGGAGAGCCATTGACTGGGTAGAAAATAGTCTACTCTATTGCTGGACTGAGAGAGTGTATGTGGATGTCTGCGACCATCCTGTCATAAAGCAAAACACCTGTGTGGTCAAGCTTCGATAGAAGCAGTCATGCCATGACTGGTGTGCGTATATCTGAGGCAGTAAAGCTTAATCTCTTCCCCCTTTTAGTGTATCCCCGAGCTAGTATGGGGTAAATAAGTCATGTAGTGGCTTTCTTCTATAAGAGAACCAGTGACAACTGGGCTTATGCATGAATCAGAATACAAAGTCCTAAATTAGAACAGCTGTGCATACTTGTATATGAAAGACGTATTCTTTCCCCTTTATGTATCTTTCTTTTGTTTTAAATTTGACTCTTTAGCTTGATGTGCAGCAGTCAATTGATGTCTGACTATTGCTGCCCTGTCATTTGCATGACAACACACACTGTCTCCTAGCTTCTGGGTTTGCATAACAGTGTCAAGTGAAAGAAATAACTATTTTAAACTGCTGTGGCTGTGTTATTTGACATTTTTTTTTAAACCCACCCTACCCTCGCCGCTCTCCTCCATTCCCCTCCCCTCACCATTTTCCCCTCGTCCCACCCCCTCTTATTTAATTTTATTTTTTTATTATTTTTTTTTTTTCCCGCCCCCCCTCCCTCCCCCCTTTTATTATTTTTTTTAAAAAATTTCCACCCTTTTCTTCCTTGTTTTTTTTTTTTTCCCCCTTTTTTCTTTTTCCCCACCTCCCTCTCCCCCCCAATTTTTTCAGAGACTGATGTTTCCTTTCCCCCCCACACCTCAACCCCCCCCGCCTCGTAATCCCCCCCCTTCACCACGTCCCCCCCTTGCCTATTTTCCCTTACACCTCCTCCCTCCCGCTTTTTCTCTCCCCCTCCTCCCATCCCCCCCTCCTCCCCCTTTTGTTTTTTTACCCCCCCCTCCCCCTTTTTTTTCTTTTTTGTATTTTTTTTTTATTCCTCTATTTATTTGTCCCCTTTTTTTTTTTAATTTATTATTTCTCCCTATATACCCCCATCTTTTCCCTCCCTCCTCACCCCTTCCTTCCTCCCCATTTTAACTATGACCTCAATATTCTTATATGAAAAAAATTATTATTTTTAAATATAATATTATTTTCAACTTATTTTTTTTAATTTTCTTTTGTTTTTTTTTTTAGTCTCTCCTCCACCCTCCCTCTCCTTCCCCTCTCCCTTTTCGCCTCCTCCTCCCCATCCTTTATTTTTTTTTTTTTTTCCTTTTTTTCTTTTTATTTTATCCTCCTCCCACCCCTCACCCCCCTCTCCCCACCACCTCCCTCCCACCTGCCCTCTACCCCCCCCCTCCCCCCCTCCCTTTTTCTCCCTTCCCTCCACCCTCCCGGGGGGGGGGGGGGGGGAGACGGGCCTCCCTATCCCAGTTCCCCTCCCCTCCCTCCACCACCCCTCTCCCCCACCTCCTTTTCTCACCCTCCTCCATTATCCTCACCTTTCCTCCCTACTTCCTTACTCTCACCCTCCCTCCCCATCCCCCCCATTTTTTATATTTGTTTGCCTCCTCCCCCTCCTCCCCTCCCCTTATTGTCCCTTTTATTCCTTGCCTCTCACCTCGTCCCTCCTATTTCCCTATCCCATCCCTCCCCCCCTCATCCAATTCTCCCCATCCTCCTCTCACCCATTCTCCTCCCATTCCCCCCTTTATTTTCGCCCCTTTCCCTCCTCCCCCCTTCCCTCTCTCTCCTCCCTCCCTCCTCCTCCTCCCCCCCTCCCATCCCTCCCTCTTCCTTCCTTTTTTTTTCCTCACTCCTCCCCTCCTCCCCCCGTCCCCCCCCTCCCTCCCCCTCACTCCGTCCCCCCACCCCCCTCCACCCCCAATCCCCCCCCTCTCCCGAACCCCGTCCCCCCCTTTTTTTATCCGTATTTTTTTTTTTTTTAGTTATTTTCCTCCCCCCGCTCCCTCTCCCCTTTTATCATAATTTCCCCTCTCCTCTTCTCCCCCCCTATTATTTTATTTTTTCCCCCCCTTCTTTATTCGATATTTCCCCCCCTCCCCAATCTTTCCCTTGATTCCCCCTTATTTTTTGTTTTCCATTTTTTCCTTTTACCCCTTTTTTTACACTTTTTCCTCCCTCCCTCTCCTTCCCCCTGCTTTTACTTCCCAATCCCCCCCCTCGCCCCCCCCCTCCCCTTTATCCCTCCCTCCCCCCTATTTTTTCCTCCCCGCGCTTCCCACCCCTTTATTTTTTTTATCCCGCCACTTCTCCCCCCACCCCTCCCCTCCCCTCTCGATCCCTCCCCCCCCCCCCTTCCCATGCGCCTCCCCTCCTCCCTCTTCCTTTTTTTTTATGTCCGCTCCCCCCCCTTTTATTGTAATCCTACCCGTCCCAGCCCTCCCCCCTAATTTTTTTTTTTGAAAAAAAACCCCCCCCTATTTTTTTTTTTTTTTGAATTTATTTTTTTTCCCGCCTCCCCCCCCCACCCTCTCCCTCCCCCCTCCCACCCTCCCAAACCCCCCCCTCCCACACTATTTGTTTTTTTTTCCCCCTCCTTCTTTTTTTTTATTTTTCTTCTCCATTTTTTTTTTTTATACAGTGTCAAGTGAAAGAAATAACTATTTTAAACTGCTGTGGCTGTGTTATTTGACACTGTTATGCACACTCAGGGGTCGAGCAACCTAAAGAAGCTCGTTGGAAGAATGCACATGCTCCACCTCTCTCCTAAAGGACATCTCCTCGCTCTTGTCTGCTTATCATACGCACAATGCAAACCCTTCCTGGCAGCTGGGACTGGGAGTTCTACAGGTGAAGGAGGAGCTTTTGCTAGCTAGAAATTCTCCCCCCTCTCTTTCTGTCTCACCCCCTCTCTCCCCCTCTCTCTCTCTCTCTCCCTCGCTCTCTCTTTCTCTCCTCCCTCTCCCTCTATCTCCCCTCTCCCTCCCTCTCTCCCCCCTCTCTCTCTCCCCCCTCCCTCCCTTTCCCCCCTCTCTCTCTCTCTCTCTCTCTCTCTCTCTCCCCTTCCTTTTTCCTCCTCTATCTCTCTCTCTCTCTCTCTCTCTCTCTCCCCCTTCCTTTCTCCCCTCCCTCCCTCTCTCCCCCCCCCCTCTCTGTCCTTATTTTCTCCCCCCTCTCTCTCTCACAGCCAGTCTGTTGAATTTTTTTAATACAATTACTGTCAGCAGATATAGCTGCTAGCAGAAACAATTGACTAGCTTCTCTCTCTCTCTCTCTCTCTCTCTCTCTCTCTCTCTCTCAATCTCTGCTCACTCGCTCTCCCCCCTCTCTCTCTCTCTCTCTCTATCTCCCCCTCTTTCTTTCTCTCTCACCCCCTCTCTCTCACCCCCTCTCTCTCTCTCCCTCCCCCTCTCTCTCTCCCTCTCCCCCTCTCTCTCTCTCTCTCCCACTCTCTCTCTCCCCCCCCCCCCTCTCACTTATACGAGCATAGAGCACCACAATGTGGGGGTAGGAAGCACCATTTTGACTGACAGAAAATTGTATTTTAAGGTATTTTTAGAGGACAATAAAGAGATAAAATGGTATGAAACTTCAATTAGACTTCCAGTAACCCACATGGATACACTTTTACTAGTAATAATTTAGGATTGCATATTCTTTCTTGCATAAGCCCAACGTGACTGGTTCTCTTTAATAGCAATGATGTTTTGCCTTTTAAATCCTTGCTAGCGTAACTGTGCATAGATCGTGTGTAAGCATGGGCAGGTCCTGGTACTGCAATCAAAATTCCACCCACAAACAAGAGGGTCATGTGATGCCTCATAGGCCATGCTGCATGTGCATTGTTAAGATGACCATTGGGAGCCTTGCCCATAGTAGCCCAGATCAGATGTCAGTCTTAGGTCAGTGGCACAGGCACTGCTAGCTGACCATTGACCAGCAGGACTGGTCCAACGGACCTTGTCTAATCACGATCAGGCGGGTCCTGGTGACCATTATTCCCTACATTTCTAGTCCGAGGAGTAAGGTTAATCCTCCCTAATGGGGACAGAGGCAACAAAAATTAGACTGGAGTCTGGCTTTAAAATAATAAAATGGAAACCCTATAGGGATTTTCTTTTTTTAACAGACGAGGGGGGAAATTCTATCCAACAGAAAGACAAAATTAAGGAAAACATTTATACTGGTGAATACTGCACTTATTCTGCATTTCTCACTAAAAGCTTCTTGTGGAGTTGCACTTTAAAACAGAAAGTAAATATAATGACAATATATCAGATTGCAGTACATACAGGGGTTTGCTAGCCACAAAAAGGATGTAAATTCTTTATTCAGTGCGATTTAGATTTTTATGATATATTTAATTTATATATTCAATAAGCACTTATTAATTAGTCAGTAAGGGTCATTTACTAACTTAAAAGTGCTGAGTCGGCAGGCGCCAGGAGGTGGGCACAGTCCTGACCCAGAATACGGCGCTGTGTCCTGGCGGTCCTTTTTTGATGTTTGTAAATGAGCCTTGGTGAGTAGTCTGTTCTCAGGAGACAGCTGCACATAGTAAATAGGTTGATGTTACTGCACCTACTGAAAATAATTTACTGTTTCAAAAAAGGCGAGGTCAGCCATTTAACGTGAGACTGTGGAAGAAGCCATATTGTGACTGCAGGTTATTGGTCCAATAGGATTCAGCGATAATACAAAATCCTTGTACAGTGCTGTGGAATATGGTGGTGCTATGTAAATAAACAATATCGCCGCCGTGGTGATAGGCTGCACTCTCAGTGATATTACTGGTCTCTAGTAAATCTATAGGCTGCATTCCTATTGAGGTCACTGGTCTCTAGTGAATGGATAGGCTGCATTCCCCATGAGGTCACTGGTCTCTAGTGAATGGATAGGCTGCATTCCCCATGAGGTCACTGGTCTCTAGTGAATTGATAGGCTGCATTCCCATTGAGGTCACCGATTTCTAATGAATTAATAGGCTGCATTCCCATTGAGGTCACCAATTTCTAGCGAATTGATAGGCTGCATTCCCATTGAGGTCACTGGTCTCTAGTGAATGGATAGGCTGCATTGCCATTGAGGTCACCAATTTCTAATGAATTGATAGGCTGCATTCCCATTGAGGTCACTGGTCTCTAGTGAATGGATAGGCTGCATTCCTATTGAGGTCACTGGTCTCTAGTGAATGGATAGGCTGCTTTCCCATTGAGGTCACTGGTCTCTAGTGAATGGATAGGCTGTATTCTCATTGAGGTTACTGGTCTGTAGTAAATGAATAGGCTGCATTCTCATTGAGGTCACTGGTCTCTAGTGAATGGATAGGCTGCATTCCCATTGAGGTCACCGATTTCTAGTGAATTGATATGCTGCTTTCCCATTGAGGTCACTGGTCTCTAGTGAATGGATAGGCTTCATTCTCAGTGATGTTAACGGTCTCTAGTGAATGGATAGGCTGCATTCTCAGTGATGTCACTGGTCTCTAGTGAATGGATAGGCTGTATTCTCAGTGATGTCACTGGTCTCTAGTGAATGGATAGGCTGTATTCTCAGTGATGTCACTGGTCTCTAGTGAATGGATAGGCTGCATTCTCAGTGATATCACTGGTCTCTAGTGAATGGATAGGCTGCATTCTCAGTGATGTCACTGGTCTCTAGTGAATGGATAGGCTGCATTCTCAGTGATGTCACTGGTCTCTAGTGAATGGATAGGCTGCATTCTCAGTGATGTCACTGGTCTCTAGTGAATGGATAGGCTGCATTCCCAGTGATGTCACTGGTCTCTAGTGAATGGATAGGCTGCATTCTCAGTGATGTCACTGGTCTCTAGTGAACGGATAGGCTCCAAAATTGTTCACTTCACTTCAAGATTGACAGTGATTAAACATTTTCTCCATCATTGCCGAGTCTAAATGGCTGACCTAGACGCGTTTATTGAAACTCGCATAGATGCTTCCTTTGCACACGTCTGCACACAACATTTACATTTTATGCACATATTTACCTTCTTATACGGCTAGACTTACAGACACCTGTAGAAATATATGTGTGTAGGTGCCTACAGCATAACAAAGCTGAATATACAGGACTAGCCTATGTTATGGTTTACTTCCGTAGTACGTTTGCTGATTACTGACTGTTCTTTGTCATACTTTATCTGTCATGTAGCAGCTGGCTTCATATTACAATAAATTCACATGATTTAATATTGTAATGTTTCTGAGTGCTTTGGTTCCTTAATGTGAAGACTGAATTAACGCCCAATATCCCCATACCAGCCTGGCAGTTGGAATGTTTTTTTTTTTTTACTATGTATTTTAAATTTGGAAAGACATTTGCTGTCTATTCAGCTCTGAAATTTCAGAATAACACATGTCTGTATAATTATATTTCTTTTACAAAAGGTTCTTTTCTCCAAAATACGACGACGGTGGATACCATAGGTGTACATTCCGTTTGTATGTTGTACAAAATGAGAGCAAGCATGTAAATTGCAAAGAAAGGTATGCAAGATACACTCTAACATATATATCAGCCATTCTCAAACTTTTTACCCAAGAGGAAACTTTGAAAGAATTTTCAGGTCTCGAGGAACCCATGCAAAAATGTAATTCATCAAAGGGTCAGTAGGAAGAATGTCCCTTCTATTGGTGGTCAGTAGGAAGAACTAAATTCTTACAGTGGTGGTAAAAATGCCACACACAGCGAAATGTTCATTGGTATCATACCACTGGTTCTGCCAAGTGGCACTGGACCTGGAACCATGGAGGCACCATAAGATGGCAGGTCATTAAGCCACAGCTCAAGGAACCACTAACGACCTCTGGAGGAACCCTAGGGTTTTACAGAGCCCTGGTTGAGAATCCCAGATCTATATACATAAAAAGAGACAGTAAGCTGGTTGCTAACATGGCGATAACAGGAATAGGTAACCAAATGGGAGACAGGGTGAAGGTATCGGATCAACCCAAGGATGAGCTTCGGTATGGAGATCACCCTCGGCACCAACAACCCTGTTATTGATAAAGGGTGGCAATATTTCTAACATGATGGTGATGCCCGTAGCATCATGAAGGATGAGGATGGTAGTTTAGGGAGCATGCTAGGTATAAGAATGCAAAGGAGAAAAACACCAGGTTAGATGCGGGGGATCTCAAGGGTGGGGCATTGGTATTAGAGGAGGAAAGAATTGGCTGGGGGGGGGGGGAGAACTAGAAGGAAGTAAAAAATGTAGAAAAAAAGGATAGGAACAAGAGAAGGGGGACTCAGCTCAGCCTATCCAAATCTGATTATCTAACACAGGGTTTCTCAACCCGGGTTCCATGGATCCCTAGGACTCCTTCTGAGGTTGGTAGGGGTTCCTTAAGCAATCGGCAATTTATACCTCTCAGATAAGTTCCCACTGACACCATTGATATTTTTAGCTATCTAGTAAGGGGGGTAATTCTTCCCAATGACCACAAGTGTATGGAGCATTCTTCCCACTGACCATCACACTAATGTAGGGTTTCTCAACCAGAGTTTCATGGATTCCTAGGGTTCCTCCAGAGGTTGTGGGGTTCCATAAGCAATGAGCATTTTTTTCTTCTCAGGTAAGTTCCCACTGACCATCACATTAATGTCATAAGTTGTAGGTATAGTCATTTTTAGCATAGGTTCCCCGAGATTTGAACGTTTTTTCAATGGTTCCTGTCTGTTAAAAAGGCTGCTCTAACACGTTAGGGAGAGTAAAGATCTGTCCAACCTAAGGGCGTGGTTATATTCTAGCCAGGGAGACCATGGGGTTGATTTGCTAAGGGCAAATAGACTGTGCACTTTGCAAAGTGCAATTGCACTCTGCATGTGCAGTTACTCCAGAGCTTAGTAAATGTGGAAAAGTTTACTTTGCAAAGAATACCCAATCAGGTGCAAGGAACATTTTAAAAAAACAGCCATTTTTGCTTGCATATTATTATATGATGGAATTCAGCAGAGCTTTTCCTCATTTACTAAGCTCTGGAGTAACTGCTCTCGCATAGTGCAACTGCACTTTGCAACGTGCACAGTCTATTTTCCTTTAGTACATCAACCCAGGGCCATCTTAATGAATGGGCATACCTGGGCACTGCCCAGGGGCCCCAAGTACATGGGGGGCCCATGATCAGGGCCAGGAAAAGTGGGGGCAGGCGCTGTGTTGGGGGGTGCACTGGCAATTTGTCCGCTCGTGCCACTCTTCGACAGGAGTAACTGCAATGTCCCTACTATCAGAAGGAGCAGCGGCTAGAGCAAGGGTTCAGCTTTCATCTCCCTCCTGCAGGGGACAGAATAGAGCCGGCACTGAGACTGAGAACTCATCTCAGTCTCAGAGCAAGAGAGGAAGGAGATGCTGCCTTCATTGAAGTTGGGAACAGCATTTGTGATCTGTAAGCACAAGGGGGAAGGGGGAAGGGGGAGGGACACAACTCTGATGGGTGGGGACACGTGATGTATGGGAGACTGTGATGGGGACACTGATGGGGACCCCTGATGTATGGGGACACTGATTGTGGAACCTGATGTAGGGGACACTGTGATGGGGTAACCTGATGTAAGGGGGCACTGTCATGGAAACACCTGATGTATACGGGGACACTGTCATGGAAACACCTGATGTATACGGGGACACTGTCAAGGGGATGTCATGTCAATGTACAGTATATGGGCACTGTCATGGGAACACCTGATGTATAAGGGCACTGTGATAGGGGAACCTGATGTAAGGGGGCACGGTGATGGGGACACCTGATGAAGGCTGGTAGGGGCCCTAGTGCATTAATTTGCCCAGAGGCCCATGATGGCACTGCATCAACCCCCATGTTTTTTAGAAATTTGAGCATCATTTAATATGGATGTAAGTTGTGCACCATGGTATCCATTATCCATTTCTCCACGCCAATGAAGATCAGGGAAAGCTGTTTCTATGCCTTAGCAATTGTTTAGCGGGTAGCTAAGAAGATAAAGGTAACCGCTTTCTGCTCAACTTTAGTGAGAACAGAGACTTGTCTATGCAGAGTGATGGGCTCGAGAGCGCGCCCACACGTGTCCCCATAGCACAGGGCTTTAATATAAGGGCACCCTTATAAGAAGAGCAGAGAGCGCACCGAAAGAAGAGCATTGCAGAGAGCAAGTAAGCTTAACATGTTTTTTTATTACTCATTACTTTTAAGGCTTTGTCCACTTTTGCGTTTTTTTTTTTTTTGGAAGAAACATATTGACATTATTTGGAATAGAAGCGAATAGGACAATAGATGCAATGATGTGTGTAATATGGGCTCACTGATGCAACAACATGCTGTTTCCAGTGTTTAGTAATACATGTAATATGTAGATCCCTATGATCTATGTTACCGTCCAGTTGCTGACCATATTATATCTATGTATAGTATACACCCTGTCAGTGGCGTATCAACCGCAACAGCTGCCACCCACACCCCCCACCCCCATGCTACGCCACTGCACTCTATAAACATACTGAGGGGAATTTACTAAGATTGGAGCAAGCAGCTTCTATGTTTCATTTTTCGAAACTCAACTGAACAAGCTGAAAGTGGTTCTAAAGCCTTAGGCCCCTCCTCTTCCTTATACTTACCTGAGCCCGATCCGATCCAGCGATATGCACGAGAGCTCTCGCTGCTGTCTCCCTCCACAAGTGATAGCAGCGGGAGAGATTTGCTCCCACTGCTATAAATCAAATGCTGGGGGCGGGGCCGAGTCTCCCGCTCTGTGTCAATAGACACAGACAGGGTGGTTTGGGAGAGCGAGCACGCAAAGGAGCCCCCCCTGGAAAGCGGCCTGACATCACAGAGCCGGTCCAGGCTCGGGCAAGATCGCGACAATGGATTTGGGATCCACCCACATGCCTGGACTGCAGACATCCCAACCTGCAAAAGCTCATTTCAGGGAGGTGACGCTTTGCGCTTGCGCCATCCCCTGTCGACTGGGCAAGAGGACATGGGGGGGCAGAGCAGAAAATGGTGGCTGACAGCAGCTTTCTGCTCACGGAGCCCTGAGAACCGATCGATCGGCTGTGTTTGATCCCTCGGTTCTCAGTGTTAGAGCCAGTGGAGGACATAGGCAGCATCCACTTAGGGAAGTATGGGGGTATACAATATAATATAATGCCCATGCCATGTCGATATGGGTATACAATATAATCTAGTGCCCTTGCCATGTCTATGAGGGGTATACAATATAATCTAGTGCCCTTGCCATGTCTATGAGGGGTATACAATATAATCTAGTGCCCATGCTATGTCTATGGGGGTATACAATATAATCTGGTGCCCATGCCATGTCTATGGGGGGTATACAATATAATCTAGTGCCCATGCCATGTCTATGGGGGTATACAATATAATCTAGTGCCCATGCTATGTATTTAAGGGTATACAATATAATCTAGTGCCCTTGCCATGTCTATGGGGGTATACAATATAATCTAGCGCCCATGCCATGTCTATGAGGGGTATACAATATAATCTAGTGTCCATGTCATGTCTACGGGGGCACACAATATAATCTAGTGCCCATGCTATGTATTTAAGGGTATACAATATAATCTAGTGCCCATGCCATGTCTATGGGGGTATACGATATAATTTAGTGCCCATGCCATGTCTATGGGGGTATACAATATAATCTAGTGCCCATGCCATGTCTATGAGGGGGGGGGGGGGGCTAATCAATATAATGTAGTGCCCATGCCATGTCTATGAGGGGTATACAATATAATCTAGTGCCGATACCATGTCTATGGGGGGGGGGGTATACAATACAATATAGTGCCCATGCCATGTCTATGAGGGGTATACAATATAATCTAGTGCCCATACCATGTCTATGGGGGTATACAATATAATATAGTGCCCGTGCCATGTCTATGAGGGGTATACAATATAATCTAGTGCCTATGTCATGTCTTTAGGTGGGGGGTATACAACATGGTATGATAATACGGACATCTCCAGCTACAATTATTATTTGGTATCAGTGACTTTTGGTATCTCGGTCACCATGGTGACTCATCTAACAGTCCTGCTTAGAGACGCTGTGAGCCGCGGGTGCTGCCGGGAGCTGTAGTCCGTCGGGGAGAGGCGCGCCGCGTGAGCTGCTGGAGGAGGCGACAACTTGGAACTACAGTTCCCGTTATCCACAGTCCTACCTGCGACGTCATTCCCGGAAATGGCGGAGGATGGGAAGGAGGCTGAGAGGTGAGAGGAACCCGGGACTTTAGGGGGTGTTACTATGGAAACAGGCTAGTCTGGCTGGTTGTTTCTATGGCAGCCTGGTGAGTGCTGTATGGAGACAGGCGTAGGCCTGCGTGCTGGGCCCTGAGGTGTCTGTCCTGTCAGAGATGGATACCATGGGCTCTGTGAGTGTCCTTACTAGGTGTTCACAGGACCATACCAACCCCAGCCTGAGCAGAGTAATAGAGGGGGAGGGGGGCTCATTTCTGGCTGTGTTACTTCATGAAGACATCTCCTCAGTGGACAGGAAAATGAAAACCCCCTTGAAGCACAGCAAAGGACCACCCTGGGTCCTGGTAACGCCAGCCACCTACAAGGCCCAATTCACACCTTCTGCGGCAGAAACGCTAAAATGCGAATCGCAGTTGTTATTCCTTAATGGCACCCCAATGGCGGTCAGGAAACACGTGACAAAATTTGCAAAAATGGGCAAAGCTCACCGCCAAAACAAGTGCAGGAACTACTTTGGCGTGTTTGTCACACATAGGGCAGCGACAAACATGCAAAAAACAAAACAAATAATAATACTATGCTTTGTGCAGATGTGAAGGCCCCCCGAGTCTAGGTTCACACCATTGCAGGTACTGGAATGCTGGTAAATCTCACGCCTTCCCCACACCCGCTGCAGACACACCTCTTTAGTAGACACACGGGGCTCCATTAATCCTTATGTATTTTTATTTCAGTGTGTTATTGGGTGTGCAAAACCATTTGGTGCAATAGTCCCATGCGGTTTCCGTTCAGCTGCCCTGTGAGGGCATTTTAGATTAAGGTTCGGGGACCCTTCCCTGCACTTCCCACAGGTCAAGCAGCCCATTCTAATGAACGGGTTGCTGTGCCTGTGCATTCCTGGCATGCAGGAAACGCAAAGATGTGAACTTAGACTAAGTGACCTGGAGCCCCCTTGGTGTTGGAGCCCCCTGGTGTTGGAGCTAGGCTCTGTTTGTTATTTTCAGTGATAAAAGTAGTTTGAAAAGAAATTGTAGTGCCTCCTACATTGGTGGTCAAAAGGAAAAAGTATTCCCTACATTGGTAGTCAGAAGGCGGATGGTTCCCTAAATTGATAGTCGGAAGGAGAAGGGTTCCCTACATGTTTGGTCAAAAGGAGAAGGGTTCCCTACATTGGTGGTCAGCAGGAGAAGGGTTCTCTACATTGGTGGTCAGCAGGAGAAGGGTTCCCCTACATTGGTGGTCAGAAAAAGAAGGGTTCTCTACATTGGTGGTCAGCAGGAGAAGGGTTCTCTACATTGGTGGTCAGCAGGAGAAGGGTTCCCCTACATTGGTGGTCAGAAAGAGAAGGGTTCTCTACATTGGTGGTCAGAAAGAGAAGGGTTCTCTACATTGGTGGTCAGCAGGAGAAGGGTTCTCTACATTGGTGGTCAGCAGGAGAAGGGTTCTCTACATTGGTGGTCAGCAGGAGAAGGGTTCCCCTACATTGGTGGTCAGAAAGAGAAGGGTTCTCTACATTGGTGGTCAGAAAGAGAAGGGTTCTCTACATTGGTGGTCAGCAGGAGAAGGGTTCTCTACATTGGTGGTCAGCAGGAGAAGGGTTCTCTACATTGGTGGTCAGCAGGAGAAGGGTTCTCTACATTGGTGGTCAGCAGGAGAAGGGTTCTCTACATTGGCGAGGAAAGTGTAAAATAGCACTGGACCTCTAGGACTAACTCCCTGGAATTGCTATTCTAAAGTATTGATGTTGATGTAAATAATCTGGCAGGCAGCTTCTACATCCCATAAGATCTCTACGGACTTCTTTGCTTGTAATATAATGTAACAAAAATGGAATCTGAAGCGCAACACCACTGCTAAGAGGTCCAGATACAGCTTTATTCCGATAGGTCAGGGCGTCAATCCAAAAAGTAACCAACACTTTTCAGGGAGTCTAAAGCCTCGTACACGCGATCGGATTTTCCGACAGGAAATGTGTGATGGCGGGCTTTAAAATTTTCCACGGACAAATGTCTGTTGTCGGATTTTCAGATCGTGTGCACACAAGTCCGTCGGACAAAAGTCCAAAGTACAAACACGCATGCTCGGAAGCAAGGAAGAGCCGAAAGCGGTCGGTCTTGTAAACTAGCGTTCGTAATGGAGAATTAACATTCGTGACGCGGCAAATTATGAAATCTGGAAATGCAGCGCACAATTCTCTTTAATGGGATAATAATGAAGCTGATTTGCTGGTGATACTGATGGAGTTATTGCAAACAAATTTTCAAAGGCTTTTATTTTCTAGTGATATCAAGAATAATATTTTTATGCTTGTTTTTTTTTTTTTTTTTTGGTGCAAGTTACCACAACCCCATTATCCCGTAGTTTATAAGATCAAAGATACAACTATGTTGGTGTCCGTTGTCAATTTTATATTGTATTTTTTTAAATGTAACTGCCGACTCCCAAACTGTCATTTGAAGCAAAACACATAGCCAAGTATTATTCTACACAATTCTTTTATTGTGCATTAAAAAAAGAAAACAAATAAAATTAGACATGCCAATAGAAATATAAGCGGAGTTCCACCCTAAAGTGGAACTTCCGCTCATCGAAACCCTCTCCCCTCCGGTGTTATATTTGGCACCTTTCACGGGAGTCTATGCCTCTTCCTGTTACGTTGCGCTGTCTGCCAGGACACACGCGGGTCTCAGCAGACAGCGCTGACGATTCTCATTGCGCTGCGCGACTCGTGCATTCGCAGTAGGGAACCGGGAAGTGAAGCCGCAACGCTTCACTTCCTGATTCCCTCACCGAGAATGGCGCCGGCAGCAGCAGAGAGCCGAGCGATTGATCGGCCTCTGCTGCCGACATCGCTGGACCCTGTGACAGGTAAGTGTCCATTTGTTAAAAGTCAGCAGCTGCAGTATTTGTAGTTGCTGGCTTTTAAAAAAAAAAATTTACAGGTACAGTCCCGCTTTAACCAAAAAGTGCATTCTATGCATCCAAAAATCTAGAAAATATACCAAATCAAATCATTATTCAACCAAAAAATAAAATAAAAGCCTCATGCATGTGTCCTGCTTCTTAATATAGGGGGTCAGCAATGCCAAGAGTTGGTGAAAGCAGGGGTCTGCCATCCGCAGATAAGTCCAAAAATCTGGATTATTCTCCTGGAGCTCCCGCAGCAAAGGCATATGACATAATTGGCCATGATTAATAAAGCAACCAATTTTTGGTCCAAGAAATCCTGCTGTTCCTGTACTGGTCTTGGGTCAAAGCAATAACTCCAAGGCCAATAATAAATAACACGTTATCTCCTCCGATTCCACAACATGGCTGGTTGACAAACGGCCATTCAGAAAACAACTGAAAAATGCGAAATGAAAAGCGCGAAATCAACACTCCCCAAACTTCTAACACGAAATTAGCAGAAGGAGCACAAAGGGTGGCGCCTGACAATTGAACTTCCTTTTTTGGCTCGTGGTACGTCTAGTACATCACTACGTTCGTGTTTGTTGGCCGACAATTGTGTACCGTTTGTATGCAAGACAAAATCCCGGCACACGCCTTGGGACAAAAGTCAGAGGTTTTGTCTGCGGAAAATCCTATCGTGTGTACAAGGCTTAAGAGCCCTCTTCTTACCAGAGCTAGAAAAAACATAAGAACATCTCCATTCCAATCCAATAACTTGGGGTTATATTTAAAACAAAATAGTATTGGAAGTATCAAAATTAAAGTGGTTGTAAAGGCTGAAGGCTTCTTTCACACCACAAAAATGCACTCCGGATGCATTTCTGCTTGCAGTTTTCACCACTCTCCATTCCAGTATGTTTTTGATGTGTTTTGCTGTGTACGGTTCTGTGCAGAATAAATGCAGCATGTTATACTTTTTTTTTTTTTTCTGCACCAGAAACGCACTGGAACAGAAGAAAAAGTTTCACCTTTAGTTATATTTTAATATGTGGATAAAGGAGGGAGGCAAAATAGAAACTGCTTAACCGTTTAGCGACCACCCGCTGTAGATTTACTGTGGCAGGGTGGCTGCTCTGCACCAGACGTACGGTACATGATCTGACACTTCCGGGGCGTGCGCGCACGCCGCCGGCGACCGCTGCTGTGTCCAATCACAGCGGGAGCCAATCAGTGGGTCCAATCTGGCCCTTCGATCGTTCAGGAGAAAAGCAGAACGGCGCTCTGCCTATGTAAACAAGGCAGATCGCCGTTCTGTGGAGGGGAATGTGCTGATCCTATGTCCCTGCTAAGCAGCAATCTTTACATTCCCGCCAGTCAAAGCACCTCCCCCACAGTTAGAAAGCACTCCCAGGGAACACATTTGATCCTTTGATCGTCCCTAATTTTGACCCCTTCCCTCCCAGTGTCATTAGTACAGTGACAGTGCATATTTTTTTTAGCACTGATCACCGTATTGGTGTCACTGGTCCCCAAAAAGTGTCAGGTGTCCGATTTGTCCACCGCAATGTCACAGTCCCACTATAAGGCTTGATTCACACTAATGCGTTTTTTTGATGCTTTTTGCAGAAATGCAGGGAAATTTTTTAACATGGGTTCCTATGGAACATGTTCACATCAATGCATTTTGGTGCCTCTGCATTTTTGGAAAGGGACGGGGACCTTTTTTCATGCAAAATGCAGCGTTTTGCATGTAATAGAATTCAATGGACCCTCATCCAAAACGCAAAAAGTACCACGTTTTTGCCGCGATTTTATTTATTTTTACATAGGGGGCCCCTTCCTTAGCAACCAGCTATATACAGTGTAAAAAACAAAATGCAAATCGTGGTAAAAAGCACTGCAGAAACTCTCAAAAGCAACATGCATAGATGTGAATCGAGCCTAAGTCGCTGATCACCGCCATTACTAGTAAAAAAATAAATAAATAAAAATATCCCATAGTTTGTAGACGCTGTAACTTTTGCGCAAACCGATTGATATAAACTTATTGTGATTTTTTTTTTTTTTTTACCAAAACTATGTAGCAGAATACATATCGGCCTAAATTGATGAAGAAATTAAATTTTTTTACATTTTTTTTATTGGGTGTTTTATAGCAAAAAGTAAAAAAAAAATATATATATATTTTTTCAAAATTGTTCCTTTTTTTTTTCTTTTGTATAAAGCGCAAAAAAAAAACGCAGAGGCGATCAAATACCACCAAAACAAAGCTATATTTGTGGTGAAATAAAGGGACATCAAATTTTATTTGGGTACAGCGTCGCAGGACTGCACAGTTGTCATGAAGGGGGGTAAACCTTCCGGAGCTGAAGTGGTTAAACTCCAGCTTTATTATACATTGTAAATGCCATTCCTTGTAAACATACAGAATGTTAGCCTGAGTATATGACAGGTGCACTTGAACTGTTTTGTTGTGTTGTGTGACATGGGACGTGTCCTGGGATCAGGCATGTTTGTAGTGATTGGCGCTGTGTGCGGGTCTGGGCTTTCCATATTTATCACCTGCACGCTATTAATATCAGCCTGGAACCTAATCTCCCCCTGCGGAGGGGGACACACTGGACTTCCCGGGATGAGCCTGCCTGTGTGTCCGGGCTCCGGGGTGACCGCTTGTTGGAATCTCAGGGCGCACAACAGGTGAGTGACACTTACCTGACCGGTGACCACACTGCCCCCTAGCCGTAGCAGAATAGGCTGCCATGTTGTGGTGATCCTTGTCAGTCTGTAGTGGAGGGATTGAGCGCTGCCTCTTGGGTGTCACTGCTGCTTAGTACACAATGTCACTGACACTTCACAGACCTAAACAAGATTGCAGGGAGAGCGTAGGGATCATGTGACACAAGCATTACTCCACTCAGAGCTGGAGAATTCTTTTTCTGCCGTGTTGATGATTTTGTGTGTCTTTGGCTTCCTAAAGCTGAACTTTTGAAACAAACATTTGAAATGCATGTGAGCTGTTTTACCTGATGCAGACAGCACAGCCCGGTCCTCCACCTCGCTGCATTTAAAAGAGAAGTATGGCCAAAGCTAAAGTCCGCTTTCAGCTGACGTAGCAGAGGCGCTCCGGGCTCTGGGGAAGGATCCTGACAATATTGTTTGGATTCACCCAGCTGCCTGATTCACAGCTGGCTCCACCTCTCAGCGTGCGGCTCTCCAGCCCAGCATTCCCAGTGGGCACTGGGGGCGGGAGAGCGGTAACTGACAGTCACTGCTCTCTGCTCAAACCAGACCAAGAACTGAGCGATCAACGGTCATGCGATTGCGCAGTTCTCTTATGCCGAGTACACACAATCTGAATCTCCGCAAAACCGTGGATTTTTTTTCCGAAGGATGTTGGCTCAAACTTGTCTTTGTAGTGATATAATATATCGTGGGTAGATGGTTTGTAGTTATTAATAAGTATTGTTCCGCAGCAACCCAATTCTTCCAGAGAGATGCAAATTTATTGGCTTCCAACACAGAACAGTCTTGCAACAGATGATAAAAATCCAACAGAGTATATAATGACAACGAATATTTTTCCTAGACCTATGCCTTCATAATCACACACCCTCCTGAGACAGAATAGACTGAACACAAGGTTATATTCAGCTGCAGTCATAAACTGCCCTAATGTGCATTCTTGCATACTAAGGCCCCTTTCACACTGGGGCGGGAGCCGCGGCGATGGTAAAGCAGCGCTATATTTAGCGCTGCTTTACCGTCGTTTTAGCCGCGGTATTCAGCCGCTCGCGGGGCGCTTTTACCCCCCGCGAGCGCCCGAAAAAGGGTTAAAATCCCCCGCAAAGCGCTGCCGTAGCGACGCTTTGCGGTGGTATTGCCGCGGTATTACCGCGGTAACCCATTGAAATCAATGGGTAGGAGCGGTGAATACACCGCTCCTATACCGCTCCAAAGATGCTGCTAGCAGGACTTTTTTTACCGTCCTGCTAGCGCACCGCTCCAGTGTGAAAGCCCGCCGGCTTTCACACTGGAGTAAATGGGGCCGGATTTTCCAGGCCTCAGTGTGAAAGGGGCCTAACATCAACATAGCCCAGAGTCATTATCTGTTCCCTTTGATATGTGGAGTAATTCTTGTTTGGCCACTTCCCCTTTGATCAACAAGTCCCCTTTGATATGTGTAATTAGGTTAACAGGTAACATTGTCAACTGAAATCTGGCCTGGTCAATCTTATACTGTATGTGTACATATATATATATAATACAGTACATATATATATATTGTATATGTACTGTATGTGTACATATATAAAAATAATATAAAATCCCACATAAATCGGCCAACACATTACAACAGTCTTGCATACATGGTGTAATAAAAAGCGAATACCGCGCTAACCTAATAATACCTAAAAAAAAAATAAAAAAAAGTGTTAAATAGCTGCAGCTCAAATTTGTGAGATATGCACAAACACAGTAAGTAGAATAAAGAAGAAAGAGCTGCGCAGAAATGTGAAAAAAAAAAAAGTGAATGAATATATGTGGTATAACACAACCAAATGTGAACAGCGCTATAAGCATCAAATGAAAAGTCTTTATATACGCTATATACTCGAGTATAAGCCGAGTTTTTCAGCACATTTTTTTTTGTGCCGAAAGTGCCCCCCTCGGCTTATACTTAAGTAAAGCACTACTGCAGCAGAAAATGACATTTTCCGAACCAACTTTGGGGCCCCATATCTGAGGGCCACTTAGTGCTAGGAACCCTTGCTTGGGTTCCTAGCACTAAGTGGCCCCGAGATACAGGGCCCCAAAGTCAGTCAATTGTGGCCATCTGCAGCAATGACATTTCGGGACCCTTTGGGTCCAGAGACCCCCAAATTTTGGCTGCGGCTAGGGGGCATCTAGTCAATAAGTTTTCCCAGTTTTTTGTGGTAAAATTAGGTGCCTCGGCTTATATTCGGGTCGACTTATACTCGAGTATATACGGTAATATAGAAAACAGTCCAGTGATGTGAGTGAAGATGGAAATAAACTGCTCCGTGCAAAAAAAAACAAATGCTGTGAGCCTCCACTGCACACAATGCGCGCTTACCAGAGGGCAAGCTTTGACAAGCCTGTATGATTGGTCAGCGACTGGACATCAATCCAGCAGAAGCAGCAAACTCTCTATGGACACACTGAAGCCAAGCCAGGAACCTCAACTCAACGGGTATAACCAGCAACACAGCAATTAGGAACCCAGGAAAGTAAAGAGAAGCTCTCTATACTGTGAATCCATAAGGCCAGCTTGCACAAGAGTACACTGCAATGACGTCAGTACGTCTGCCTCCCGACGCACGTTTCGTCATAAAATGACGTCATCTTGGGGAATGTCTTGTCTTGCATACACACAGTCACACAAATGTCGACCCAAAATTCCGAACGTGAGAACGCGGTGACGTACGACGAGCTGAGAAAAAGGAAGTTCAATAGCCAATGGTGCTCCTTCTGCTTGATTCCGAACATGCGTGGACTTTTGTGCGACGGACTTGTGTACACACGATCGGACTTTCCGACAACAAAGTGAAGTTGGCGGAAAATTTGAGAACCTGCTCTCAAATATTTGTTGGCGGAAATTCCGACAGCAAATGTTCGATGGAGCATACACACGGTCAGACTTTCCAACAACAAGCTCACTTTGAACATTTTCCCTCAGAAAGTCCAACTGTGTGTAGGCGGCATTAGAGCCAACATGGGACAGCTGCAGCACACAGGTGAGTATGGATGTTGTGTTTTGTTTTTTTCTTTTATAAACCCCATACATCTCTTTTAGGCTGATTTCATACGGGCCTTCTCTGTAATGCGCATCCCGCCTTCTCAGCAGGGAATCTCTTTGCTGATCCACACTGAGCAGGCAGATGACAGCTCTGGGTCCACTCCGCTATGCAGAGCCGACACGGATACAGCCCTGCTGTTCTCTATGGGGCTGTCAGATGGAAATGGACTGTTCCCATCCGACTGTCATCTGGTCCGCCAGACAGATGGGGAATGGATCCCTTATCCGTCCGTTTTTGGTGGACTGGATCAGATTGGATGCCGGCAGGTGTTAGCGGACACATCTCCACTGACATCTGCTGCTTCATAGAGAGCAATGGGTGGTCCGATCGGGTCTGCCCGACAGGTGGACCTGATCGGACCACCCGTGTGAAACCAGAATGAAGCAATACAACATGGTCTCTGATCCAGTCCCAGCCTGCTAATTAGGTAATGCAGAGGTCCTGTATCTTTTCACAGGGTGATGAGGGAGTCTCTTTAACCCCCCCCCCCCAACCACCACTATATCCTTTATTAACCCCATAGCAGCCTCCTTAGCCAATCCTTGTCATACTTGTGACCTCCTCCCTGGCAGGACAGCTACAAGTGCTGTAAAATCCTGTTGTCTTGGGTCACTCAGGTTGCTGACAGAAACACTGCAGAACGTCACTTGCCAGTGAGAGAGCGCCCCCTCTCTCCTCCAGCCTGTGTGGCACCTTTTAGGAGTGACCTTTGAAACCAGGTGAGTATTTCTGTGCTCTGTCCTGCATATCGATCCTCCTGTCCCTGGCGAGTTGGCACCAGCAACTATCGCAAGTATGACATGGGCCTTCATAGTACAGGCAATGAATTAGCTCAAATGGCAGTGAAGGCAGTCTAAATGATGGACAAATAAAATATATCTTGGAATCTAATTGTGCTGCGTGGGCATTGATGCGCTTATTTCTGCCTTTGTTGTATCACAATATTTGAACATTATATAATTCTGCTGTTCTGTTTCTTCTTTTACTTTGTCACCAGCAGCGCGGACTCCAGTCATGGCTTGCTCCCCCCAGTTAGCCCAGGACAAAGTAGACGACGGCGGACGACCAGTCAGTGTAAATCAGAGCCGCCTCTGCTGCGGACCAGCAAGAGGACAATCTACACAGCTGGGCGCCCACCCTGGTACAACGAACATGGCACTCAGTCCAAGGAGGCGTTTGTAATAGGTGAGAAGAAAAAGAATTGGTCATTAGTTCTAGGTCACCACATCCCAAAATTAATAGAAAAAACATGAAATAGACAATAAAAGACTTAAGTCATCAAGGACAAAAGAATACATCGATATTGATACATTTGGTTGAATTTACATAATACGTGCAGACACAATTGGGCTTAATGGATGAACCCACTATCCATTAAGCCTAATTGTGTCTGCACGTATTATGTAAATTCAACCAAATGTATCGATATTGATGTATTCTTTTGTCCTTGACGACTTAAGTCTTTTATTCAATATATGCTTTTTGTAATAAATGTACTATATTTGATATAAAATATTGCTCTTGGTCACTTTTAAAGTCACACCCACCAATGGGGGTTTCATGTTCTTTCTAGTTATAGGTGAGAATGGCACTGCAAGCATTGGGGTGGCTGAGGACAGCTGGCAGCTTAGTACATTATCATTATTAGACAGAATGTATATACTGCCTACAGTTTGCATAGTGCTTTACCATATGAAGGGATACAGTTATGCCATGTACACACGGTCGAAAATTCCGACGGGAAAGGTCCGATCAGATTATGTTTTTTGGAAAATCCGATCGTGTGTGGGCTCTATCGGATTTTTTTCCATCGGAAAGTCCGACAGAAAAAATTTGAGAGCAGGATCTAAAATTTTCCGACAAAAAAATCAGATCGGACTTTTTCCGATCGTTTGTAGAGAATTCCGACGGACAAAGTGCCACGCATGCTTAGATCAAATTACGAGACTAAAGCTATTGGCTACTAGCCTCTACGTAGTTCCGTCGTACGCAACGAACGTCACCACATTCCGAACGATCGGATTTTCCGACAACTTTGTCCGATCGTGTGTATGCAACACCAGTTTCGGACAAAATCCGTCGACAAAATCCGTTGGAAAAAACCTGATGGATTTTGTTGTCGGAATGTCCGACCGTGGGCATTACAAGTTCATGAGGGCTGTATTTTTGGAAGAATTGGAATTGCTGGGAAATAAGTAGAACATTGCCATTGCTGACCTCCAGTGCTAGGTGCCTGTCATTCTGATATTCTGGTTTCAGAGGCCCAGCCCAGCACCCTTACTCCCCCCCCCCTTTTCCCCCATGTCCCGCTTTCACAGCCAGTGGGGGATCTTCTCCCCCCGCTAGCTGTCAAAATTTAAGAAAAACGCCCAGCCGCATCACTCATTCACAGTGTTCTATGAATGGAAAACTATAAGTCCCAACAGCCTAAGAGGCTGTCAGCTTGTAGTTCTCCATGAACTACCACGGCACTTGGAGCACTGTGCTAGTTTATTGACTCTTCCTATCAGAATGTATCTGCCTGCCCGTACGAGGTACGAGCAAGCAGATACACTGACAGGTCTGCAGGAGTCCTGCATGGTATCAATGATCTTCTGATTGCTGGTGCAAAGCTTTCCAGGCTACTACAGCAAAAAATAATAATTGCATATTTCTTTACCTGCAAAAAAATGCTTATTTCATTTATTTTTTTGTCAAAAGGTGAATTTATCCTTTATCACTGGGTAGGAAAAGGGGGTCGGGTAAATGTCGGTGCACCCAGCCCCTCATCCAGTTTCTCTTTTCCTTATCTCAGGTCTGGGAGGCGGCAGTGCCTCTGGTAAAACCACAGTGGCCAGAATGATTATAGAAGCCCTGGATGTGCCCTGGGTGGTCCTCCTGTCTATGGACTCCTTCTACAAGGTAATATTTACAGCTCTTTTTGACTATAAAGTGCACTGTGACTATGGATACTTTCCAAAACTTTGCCAAATCACTGAAAATAGTACGGCTCAAGTGCCCCCAAACCTGTATCAGTCAGATCAGCGTGTGGATAGACTGCTGCAGGATGGACAGGATTGGTTTGTCAAGTAGACTTCAACAAAATGGCAACCATCTGCACACTGTTTCATGAATGGGAATGAAATGGGTGAAAGATGGCTTCAGCTTCTGTTCTGCACCTGTAAAGAACTCCTCAGATGTTTTTCTCACTTTTCACGGCATAATCGTAGAGGCCTCTAGAATTAAGCCCCGGAAAGGGTGAAACGTGTCTGAGCCGTTCTCTACAGGTGGAGAACAGAAGCTGAAGCCATCTTTTACCCATTTCATTCACATTCATGCTACAGGGAGTTGGTGTCTGTGTGCAGATGGTCTCCATTTTTTTGCACAAAGAATTTGGGTTTTGTTTCTAACAACTTATGCAGGCCATACATGGTCGAATTTTGAACGAATTTTCTTTTCAAAATCAGAAAGTTTTTTTTTTTTTTGTGATCCGATGGTGCCACCATTGATTTTCGAAATTCGGCCGACCAAGCCTTCAATTTCACCTCATGTTGCTACAGAAAATAATTTTCTTGGCCAGGAATCTTCTTTTCTCTCCGTAAATTTTCTTTTCTTATTACATTTCTCGCACGATTATCCCATCATTGATTAGAAAATCGGTCGTTTTTCAAAAAATTTCCAACATGTCCGATTCCTCAAATTTGATTTCCGAACGAAAATCGGCTGTTGCTGCAGCCCACTAATGGTGCGAAATTCATACCAAAATTTTTAGATACGATTTTCGAAAGAAAATTCTTTCGGAATTCGAACCGTGTATGGCTGGCATTAGAAACACCCGCTGTGTGTTTACTGTATAGGGCTGCAGGCATTTTGGTGCAATAGAAAGTAATAGGGAAAGAGCAAAGACACTTCTGCCTGTGTTGTGACATTATTAAAATCCATTTCTTCACAAGGCTTATACAATGCATCTGGAAAGTATTCACAGCGCTTCACTTTTTCCCTATTTTGTTATGTTGCAGCCGTATTCCAAAATGGATTAAATTTGTTATTTTCCACAAAATTCTACAAATAATACCCCATAATGACAACGTGAAATAAGTTTGTTTGAAATCTTTGCAAATTTTTTAAAAATTAAAAACAAAAAAAAAATCCCATGTACAGAAGTATTCACAGCCTTTGCCGTGACATTCAAAATGGAGCTCAGGTGCATCCTTTCTCCACTGATCATCCTTGAGATGTTTCTACAACATGATTGGACTCCACCTGTGGTAAATTCAGTTGATTGGACACAATTTGGAAAGGCGCACCCCTGTCTATATAAAGGTCCCACAGTTACCAGTGCATCTCAGAGCACAAACCAAGCCATGATGTCCAAGGAATTGTCTGAAACCTCCGAGACAGGATTGTATGGAGGCACAGATCGGGGGAAGGGTACAGAAAAATGTCTGCAGCATTGAAGGTCCCAATGAGCACAGTGGCCTCCATCATCCGTAAATGGAAGAAGTTGGAACCACCAGGACTCTCCCTAGAGCGGGCCGCCCGACCAAACTGAGTGATCGGGGGAGAAGGGCCTTAGTCAGGGAGGTGACCAATAACCCGATGGTCACTCTGACAGATCTCCATCATTTCTCTGTGGAGAGAGGAGAACCTTCCAAAACAATAACCATCTTTGCAGCACTCCACCAATCAGGCCTGTATGGTAGAGTGGTCAGACAGAAGCCACTCCGCAGTAAAAGACACATGACAGCCCACCTGGAGTTTGCAAAAAGGCACCTGAAGGACTCTCAGAACATGAGAAACAAAATTCTCTGTTCTGATGAAACATATCAGGCCTCTTTGGCCTGAATGGCAAGAGTTATTTCTGGAGGAAACCAGGCACCGCTCATCACCTGGCCAATACCATCCCTACAGTAAAGCATGGTGGTGGCAGTATCATGCTGTGGGGATGTTTTTCAGCGTCAGGAACTGGGAGACTAGTCAGGATCGAGGGAAAGATGAATGCAGCAATGTACAGAGACATCCTTGAGGAAAACCTGCTCCAGAACGCTCTGGACCTCCGACTGGGGCGAAGGTTCAACTTCCTACATGAAAATGCCATAAGCACACAGCTAAGATAACAAAGGAGTGGCTACGGGACATCTCTGTGAGTGTTGTTGAGTGGCCCAGCCAGAGCCCAGACTTGAACCTGATCTCTCTCTCTCTCTTTGGAGAGATCTGAAAATGGCTGTGCACCGCCGCTCCCCATCCAACCCGATGGAGCTTGAGAGGTCCTGCAAAGAAGAATAGGAGAAACTGCCCAAAAATAGGTGTGCCAAGCTTGTAGCATCAATACTCAAAAAGACTTGAGGCTGTAATTGGTGCCAAAGGAGCTTCACCAAAGTATTGAACAAAGGCTGTGCATACTTATGTACATGGGATTCCTTTCGTTTTTATTTTTAATAAAAGATTGCAAAGATTTCAAACAAACTTCTTTCATGTTGTCATTATGGGGTATTGTTTGTAGAATTTTGAGGAAAATAATGAATTTAATCCATTCTGGAATAAGGCTGTAAGTTAAAAAACAAAATGTGGAAAAAGTGAAGCGATGTGAATACTTTCCGGATGCACTGTAGAGTTAAATGAGGGTTTGTTTTCAAGTGTTCGTAGCGCTTGTTCAGAATATGTAAATACTTTGGTTTGCATGATCTGGGCGCAGGTTCTCACTTAACAGGTCACTGTGGTCAAACATCAAACTATTAAAAGTGAGGTGTTTAACCTGCCAATTTGTTATAACCATGCACCCCCCTGCTGTGCTATGGAGTTGCATCAGTTCTACAAATTCTATGCCAATGCCCTGCCTCCTTCCTGCTCATTGGACAGAAGGTAAACATTAGCACCCTGGTAATGCCCACCCTGTTTTTTTTTTTAAGTAAACCCACCTGAATAACTCCCCCTTTGGCCAGTCAGCTTACAGAGCAGACACTCCTCGTACAAGCCTGAAACTGTAACCACCTCAATACCGGACACTCTCACCCACTTCCTGCCCAGGCCATTTTCAAGTTTTCAGCGCTGTCACATTTTGAATGACTCAGTCATGCAACACTGTACCCAAATTATTATTATTATACAGGATTTATATAGCAATTACAATTTACGCAGCACTTTACAACTTGAGTGTAGACGGTACAAATACAATACACTTTAATACAGTAGGAAGCTTACAATCTAAGAAATTGAATTTTTTATCATTTTTTTGGGACAAATACATTTTTCTTTTGGTGGTATTTAATCACAGCTGTTTTTTTTTTTTACCTTTTTGCTATATTCCTGAAAAAACTGAACATTTAAAAAAAAAAAAAGTTTTTTTATAAGTTTCTGTTATAAAATTTAGCAAATAAATGTATATAAATTTAGGCCAAATATATGCTGCTACATTTCCTTTGTGAAAATAAACCAAATCAGTGAATATTATTAGTCTGTAGGAAAGTTATGCCACGTTACACACAAGAGGATTTTCCGTCGGAAAAATCTTGGATGGTTTTTTCGACGGAATTCCACTCAAGCTTGGCTTGCCTACACACGGTCGCACAAAAGTTCGCTGAACTTCCGACCGTCAAGAACGCGGTGGCATACAACACTACGACGAGCCGAGAAAATTAAGTTCAATGCTTCCGAGCATGCGTCTAATTGTTTCCGAGCATGCGTAGGAATTTTGCGCGTCGGAATTGGTACAGACGGTCGGAATTTCCGATCGAATACTTTTTCCGACTGAAAAATTGAGAACCTGCTCTCAATCTTTTGCTGGCTGGAATTCGGCCAGCAAAAGTCCGATGGCGCATACACACGGTCGCATTTTGCGACCAAAAGCTCTCATCGGACTTTTGCTGGCGGAATTTCCGATCGTGTGTACATGGCATTAGAGTCCACAAACTATGGTATGTGTGTGTGTGTATATATGTGTGTATATATATATATATATATATATGAAAATTGATTAATCCTGATGTACTGATGGTCTATCTCAATTCTTTTTTTATTATTCTAAACAATTTTTTTTCTTTTTGTTTACAATGTATTCTTTTTTTTTATAATTTTTTTTTTTTTACATACTGTAACCAGAGCAGTGCATTGTTGCCATAGTGCCACTGTACTACTGTGGAGAAGTGATCAGAATTTTGTTTTTACACACTATAATTGCTTATAATAGTGAGGATCACTGTTACAAGCAATAATTTTTATGAATGGCATCCATTTATTCATTGTGTACTGTTGTGAAGCTGTGATTGGCCACAGCTATCACATGGTACATATGCACTGTGATTGGCCCTGTCTGTACCTTGTGGCCATTGTGACCAATCATAGAGAATAACACAATAATTAGCTATAAATGAAAGCCATTCGTTGTGTACAACTGTCATGTGATTGGTCACATCAGTCACCTGGTACTGAGACCAACCCAGTACAGTGATCTGTCATCAGTGGGTGACCAATTGTTCTACAAAGCGGCCCCTAGGTACGTCCACCCATGATAGGAGAGCTCCTACTCAGCCATCATTTGACAATAGGCGTGGTGGGAAGCAGTTAAATAAGCCATCAAAGGTCCTTAAATCTAGCCTGCTTACTCCTGGAAATTATGCCTTTAGTCCCTCCCACTTCATTCAGTTATTGGTAAAGAATGCTAATAATTGGTCAATATAGAAGAGGAAGACTGGGTGGGCCAGAGGTGTATAAGGTATTTGCAGGTTCTGAGGCACCCAGGGAGCTGATTGAGACATGTAAGAGTACACATTCATACCTCCTAGGTACCCACATTACACTACGTAGCCTGAACCCAACTGTGTTTACACTGCGTGAATTCTCTTTTCAGGTGCTGACGGAGGAGCAGCAGATCCTTGCCGCCCGCAACGAGTACAACTTTGATCACCCGGACTCTTTTGATTTTGAGTTGGTCGTTAGTACGCTGAAGAAGCTGAAACAGGGGAAGAGTGTAAAAATTCCCACCTATGACTTCACCACTCACAGCCGAACCAAAGACTGGGTAAGATCAGCCGGTTACATTGGAGGTCACTTCCTTGTTAATTTTGATGAAAGATTATTCCAATGTGCACACATGTTAGTACCTATAGAGGAAGAAACGAGTCAGACACCCAGAGGACTGACGGTCTTAGAGGTTGGCCAAAAGTATCTCTAGTATGGCGCTTCAGTATTACCCCAGGTGATCTTCTTCTATACCAACCTTTCTGGACCTTTTTACCCCAGAGGAACCCCTAAAGTAAGTTTCAGGTCCCGGGACACCCTTACTATAACAAATTAATCAGGGATCAATGGGAAAAATTACCCTTACATCAATAGGACGAATGCAACCCTTACAGTGGTGGTCAAAACCCTTACATACAGCTAAAGGCATATTTGGTGTCATGCTGCTGGACTTACCAATTGGTGTTAGTCCCGGAATAGTGCAGGAACCATTAAATGGGAGGTCAGCCACAGCTCAAGGAAACCCTAGCCATGCAAAATCATTTGACACAGTTCCCCATAAACGTTTACTGTACAAAATAAGGTCCGTTGGCATGGACCATAGGGTGAGTACATGGATTGAAAACTGGCTACAAGGGCGAGTTCAGAGGGTGGTGATAAATGGGGATTACTTGGAATGGTCAGGGGTGGGTAGTGGGGTCCCCCAGGGTTCTGTGCTGGGACCTATCCTATTTGTTTTGTTCATACAACCTGGAGGATGGGGTAAACAGCTCAATCTCTGTATTTGTGGACGAAACTAAGCTAAGCAGGGCAATAACTTCTCCGCAGGATGTGGAAACCTTGCAAGAAGATCTGAACAGGGGGGCGTGGCTTGGACATGGCGGAGTGAAGAAGCTCATGGCTAGAGCTCCCGACTCCCGACTCGCCTAAAACGGCTATTGAACCACTTTAACAATTCTTTTAACCTGCCATGCCATACAGGAGGAAAAGGCAACTCAGGGGATCATCCAGAGCTAACCCAGCGGCTTCAATCAGCAGATTTCTCCGACAACAAGCCCCGGTGGCAGCAAGTCAAGCTACAACACGTGAGGGAAGAGGGCCGGTAGTCTCTCCCGCCATATCCATGGCTGCCTCACGGAGCCAGGCTCCAAACTCACTAGAGGGGACACCCTCACTCTTAACACCCTCCCCTGGGAGCCCGAGCGGGTCGGAGGACTCAGCGGGATCGCGGCAGGATACCGCGGGGTCGCGACAAGCTGATACGGACATCAGGGCCCTGCTACTGGCATTGCCGACGAAAGCCGACTTAGAGGCCATGATGAAACAAATGGAAGAACAACATCACAAAGATATCCATGAACTCCGAGCAGAGGTACACACCATAGACGATAGACTATGCACGGAAGAAGCAGAGGTGAGCTCTCTGGGGCTCCGGGTCGCCCAATTGGAGAGGGGGCAAGTGGCCTTTCAGGAACGACTAGCAGAGCTGCAGCTTCAGGCGGAAGATTTCGAAAACCGCAGCCGGAGGAACAATCTCCGGATCCGAGGACTGCCTGAGGCGACGGGACCGGAGAACCTCCAGGAGTCGATATTGGCAATCATCCAAATTGTCCTGCGCCCTAATCCTCCTGCCTCGCTGGAGTTCGACAGGGTACACCGCGCGCTGGGACCCAGGTCACAAGATCCAGATCGTCCCCGGGATGTAATATGCCGCCTCCATCGTTACTCTCAGAAAGAACTGGTGCTCCGGGCAGCTCGAGCCAGAGACCAGATAGACTTCGACGGAGCTCTTATTACTATTTTCCCGGATGTCTCGAGGGCAACACTGCAACGTCGGGCCATGCTAAAGCCACTACTTGAAAAGCTGAGAAGGGCAGAGCTGCCATACCGCTGGGGCTTTCCGCTGCAGCTGATGATTCGTAGGGGAAGTTCATCCTTCACCCTGCGGCACCATGCAGACCTCCCGGATCTATTCTCCTTCTTGGATATGGCTCCTATCTCCCTGCCTGACTGGTTGCAGCCGTTGCCGACGAGAGAAAACAGACCCGCACCCCGAGTTCCTGGAGCAGGACTACCACGCCGGTCATCTAGACGGAGAAGAGGAGATCAGCTACCAGCAACCGCTCAAGACCCTGAGATGTGATCCCTAGGATATTGATCAGTGAGTGAATTTCCATCTTGTTCCGGTCCCGCACATGACCCGCATTGTGGTTTGTTCCCCAGTGTTGCCCAGGTCCCGACAGCTTGCCTGCAGATATGGTGGGGGGGGGTCCGCTGGAGGGGCGGCGGGCGGCCTCTCCCCCCCCCCCTCTCCTTTCTTCCTGGTACTCTCTAGCGATATGTGCAATGCCACAGTGACCCGGGCAGAGGACGTGTGCTCCATCCTTTTTTCTACACAATTGCCAAAATAGCATGGAATAATGAGGGAAGAGTACCCTTTTCTTTTTTCCCCTCTCTTCCTCCCGGGTCTGCACCAGCGATCACGTACCCGCGGGGATCTAGTCAGGCACTAAACTGCCCTGGGTGGGGGGGGGGGAGATGGCATATACATGTTGCTAGCCTACCGGACTGGGGGAGTTCGCGGGGGTGGGGTTGGGGGTGGTGGGAGCTGGGTGAAACAGGTATTATTTGTGATGGTTAACGATCTTAAAGTGTGTGAAATGTATAAGAATTTTTGCAATACATGGGTCTGGCACACACCTAGTACAGTATGATGGGGTAACAAGGCTGCGTTAGCAATAGGTGGTGGGAAGGAGGCCCCAAAACACACATTCCCGATAGAGGCAAGTTAGACCAGCCGTCCCCCATCTCTCCCTGCGCCACCTTCCCCAGCATCCGTCTCCTTCCTTCCCCCTTCCGTTCCTCCTGGCCCGGGTCTACCCTCCCCCTTCCTTTGCCTCTTACAAGTGTCACATCATTTTCTCCCCCCTCCAGCCACGGCCACGCAATCACCCCCGTCCCTCATTGATGGGTGACCTTAGGTCTTGGCGTGGTAAAGCAGCCTGATTCTAGAGGGGTCTCCCACCTGTGGCAGATGGATGGGTGGATTGGGGGGGGAGGAGCCTGGTAGAATGCAACCCAGAGGGGAGGGGTGTACTTCGCGAAGGTATCTCGCAGGAACCAGGGGTGAGATTAACACAGGTTACCGCTGGGTGGGGGGATGTGGGTTGGTCTGACGGTCTGGTTGGGGTGGTGGGGGGGAGTCCTCCCGCCCCCCTGCTATCCGGCATCACCTTCCCGTCATCGCTCCAGGATAATAGGGCGGGGGGGCAACATAAAGGGGAACAGGGGTTTGGTTTACAATTATGTGCACCGTGTTCAAGATGGTCCATCCTAACTTGTTTTACGCTTTTTTCTCCCTCCTTTTGTTAATGGTTTTAGCCTGGGGAAACCAGGTGGTATTGCGTTAAATAAAAAAAATAAATAAAAAATAAATAAAAAAAGAATTGTTATGTATCTATTTTTGAGGTTCTAATGGTTCAATATTTAAATCCAGAGCCAAACAAGGCAAACACTACATTTTGAGGGTTATTTTGGGTCCGGGCTACCGTTTAGGTGGTGTGGAAGCGGGCTTGGCCCTGCGTTCCCTATGATCAAGAGTGATAAGACCCAGCACACTAAGACTTTTCTGGCTCTGGATACCATAGTATTAGGGTCGGGATAGGGAGCCTCCGACCCCCGCTGTGTCCAATTACTTTCCCCACTTAGGGTCGTGCCTGTTTGTCAGACTTTCCTTTTGGAGGGTCTCTAGGGCACATTGAGACTAAGTCTCACATACGCCAGTGGCGTATTAGATTATTGTTATCTACCTCTACTCTCTGTCCCCTTTCTTTCCTGATTTCTAGTTCTTTGTAACCCTACATCTAACACCCTATCTTTCCTTACCCCCTTCCCCTTTTTTTTTTTTGGCTCTTTCTCCTTTCTCCCTCGGCTCCCCGGTACCTATCACAACCATGCCGACTAATGATAAGAAGCCTGTCCGCTTAGTGTCCATTAATGTGAAGGGGCTAAACACCCCAGAGAAGCGTTCCATTGTGCTCGCCAACTTAAAACATATGAAAGCCCACGTGTGTTTCCTTCAAGAGACACACTTCCGAAAAGACAAAACACCAAGACTCCATGACCGCTTCTTCCCAGAGGTGTATCACGGGTGCTCCTCTGATTCCAAGTCAAAAGGAGTGAGCATTCTTATACGGGGTAATACCCCTTGGGTCGTAAAGGGGTGTTGGGATGATGCAGAGGGAAGAGCGCTCTTTGTGAAAGGGACTCTTGGAGCAACTCTGGTGACCTTGGTAAACCTATACCTCCCCAATTCGAACCAGATAGCTTTTCTGGAACGAATTACTACCAAATTGGGAGACTTCGCGGAAGGAGAAATACTCCTGGGAGGGGACCTGAATTTCTCTATGGACCCGTCCATAGATTCATCCAGAAGCACATCTCAGCTTTCCTATGCTGCACTGCGACGCCTCAAGCGAAATCTATATTCATTCCATTTGATAGATGTATGGCGAGTCCTTCACCCCAACCACAGGGACTATACGTTCTACTCACACCCCCATGATTCCTATACCAGAATCGACATGTTCATGGTGCCACAATCGCTCCTGTCCAGGGTCACCTCAGCCTCAATTGGCTCGATCACGTTCTCGGACCATGCACCAGTCTTCATAGAGGTGGATCTTCTCCAGCCAACTGCGAAACAATGGACGTGGAGACTTAACGATACGCTGATACAGACCCCAGGAGTAGTTACTGAGGTGTCGAGGGAACTTAGACAATACTTTGCTACTAATGTGAGTGAGGAGGTACATCCTTCTATGGTGTGGGAGGCCCACAAAAGCTACGTAAGAGGCCTGTTGATTAAAATAGGGTCCCGAATAAAAAAGGACAGAACCCGGCAGATTGTGGACCTTCTGGGAAAGATCAGAACCCTGGAATCTGCCCATAAACAATCTTTGGCGTCCCAGGCCCTAGTGGAGTTATCCGCCTTGCGAAACCAGCTCCGATCCTTGGCGCTGGTCAAGGCTAAGGAGGCGATCTCGAAATGCCGACGCTCATTTTATGAACACAGCAACAAATGTGGTAAGATGTTGGCAAGGGCCCTGAGAACCCAGAGAGCCCGCTCATTCATCCCAGAAATGTTGAACGCCACACACAAGAAAATCCACACCACAGAAGAAATAGCAGCTCTCTTTCGGGATTACTATAAAGATCTATATAATCTACCATCGCCACAGTCGGAAACAGAGAGAGCTAATGAAAAAAAGGCAATTCAGGACTATATACGGAAATCAGGCCTCCCACAGATCCCAGAAGAGGACCTGAGCGAATTAGATAAGCAAATCTCAGCAGAAGAAGTATCAGTAGCATTGGCCCAAATGAAGCTAGGCAAGGCACCGGGTCCAGACGGGTTCTCCCTCCTGTACTACAGGACTTTCGGAGATATACTGACCCCACACTTCCTATCAGCTTACAATGCGGCTGGGGAGGGGACGGTCTTTCCCAAAGATACATTGAGAGCACACATTTCTGTCCTTCCTAAAGAAGGGAAAGACCCATTACACTGTCAAAATTATAGACCAATATCCCTATTAAATATCGACCTAAAATTTTTTACTAAGATCCTATCTATGCGCCTGATCCAGTTGATCCCACAATTGATCCATTACGATCAAGTAGGATTTATCCCATCAAGAGAGGGGCGGGACAACACGACAAAGGCAATTAATCTGATCCAGGCGGCAAAAACGCGGAAAATCCCACTGCTGCTTCTCTCAACAGACGCCGAGAAGGCGTTTGATAGGGTGAGTTGGGCATTCCTATTTGAGACGCTACGGGGCATAGGATTAAAGGAAAGAATGATGAGCTGGATTCAGGCCATCTACTCCTACCCCTCGGCCCAGGTTAAAGTCAACGGCCACCTTTCTGACACATTTGCAATAGCTAATGGAACAAGACAGGGGTGTCCTTTGTCACCACTGATTTTTGTCCTGACCCTCGAACCCTTTCTGCGAACCATTAGAAATAATCCAGACATTGAGGGCCTGGGACTAGATGCCAATTTATCACCGAAAGTGGCTGCCTTCGCAGATGATCTCCTCTTCTTTTTGACTAAACCCCTAGTGTCAATCCCAAATCTTCTTAAAGAACTGAAGATTTATGAAAGGCTATCACACTATCGTATCAACTACCAGAAATCGGAAGCTTTAGATATTGACTTACCGGCCTCACTATTTTCACTACTCCGTTCGGATTTCCCCTTTAAATGGGCCACTTCACATATTAAATATCTTGGAATCCTGCTACCTAATAAGATAGAAGACATCTTCTCTCTTAACTTCCCCCCGCTCCTGGTTGCAATAAAAAAAGATTTGAAGGAATGGCAACAGGGCCTGTTCACCTGGTTTGGACGCAGCAGTATTATAAAAATGAATATTATGCCCAGACTTCTGTATCATTTCCAAGCTCTCCCAATACAAGTCCCTAAGACCTTCCTGAAAATGACAAATAGAGTGATAACCCAATTCATCTGGGCTGGTAAAACCCCAAGACTAGCTCAAACAATGCTTCGGCTCCCAAAGTTGAAGGGTGGCATCGCTATCCCAGATGCCAATCTATACCACACAGCCTGTCACCTAACCCGAGTGTTGGATTGGAGTAGACATGGAGCCTTGAAACAATGGGTACAAATAGAGAACTCCTTGGTGGGGTTCCAGTTGGAACAAATCCCCTGGTGCCAGCAACCGTTACCAAAACAGATAATGACCCACCCTACGATAGGTGTGACTATCCGGACTGCCTGGAGGGCGTTCGGAGACTCGAGTGTCGCACCAATTCCCTCTCCTCTCACCCCTATAGTGGGTAACCCAGCCTTCACTCCGGGACTAAGGGATCCTAAATTCCTAGATCTGCATTTGACTGAGAGATCCCAGGCTAGACATTTTCTCATAAATGGGAGATGGAAAACTAGACAACAAATCATGGAGGACCCAGCCCTGCAAGGACTCTCCTTTTGGCAGAAAGTCCAGCTTGCTCATTACATTGGCTCTTTGCCACCACCAGCGGCATTCAAGAGGCAATTGACACCCTTTGAGTCGCTGAGCTTAGATCAGACACCATTGAGACACGCAATCTCTTTAACATACCAACTATTGGTGAACCCACAGCCAGACGCCAGACCATCATACATAGACAGATGGGAACGTGACCTAGGGCTAAAATTTACGGAGAAACAAGTGGACCGGATCATACTTTTTGCTAACAAAACTTCCATATGTGCAAGACACCAAGAAGCGGAATACAAAGTGCTATCTCGGTGGTACTTTACACCAGTTAGGATACACAGAATGTTCCCTGGGACTACAGATCTATGCTGGAGATGTGGAGAGGAAGCTGGTACACTCTTACATGTTTTCTGGTCTTGCAAGTTGATACGGCCTTTCTGGACAGAAGTACAACGGATCGTCCAGAAATTCACAGACCGCGAGTTACCAGACTCCCCTGAGTTCTTCCTTCTGCATCATCATACAATCCCGACCAAGAGTTACAGGAAATCCATACTACCATTCATGCTCACAGCAGCAAAAAGCTGCATCCCGCTGTATTGGAAACAGACCCAGTCACCGACGGTAGCAGTATGGCTGAAAAAAGTAGCAGACATACATGCAATGGAGGACTTGGTGGCCACTGAAAAGGGCTTAAATGAAAAATTTTCCAAAAAATGGTACTATTGGCACGAGTTTATTTACTCCGAGGAATACGGACAGCTAACTAACCAACACCCATGAACTTCCTGGCGGGGGTGTAGGTGTCTGGCCGGGGAGACGTACTCTTTTTATTTATTTTTTTTTATTTTTTTTACTTCCCTCTCTTCTCCTATGCTTCCTTCACATCTAATATTTGTCTATTTCCCACACTCTTAATGTTTCCCTCTTCTATCCCTTTCCTTCTCTGTTTCCATTCCTAATCATATCCGAAATGACGGTGTAGGACTTGGACTCTTGAAGGTCGGTATAATCCGGCCCCAAGTCCACACCTCAAAACACGGCGTTAGCCGGAAAAAATTGCAGGGGTCAGGCGGGGTGCGGAGGTCCCCTATTCGAATGACATACACTGTGCATTGATCCTGAGAAGGTAATCCAAGTGAGATACCCCTATGAGACTGTGTAATAGGGGTGAAGAGTCATACAAACTGTACTATTCTTGTAACATACTTTACTGTACCTTCTGTATCTTTGCCTGATTTACCCTGTTAAATAAATAAAGAATTTACAAAAAAAAAAGAAGATCTGAACAAATTAATGGGATGGGCAACTACATGGCAAATGAGGTTCAATGTAGAAAAATGTAAAATAATGCATTTGGGTGGCAAAAATATGAATGCAATCTATACACTGGGGGGAAAACCTCTGGGGGAATCTAGGATGGAAAAGGACCTGGGGGTCCTAGTAGATGATAGGCTCAGCAATGGCATGCAATGCCAAGCTGCTGCTAACAAAGCAAAGCAAACAGAATATTGGCATGCATTAAAAAGGGGATCAACTCCAGAGATAAAACGATAATTCTCCCGCTCTACAAGACTCTGGTCCGGCCGCACCTAGAGTATGCTGTCCAGTTCTGGGCACCAGTCCTCAGGAAGGATGTACTGGAAATGGAGCGAGTACAAAGAAGGGCAACAAAGCTAATAAAGGGTCTGGAGGATATTAGTTATGAGGAAAGGTTGCGAGCACTGAACTTATTCTCTCTGGAGAAGAGACGCTTGAGAGGGGATATGATTTCAATTTATAAATACTGTACTGGTGACCCCACAATAGGGATAAAACTTTTTTGCGGAATGGAGTTTAATAAGACACGTGGCCACTCATTAAAATTAGAAGAAAAGACGTTTAACCTTTAAACTACGTAGAGGGATCTTTACTGTAAGAGCGGCAAGGATGTGGAGTTCCCTTCCACAGGTGGTGGTCTCAGCGGGGAGCATCGATAGTTTCAAAAACTTTTAGATAAGCAACTTAACGACCACAACATACAGGGATATATAATGTAATACTGACATATAATCACACTCATAGGTTGAACTTGTGTCTTTTTTCAACCTCACCAACTATGTAACCCTGGTTGAGAATGGCTGCTGTAGAGAGTATGAAGATGGAGGTATCAGCAAACAACCCCTACAGCTGCATATCTGGGGAACAGTAGTGCTTGGCCAAGACTAGTGATCTTTCCTGCCTATATCAGATAGGAATTTGCCGCCGCCATAGACATGAGTTGATCACCCTATTCATCTGAAAATGGCCAAACTGTGTGAATTTGCGTGCACCATTAAATGGGAGGTCAATAGGCCACAGTTCAATAAACCCCTAGCAACTTCTGGAGGAACCCGAGGGCTCCATGGAACCCTGGTTGAAGATAGCAGTTCTATATTAACTTACAGGACTGACATCAGTAGTGAAATAAGGATAAATATTATTTGGGGTCAAGCTATCGTATACCTGATCACAACTGACATTTCCTCTTTCTCTTGTCTTAGAAAACCCTTTATGGAGCAAACGTGATAATATTTGAAGGGATCATGGCGTTTGCTAATTCAGAACTTCTAAAGGTAAGGAAGGGGTCTTTGTTCAAATATTTCTATTACGGTTTTGATTTGCAGGAAACAGAATGAAAAGAGTTTAGAAAAAAACAGCAACATTTTCATTCAATACCAAGGTGCAACATAAAAAATATGAAAATTAGGTCAAAAGAAACTGGCAAAATGGCTTAATCAAGTAGATTTTTAAAAGTAGTTCTTGATGGGATTTATTAAAGTTGAGCTAAAGCCGAATGATTTATTTTTTTGAGTTTTAGAAAGAGCGGGGAAGGTTTAGAATCACTTTTTATGTTTAAAAGGTGGGGGATTTTCCTCTCTGTGATGCCACAGGAAGTGAGGAGAATCTACCAAACAGGGAAAAGCAATAAAAACCCAACAATGTTTGTAACTCTTCCCCACACTATTCAAAACTATCTGATCTCTGGCCTCAGTGGAGATAACAGGACCTTTGAAAATGTGAGTTCAATTAAAAATCTATGGAAGTGCATTCTTAGGTATTCGCTGCTTCACTGTGTTGCAATGTGTTCTACAAAACCATCTTGGCCAACCTATTATTTTAGAACAACATGCCCGTCAGACACGGCTTTTTCGTGTGCCCAGTTTGTGATATCAGTACACCATCTGCATTGCCTAAAACGCAGAGATTCAGAGATGGTGTCAGTGGGATTAAAATAAGGTATGTAATAAAAAAACAGTTTTTAGTTTTGTAATTTGTCTGTAAATTGTATTCCCTTTGCAGTTGCTAGACATGAAGATTTTTGTGGAAACGGACTCTGACATCCGCCTGGTACGGAGGCTGAGGAGGGACATCTCAGAGAGAGGGCGAGAAATCGAGGGTGTCCTTAAACAGTACCATACATTTGTGAAACCGGCCTTTGATCAACACATCCAGCCAACCATGCGTCTAGTAGATATTGTAGTACCCAGAGGTAAGTGAGCGTAGCAGAAACAGCCATCATCCATATGGTTCTGTGAGGCTGTCAGACTCTCTAAATATCTGTTATTTATCTAGTATTCAGAAATAGATCACATTGTGTTTTCTAGGGAGCGGAAACACGGTGGCCATTGATCTGATTGTACAGCACGTTCACAGCCAACTAGAAAAGGTGAGTGAAAGTTATGTCACCATAATGTTTATAAGGCTTAAGGGGTCGGCCCGCCCAAAATTCATACTTTAGTTTTTGATGCTGGAATGCTAATGACTCATTGGCTATGTTCCAGGCTCCGCCCACCTGCTATAGCCATGATGCAGTTGACTCTCACGATTAGATCTTTTTTTTTGCATTGGGGAGAATTCAGCAGGAGGAATTCCCACAATATTAAACACACCAATTCAGATTTCTGGACTCTGTGAGGAAGTGAAATAACAGTTTTTAGTAGACTAATCCTTTCAAGCAGCACTCCCCCTTCCTGCTGTATTAAAAAAAGTATAGTGCCAAGTTGTGCTGACCCTGTGCCAGTCCAGTGATGGAGCTCCTCTACTGGGCAAAACAACACTGTCATTCTGTCTATTTCCTGTGAGCCCAGTCTTATTATTGCATGCCCCCTATGGGGAACAGCATCATGCAGACTGGGTGTGAACCAAGGATATGTGTGTGAGCCATTCAGGCTGTATGGCAGGGGTAGGCAACCTCGGCCCTCCAGCTGTGGTGAAACTACAAGTGCCATGAGACATTACAAGACCCTGTTTATCACAGGCATGACTCCTAGAGGCAGATGCATGATGGGATTTGTAGTTTCACCACAGCTGGAGTGCCGAGGTTGCCTACCCCTGCTGTATGGGAATGAAGTCCTGTGCCCACCACTGTGAGTACTGGCTGGGAAGGGAGCTTGTCTATACTCCAGGCGATGATAGAGAGTGACTAGCTGTCCTGGAGCTGCACATCAAGTCAAGATCTGCTGTATGATAGTGAATGGCAGTCTCAGCCTGCACCCCCACCAGTCCACTCTTCCAACATGTTTCACTCCGCCCACCAGAGCTTACTTATGGGGATGGCATCCCCATGAGTAAGCTCCAGTGGGCAGAGTGTAGTGCATTAAAGGCATGGCCTGGCGGGGGTGCAGGCTGGTATTGCCATTCACTATCATACAGCAGCTCTTGACTTGATGTGCGGTTCCCGGCACACCTACTCACTCTATCATGCAGACTGGCCTCACGGTACTTTAGGACTGAGTAGCGCTTAAAAGTCATTACATGATCATCACTCAGTCCTGGAAGAACGCCACTTCTGTAAGGAGAAGCGGCTGCAGAGATGTCACTAAACTAGCAAGAAGACGTCAAGAAAAAAGGTAAGTAAAGGAATTAAAAAGGGGAGGGAGTGGCTTGTGGATTTAAAAGAGAAGTATGGCCAAACATTTTTTTGGCCATACTTCTCTTCTTGGTCACAGGAGTGCACTTATTTCTGGGTGCACTCCTGTGACCCAGATTCAGCTAAAGCCTGCTGTTGACTGACATCACAGAGCCGCTCCGGGCTCTTTAGGGTTGGTATTCATTCAGATGACAAGCAGCTGGCTTAGCCTCTCTCTCAGTGCCTCGCTGCGAGCCTGAGCCAGCTGCCCCTCCTCCCCCTCCACAGCCTGGTGCTTCAGTGAGTGCTGGAGGGGCAGAGCAGAGTCGCTGCTCTCTGTTAAAGTGGAAGTAAACCCTCCTATCGTTGTCAGCCAAGGAAGCTGCCATCTTTGCCTCTGTTTAATCTTTAACTGCCACAGTGCTGCACATGTGATCAGTTATGACACCAGCCATTGGATGGTTTGACTGTTTGGTTGAGAGCACAGCCAATGTGCAGTTAGCATTCACGGCATGCCTTTTTTTTTTTTTTAGACTGTTAAATCGATGGGTTTACTTCCGCTTTAAGTGAAGACTGAGAAAAGCAGTCATGTGATCACTCAGTTTTTGGTCTTAGAGCTGGCAGGGGACAGCTGAGGCATTGAACCAATGCTGCAGCCATAAAGGTGAGTATGTATGTTTGTTTTGATATCCCACACCTCTCCTTTAAAATTGCTGGAGTTCCGCTTTAAGGGTTGGTTTTCTTGCTTGTAGGTTAGTCTGCCAAAGATGATCAGAGGTGCATGTGATGATCACTGCACTGCCAACCCCAACTCGGATTGATTTAGGCGTCTCCTTAGGGAATGCAGCCCTATATGATGTACAAAGAAGGAGCCTGATATGCACAGTGAGATCATTCAACAATCTAGAGAGGCATTTCTGGGAACAGCAATGTTTGTTTTTGTAATTTTGTTAAGCATGGTGAAGGTTTAGAACCTCGTCATATTTTTACTGCTGTCTGATTTCCCCTCATCACCAGGGCAAAAATCGCTTTATTAGATAGCAATAAAAAAAATGACAGGTTCTCTTTTTAATATTGGGTGATGTCACAGTCTGTGTAGAGCAAGGTGCTGTGTGTTGTTATTTTGGGCCTTTTTGTAGGTGAGCTGTGTGTCTGTCCTTGGTCTCATCATGTCTGTGTGTCTGTCCCACTGCTGCAGAGGGAGATCAGTGTCAGGTAAGGGGAAACATGTCTCTGTAGAGTCGGTGCGGCTGTGGCTGGTCACCTCTTCCTGTGGAAAGATTGCTGTCGTTCTCAGAATCTCTAGTACTGTATAAATTTAGTTCTCTGCTCTTTTCACACCATCAGAAAACTAACAGAAACTGCAAACATGTCATTTATTATCTCCTTCTTTGCTTCAGCATGGCAGGAGTAATGATCTGTATAATCGTTATTGAGACTGCCTGCCTGAGGAGTGACAGACCGGTACAATGTAATTAGCGCTTACCATCACATGCTAATTAGCGATTGATTAACTCAAAAATCACAAAAAAAAAAAAAAAATCGCCTTCCACATTCACTGTTCAAGTTGAGGCCCTGTCTGAAATACTAACTGCAGACAAATGTTATTTCTTTAGTTCTGGATAGAGTTGGGGAGATTTAAAGCTGAACTCCGTGCTTAATAACTATTGTCTAAATATGAGAGGTATGTGTATTCTTCCTTGAATCTTGGTGTGTATTCCTTTCAGATCTGTGCAGTAACTTCTGCCTCTGCCTCTGTGTGGGAGTTTCCTGTAATACAGACCAGTCACTGCTGCTTTCTCTCCTTTGTGCAGGGTGACTGGTCTCATCTCCGCCCCTCCTGTAGCTTTCTGCAGGCAGAGTGTAGTAGCTGGGACTCGTTGGGCCCCTCCCACAGCTCTGCGTTTTCTCCTTGTGTAGGGTGACTGGTCTCATCTCCGCCCCCTCCTGTAGCTTTCTGCAGGCAGAGTGTAGTGGGTGGGACCTGCTGGGCCCCTCCCACAGCTCTGCTTTCTCTCCTTGTGCAGGGTGACTGGTCTCATCTCCGCCCCCTCCTGTAGCTTTATATAGGCAGAGTGTAGTAGCTGGGACTCGGGCCCCTCTCACAGCTCTGCTTTCTCCCCTTGTGCAGGGTGACTTGTCTTGTCTCCGCCCCCTCCTGTAGTTTTATGCAGATGGCCTGTAGTGGACGAGGCCTGCTGGGCCCCTTCCACAGCTCTGCTTTCTCTCCTTGTGCAGGATGACTGGTCTTGTCCCTGCCCCCTTTTATAGTTTTCTGCAGGCAGAGTGTAGTAGGTGGGACCTGTTGGGCCCCTCCCACAGCTCTGCTCTCTCTCCTTGTGCAGGGTGACTGGTCTTGTCTCCGCCCTCTCCTGTAGTTTTCTGCAGACAGCCTGTAGTGGGCGAGGCCTGCAGGGCCCCTCCCACAGCTCTGATCGATGCATAGGCTATGTACAGGAAATTGCCAATGATGTCACTGACACTTTCACAAGGCATACAAAGGCATTTGGTACTTACAAAGCAGATTTATATCCTTTGTGGCCATCAATGAATATATTTTTAACAATTTTGTGTGGCCAGCCTGTAGCTTTAATTTTCTGACAGGAGTTTAAATCTGGCTGTGACTCCAGTTGGAAGATATTTATTAACTTCCTGTTTTGGTGACACCAGGAGGGGGATTGTCCCTAGAGCAGCATGGACAGCAATAAACATTGTCGAAAGTGCTAACCTCTCCCCGCTCGCACTACAACTCTGATTTGTCTATATAGGGGGTCTCCAAACCATGGCCCTCCAGTTGTTCAGGAACTACAATTCCCATCATGCCTAGTCCTATCTGTGAACGTCAGAGTTTTACAAGGCCTCATGGGTAGTGTAGTTCAACAACAGCTGGAGAGCCGTAGTTTGGAGATCCCTGGTCTATGTGAAGAGATTTTCACTTAAAACTTTACCCATAACAGTTTGATAACAATTAATGTTCTTTAACAAAAGAACATACATTCCACATTAATAAATATGTTACCAAAATGAGCGTGTGCTGTAAGTTGCCACTAGCATTGCTCCTGTTTTGTCTAGCTGGAGGCCACCATTTTGTTGAAGCCCAGCACAGTCACTTCCTTATAGGAAACTTTCCCGCAATCCTTGGTATTAACACTATATGTCACTTTCTGCAATTGAAATGTGTGAATTTCCAGCCTTGTTTGTATATCTTGGCTCAACCAGAGGGGAAGGCTGACATGAGCTTTACAGTGCTGAAGTTCATATATTTGAAGCAGAAAGGAGAGAGTATACTGTATAGGGGAGATAAGTCACTATCACTGTAAGTTGAACTCTTTTTGTGTTTCCCTGGCAGTAGAATTTGTCCTGTCTCCTCTCCCTGCTTTTCTCTTCTCCCTTCCTAACCCGCGTTCTCTCCGCACAGTCTGTGTCATTCCTGTTCTATTCTTACCCCTTCAGCAAGAGTTATGCCCCGTACACACGGTCGGAAATTCAGACGGAAAATGTCCGATCAGACCATGTTGTCGGAAAATCCGGCCGTGTGTGGGCTCCATCGGACTCCAAAAGGATCCTGCTCTCAAATTTTCCGACAACAAAGTCCGATCGGACTTTTTCTGATTGTGTGTAGAGAATTTCGACGGACAAAGTGCCACACATGCTCAGATCAAATTACGAGACCAAAGCTATTGGCTACTAGCCTCTACGTAGTTCTGTCGTATGCAACGAACGTCACCACGTTCAGAATGATCGGATTTTCCGACAACTTTGTCCGACCGTGTGTATGCAACACCAGTGTCAGACAAAATCCTATGAGGGGGGTCAGGCCCCAGCTATGAGAGCATCGGGGTCCAGCTATGAGGGCGTCGGGCCCCAGCTATGAGGGGGTCGGGCCCCAGATATGAGGGGGTCGGGCTCCAGCTATGAGGGGGTCGGGCTCCAGCTATGAGGGGGTCGGGCTCCAGCTATGAGGGGTCGGGCTCCAGCTATGAGGGGGTCGGGCTCCAGCTATGAGGGGGTCGGGCTCCAGCTATGAGGGGGTCAGGCTCCAGCTATGAGGGGTCAGGCTCCAGCTATGAGGGGTCAGGCTCCAGCTATGAGGGGGTCAGGCTCCAGCTATGAGGGCGTCAGGCCCAGCTATGAGGGCGTCAGGCCCCAGCTATGAGGGCGTCAGGCCCCAGCTATGAGGGGGTCAGGCCCCAGCTATGAGGGCGTCAGGCCCAGCTATGAGGGGTCAGGCTCCAGCTATGAGGGGGTCGGGCCCCAGCTATGAGGGGGTCGGGCCCCAGCTATGAGGGGGTCGGGCCCCAGCTATGAGGGGGTCGGGCTCCAGCTATGAGGGGGTCGGGCTCCAGCTATGAGGGGGTCGGGCTCCAGCTATGAGGGGGTCGGGCTCCAGCTATGAGGGGGTCGGGCTCCAGCTATGAGGGGGTCGGGCTCCAGCTATGAGGGGTCAGGCTCCAGCTATGAGGGGTCAGGCTCCAGCTATGAGGGGGTCAGGCCCCAGCTATGAGGGGGTCAGGCCCCAGCTATGAGGGGTCAGGCCCAGCTATGAGGGGTCAGGCCCAGCTATGAGGGGTCAGGCTCCAGCTATGAGGGGTCAGGCTCCAGCTATGAGGGGGTCAGGCTCCAGCTATGAGGGCGTCAGGCCCAGCTATGAGGGCGTCAGGCCCAGCTATGAGGGCGTCAGGCCCCAGCTATGAGGGCGTCAGGCCCCAGCTATGAGGGGGTCAGGCCCCAGCTATGAGGGGGTCAGGCCCAGCTATGAGGGGTCAGGCTCCAGCTATGAGGGGGTCAGGCCCCAGCTATGAGGGCGTCAGGCCCCAGCTATGAGGGCGTCAGGCCCCAGCTATGAGGGCGTCAGGCCCCAGCTATGAGGGCGTCAGGCCCCAGCTATGAGGGCGTCAGGCCCCAGCTATGAGGGCGTCAGGCCCCAGCTATGAGGGGGTCAGGCCCCAGCTATGAGGGGGGTCAGGCCCCAGCTATGAGGGGGGTCAGGCCCCAGCTATGAGGGGGTCGGGCCCCAGCTATGAGGGGGTCGGGCCCCAGCTATGAGGGGGTCGGGCTCCAGCTATGAGGGCGTCGGGCTCCAGCTATGAGGGGGTCGGGCCCCAGCTATGAGGGCGTCGGGCCCCAGCTATGAGGGGTCAGGCTCCAGCTATGAGGGGGTCAGGCCCCAGCTATGAGGGCGTCAGGCCCAGCTATGAGGGCGTCAGGCCCCAGCTATGAGGGCGTCAGGCCCCAGCTATGAGGGCGTCAGGCCCCAGCTATGAGGGGGTCAGGCCCCAGCTATGAGGGGGGTCAGGCCCCAGCTATGAGAGCGTCGGGGTCCAGCTATGAGAGCGTCGGGGTCCAGCTATGAGGGCGTCGGGCCCCAGCTATGAGGGGGTCAGGCCCCAGCTATGAGGGGGTCGGGCTCCAGCTATGAGGGGGTCGGGCTCCAGCTATGAGGGGGTCGGGCTCCAGCTATGAGGGGGTCGGGCTCCAGCTATGAGGGGGTCGGGCTCCAGCTATGAGGGGTCAGGCTCCAGCTATGAGGGGCGTCGGGCTCCAGCTATGAGGGCGTCGGGCTCCAGCTATGAGGGCGTCGGGCTCCAGCTATGAGGGCATCGGGCTCCAGCTATGAGGGCGTCGGGCTCCAGCTATGAGGGGGTCAGGCTCCAGCTATGAGGGGTCAGGCTCCAGCTATGAGGGGGTCAGGCTCAGTCTGTACATATTACAGGAAGGGTTATAGTGCTATAGAAATGCTGCTGTTGGGCTGAAGCATTTCTTTAGCTCTCGCACGCTAGATACGGCTCTCATCTCCTCACATCAGTTTGGTTAAAGGTGTCTTTGGGGGGGGCAGATATTTTCCACTGTGGGTCCGGTGGAGATGAAGGCAGGAAATTGCCCCCTCCTTCCTCTCATAGCTCTCTTCCCTCCCCCGCACGCCATACAGGAAACCCTCATCTGTATCACCTACGCTCGGACACTGCACCTTCACCTCTATTTTAAGAACAGACTTTCGTTTAGGATCAGTTCAACTAAACCGAAAAAAACTAGAGAACTAACAACATTCACAAATGTGTTTTTGTCACGTCTAAAATTATATATTTGACACTAAACACAACTGGACACTTGCCTGGGGTATCAGGATCTGGTGACTGTGTGGATAATAAATGCCATGACTGTATTCACTATATAAACTCCCATGCCTTATATATATATATATATATATATATATATATATATATATATTATTATTATTTTTTTTTGCAACAATTACATGTATGTCAAGCTGTCCTTAATAAAAGTGACAGTTGCAGAGCTTGGGGAAAACTACGAAATTGCCCAGGGGGGCAACTGTGATTTGTTCAAGCCCAGGTATGCATCAAATGCAGGGGGAAAAAAATAACACCCGTGAGCCCTTTAAAAAAAAAAAAAAAAAATCCAACTGTGATTATGTTCAAGCCCAGGTATGCACTTTTCAAAAAAAATTAAAATAATAATAATAATATAATGCAGGGGGAAAAAAATAACACCAACTGTGATTTGTTCAAGCCCAGGTATGCATCAAATGCAGGGGGAAAAAAAAAATCCAATCATGGGAGTAAAAGGTGACCGCTGTACATACTCTTCCAACCAACCCCACATGCTGTGTTTATGGTTTGTCCCAGGACCTGGAACTGTCACATTTTGCTGGACAGCTTGGCCTGCCTTTTAAATTTAAAAAAATATATATAAAATAAAGTTAAAAAATGTTGAAGGGTAAATCCACTTTCATGGGAACAAAACAGCAAAAAAAATTAAAATAATAATAATATATACTTGCATGCTTATAATTGCTACACAAGTCATATTGTAATTGAATGTTATTAAAAATGACCTCTCCGTTTCCATCTGCAGGGCTGTCATTTTCTGTAAAATGCAATCTGGCAACCAAAAATTTAATTTCCTGCTTGTCTGATTGGCTCACTGATTTTCCCAGAAGTCTGCACTAAGATCACAAATCAGATATTGGGCATCCCCTGAAACAAAAATTTCATTTTTAGTGAGATACTTCCAAAGGGAAAACATGTCTAAAGAGATGCAGGCCCTCATTAGAACCCTGCAAGTGCAGCAGCTGATTGATCATTACAAAGTCTCTGCTATTCGCATTCATTTTCCCCATAGACACAGACAAACAAACAGCTATTTTCTCAGAATAACAAAAAAGGTCGGACCTGCAATAAAGTGAGGTAAAATCCCTGCACTGTACATAGATCACCCAGAGGGGAATTTCTTTTTTTCTCAACAGAAGTGGAATTACTCTTTAAAGCTGAACTCCAGGCACAAGAGAAGTTTTTTTTTAGTTTTGTTTAATTGCTTTTAATGCAATTGACTATAAGACTACAAGATAGTAATAAACATGTACATTTTGTTGTTCTGTATTTTATTAAATGTATATTTTAATACAAGCAGTGTAAGTACCTAAATACAATTCTAAAATACATTTACGTTTTTAGTTGGAACATGACAAAATGTGGAAAATTTCAAGGGGTATGAATACTTTTTCAACAAGGAACTGCATGGATAGACATACAAATCCTTTGACAGTAAAAATATTTCCATTATATGTATTTCATCTGTGTATTTATCAGATTGCCTGGAGTTCAGTTTAAATAAACCAGTGCAGTTAAAAAACTAGATTCAAAGATCAGAAAAAAGGAAAAGAAGCAATACGCAGTGCAATGACTCATGATTGCTTAAAGTGATATTAAAGCATTTTTTTTATTTGGAGGACTTGCATGCATTTTTTTTTTAAATGTCTCCTCTCTTCTTGCTATGATGACTGTGCCCCGTCCAGACTTGCTGACTTCAGGTATGTGGGTGCCCCTGTGCCCCGGCCAGACTCACAGCACAGGTGGCGCACGTGTGCACCCCCTCCTACCCGGAAGTCCTGGATCACGTATTAGAGCTGTGATCGATTGTAGAAGAGCCGATCTGTCACCGCACTCCTACGTGAGGTGGTCGGCAAGTGGTTAAGCTTTGGCAATAAACCTGGATGCTGATTGGTTTCTATGCAGAGTTACATCAGATTTTGCTCTCTTCAGTTTTAGTTAATAACCCCCCTATAGGTTTCATCATGCACAGGGGGGTCTCACATACTTGAAGCTGGCCAGAGCGTCTGGGGCACGTTTATCAGAGCATGAAGAGAGGAGACTTTAAAAAAAAAAATAGCAAGAACATGTAAGTCTTACTATAGGCATCTCATTAAAAAAAATGTAGTTTTAATATCACTGTAAAACAGAGCAGAGATGGGGGTTGTAATCTTGCTATTCTCTTATTCCCTCAGCAAAGGAATGTGGTTGCTATAGGCAGCTGCAGTCTACGTAAATGAGACCCCCCCCACTCTGTTGAGACACTTTGATGGTGGTGTGGGGTTGGCAGGACTACAGCCATCTTGTCTCCCCCTCTCACTATTCCCTCCTCTCCTTTATTTTTCCATGTGTGATCGGTACTCATCCCATCTCTTCCTGTGTGTGTTCTGGTCAGAGGAAACTCCGCTGGGACATGTGAGAACGGCGTTAAGCCTGCGTGTGTCTTCATTTCCATTAACGCTTTTTTTTGTGTGTGCGCCCCGCAGTGATTGGCTCATCCTGGAGCAGGCTACCGCTCACAGCACTAACTCACGTGGAAGTGTCCTTCTTTGCAAGCTGGTCTGTTCACGGCAAGCTGTGTGTGAGATTGGCAACGCTTATATAAGAGTGCGGGAGGGTCAACTGAGAAGGTTTTCCCAGCAAGCTGGAAAAGGTGACCTGGAATTTGGTTTTCCATGTATAACGGGCACATGTCCGATTTCCTCCTATGTCAGAGGTCACATCAGAAGCAACTGTTGATAAAAGCCTCTCTTCATCCTCGGGGTGAAGGATGACTGGAGCCATGTGGCATTCCCTGGACAGGAAAGAACCATTTAATTTTCCTGTAGAAGATTCTTTTCCAGCATGGTGGAAAATCTCAGATGATCTCTCATTGGTTGGGTTGCAACTCACACCATGTATAAGCAGCTTAAATCTGACCATATACATTGCAATATCTTTTAGATCTACCAGAACTATGTAATGTGAAGGTTTACCACAGGCCCTCACACTACATAGTTGTTGGAAGATTAAACGAGATTGTACAATCTGATTGTCTAGATTAAGTTCTGATCAAAAATAATGTACATTGAATCTATGGTTTCCTGAAGGAAAAATACAAGGGAAGCCATTGCTGACTATTTGCCTAGTTGGTCCTCCTGGTTTCATCATTTTTTGGACTCGTAGCAAACACAAAAATTAAGAAATTTAAATTCAGAAATTTAGTGGCTGCTTGTTTTAGGTTAGTGACCCAGAAAGTATGTAAACCAGAGACAGCCAGACAGGTAGTATTTTCAGCAATGGCAGCTTACGTATTTTTCTCAGAATTCGTTCACTTTAAGGTTAAATACCCAAGTAACACCCCTTTTGTGCCATTACAATGCAGACATCCATTACTTTTCTCACCCCCCCCCCCCCATCCTGATCCCTATTCCAGCCACCATAAACATCCTTCTGGGTATAGCGGGATATGTCAAATTCCCAACCTCCAATGCCAATCAACAAGCCCAAGCACGGATTCAAGAATGGGGGACATGCATAGCAATGGCGTTGATTTACTTAAAGGGTAAGTTCACTTTTACAAACCAAAACTGCCTATGCAGGTAGGTAGTGTTAGTAGATAAAAACAGAGCACCCAGCTCTGACTGAAGATGAATAATGTTCTTGCTACAGGTGTAGCCCGTTTACATACCTCATGAAGCCTGACTAAAAGGCTTGGTTCACACTGGTAAGACACGATAGTCGTACGACTGTGGATCTGACTTTGCCCTGCGACTTGAAGTCTGACTTCCATCCGACTTCAATGAACGGGATTCGACATTGATACCGACAATTCCAGGCCCTTTGAGTCTGGTATGAATCTTTAGGGGAAACTCCAAGCCAAAAAAAAAAAAAGGGCATAGGGTCCCCCCTCCAAGACCTTTGGTCTGGTATAGATTTTAAGGGGAACTCCCACACCATACCAGACCCTTATCCGAACACGCAGCCTGGCAGGTAAGGCAGAGAGGTTTGGACGGGCAGCACCCCCGTCCTCCCCCTCCTGGACCATATCAGGCCACATGCCCTCAACATGGGGGGTGGGTGCTTTGGTGTAGTAGGTTTGCCCCCCACCCCAAAACACCTTGTCCCCTCAACCTATGTGAATGAGTATGGGGTACATTGTACCCATTCACCTAAAAAAATAAAGTTTAAAAAAAAAACAGCACACAGGTTTTTGACAATGTCATTTATTAAAGCAGCTCCGGCATCTCTTCTCCTTCTGACTTCTTCTCCCTCCGGCACTGTCTTTATCCTCCGGTTCTTCTCTCTCCGCTGATGACATCTTCCTCTGGTTCTTCAACCTCTGCTAAAGGGCTTCTTCTGCTGCTGGTTCTCCTCTCTGTGCTGTCTTCTCCCTGTGCCTGGTCTCCTCTCTCCGCTGTCTTCTCCCTGTGCCCAGTCTCCTCTCTCCATTGTCTTCTCCCTCTGCCAGGTCTCCTCTCTCCACTGTCTTCTCCCTCTGTTCTTCCTCCGATGTTCTCTGGACGCTCTCTCCCACTGTAATGCTAGGGCCGTCGTGTGCCATTACTTATATAGCCACGGGGCATGACCACCCTGTGACGTCATCAGAGTCCTGTCCTCTTGTGACATTACCACCCCATCATGCCCCAGTGGTGACGTCACAAGAGGTTGGGGCCTCCAGATGACGTCACCGGGTGGCCACGCCCCATGGCTATATAAATAATAGCACACGGCAGCCCTAGCATTACAGCTGGAGAAAGCGTCAAGAGAACATCAGAGGGTGAACATATGGAGATGACAGCAGAGGGAGAAGACAGTGGAGAGAGCAGAACCGGCAGCAGAAGAAGACCTCAGCAGAGGGAAAATAACCTGAGGAAGATGAACCAGAGGATGAAGACAGCACCGGGGGGAGAAGAAATCGGAAGGAGAAGAGACGCCGGAGCTGCTTTAATAAATTAATTTGTCAAAAACCTGTGTGCTGTTTTTTTATTTTTGACACTTTTTTTTAGGTGAATGGGTAGGGGTACAATTTACCCCATACTTGTTCACATAGGGTAGGGGGCCGGGATCTGGGGGCCCTCTTGTTAAAGGGGCCTTCCAGATTCCGATAAGCCCCCCGCCTGCAAACCCTGACAACCACCAGCCAGGGTTGTCGGGAAAAGGCCCTTGCCCCAAAGCACCCACCCCCCATGTTAAGGTCATGTGGCCTGGTTCAAACCCCCTCACACACTCTTTTTCTCCCCTGATGCAGTAGTTCTGAACTCAGCATTTGAGAACTCACTTGTGTGATGGAGGAGGGGAGCAGTAATGACTAGGCCTCACTTACCAACGTCCTGGTAGTCTTTCAGTCAGGCTTCATGAGTTATGTAAATGGCCTACACCTATAGCAAGGGCATTACTCAACTTTAGTCAGAGCTGCACAGTTTGTCTTTATCTACAGACACCCCTTATTCACATAGGCAGTTTTTTGGTAAAAGCAAACTCACCCTTTAAACCGTAGAGTGCAAAATCTGGTGCAGCTGTACATGGTAGCCAATCATCTTCTAACTTCAGCTTGTTCAATAAAGCTTTGACGAAAAAAGAAAATGGAAGCTGTTTGGTTTCTTTGCAGAGCTGCACCAGATTTTGCACTCTCCAGTTTTAGTAAATCAACCCCACAGTGCTCAGAATGATCACTATTTCTCTAGAATTTTTGATTTTACCAAACTGCATCATCCTATAGCTAAAATATCTGTTTAGCATGATTTGTTCCATTACCCTGCAGGAGCATTCCAGTTATAAAGCAAACTTGTAATTGGGTGGGATTTGGTGAATATGTTTTTTTTTTTTTTTCCTCTAACGAATCAAAAATATTGGATGAAACTGCATGTAGCAAATGGAGTGTCACTTGCATGTGAATGACAAAATGGTTAAGACTTGTAGTGTGCTCTTCAGCTTAATGTCTGGCTGGTGTGCAACATCTGTCTCTGTTCTACCACTAGGGCGGCACTGGCGTCTGCCCACCAATCACAGCCTCTTCCACGGACGTTAAGCGTTTTGGTAGAGACGCCTCAAGTGAACGTCATGCACACAATAATTAGGTAGGTTTTTTCTATGCAGCTCTTCTTTACCCTTCCCAGTTCTAATCCCCCAGCATTACTGTGGAGTTGATTTACTAAAACTGGAGAGTGCAAAATCAGGTGCATCTCTGCATAGAACCAATCAGCTTCCGTTTTTCTGTTTGTTTTTTGCCAAAGCTTAATTGAATAAGCTGACGCTAGAAGCTGATTGGCTACCATGCACAACTGCACCAGATTTTGCAGTCTCCAGTTTTAGTAAATCGACCCTAGTTATATATATCTTCGTATTACTGAAGTTATCACTAATGTATGTTTATTTCTCCCCAATCAGGAACCGGGAGACAAGCCGGGATGAATTCATCTTTTACTCACGGCGACTAATGAGGCTTCTTATTGAGTATGCGCTGTCTTTCCTGCCCTTCAGGGTGAGTTTTAGTAAATGGAGTAATGAAAGCTAATGCCTACTACACTAAAGGAGAGACCAATATCCAAATCAGTAATATCTATAAAATGTTACATTCATAATACTGAGTGTCAGTTTAATAAAAAAAAATCTACAGTTAACATGATTTAATGTGTGCTAGATCAACATACCTGTGTTGCCACACCAACAGTCCTCCTTTTCTTTTTTCTTTTCTGGAGCACAGTCTCATGTTAAAGTTCACCTTTTGTAACATGTTACATGTTACACCTATATTCAGGGTGTAACATGTTACTTGTTACATACAGGGGCGGACTGACAACTCATGGGGCCCCCGGGCAATAGGAGATTATGGGGCCCCCAGGCAATCAGAGATTATGGGGCCACACAGTATACAATCACACAGTATACACAGACATGTTTCTATTGGCTGAGAAGGTACTGGAGAGGTGGGGGCAGCTATAATCTCGGGATTTTTAGACCAAAAGGATGTCGGTGTGGGACATTTCAGAAACCGATGAAAAAAAAACACAGATTTTTACATACTGTCCTTGGTTTTACTGAGGCTGGCAACCCTGATGGGGCCCCCCTAGTGGCCCGGGGCCCTCGGGAAGTGCCCGAGTGGCCGAATGGTCAGTCCGCCCCTGGTTACATATGCACCAGCACCAATCCCCCGGGGGATCTTCTCCCCCCGACTATCTGTTACAATCTCAAAAAGATGTGGCCGTGCGGGGCTCCGCCCACCAGGCCACGTCATCTATTCACAGTGTTCTGTAAATGGGAAAACTACAAGGTCCAGCGGCCTTTGCGGCTGTAGCCTTGTAATTCTCAATGAACTACCATGGCGCTGTTGAGCACTGTGGTAGTTCATTGAGCTTCCTGTCTCAAGTGTAATTGCTTGCTCATATTGGAGGTACGGGCAAACGGATACATCATGGGTGCAATGCTTTACAGGTTCCTAACAGAAAAAATAATAAGTGCATATTTTTTTTTTACCTGCATTTATTATTTTATTTTGTAAAGGTGAACTTATCCTTTAAGGCCACAGGAAAACAATAAGCATAAACTGTAATCTAATGGGCTTAGATAACACAAAAAAGACTGGAACACAAAGAAAATTCCCCATTTGATCATCTGCCAAGCTAACAACCGGTCCTGGCAAGATGACTGGGAACAATGTGCCCTGGTGTATATGAGTTATGACCAAGGTATATAGAAGACGATTTTTATTGTTTCCAGAGTTACATAGTTACATAATTAGTCAGGTTGAAAAGAGACACAAGTCCATCTAGTTCAACCAATAAGGTGGGGTTCACATATGTGCAAATCAAATGCAATTTTTACCGCATCCGAATCGCATGACAGGCGAGTGTGACCGCGGCCCTCAATTGGTGAATGTGCGTTGTTTTCTATGTGAACTGTCTCCTCTCTCTGCAGAGCTACACCGTTCAGACCCCGCAAGGACACGAGTATGAAGGAAGGACATATGATGGAAAACGAGTGAGTGGCTCTGTTGGGTATTTTGTGAAGTGGAGGTGTTGGGCACACATGAGCTTTAGTCTTCTAACCTGCATTAAAATAGCACCAGAATGAATCTAGTCACTTGGAGCCCCTTACAAATTACATCTGTATAAGACCTATTTAAAGCGGAGTTCCGACTAAAATAATCAGACACTTACCTGTCCCAGGGTCCAGCGATGCGGGGGAATGAAGCCCTGCTCCTCTCCCCTCCTCTCTGTGGTGCCGGCATTGTCACTGTGGGCACCCAGCTGTGGCTTCACAGCCGGGCATCCACTGCGCTTGCGCGAGCCACGATGTGACTGGCCGGGCATTTCAGACTCTCCGACATGGCCGAGACCAAAGAGCTGTCCAAGGATGTCAGGGACAAGATTATAGACCTACACAATGCTGGAATGGGCTACAAGACCATCGCCAAGCAGCTTGGCGAGAGGGTGACAACAGTTGGTACAATTATTTGCAAATGGAAGAAACACAAAATAACTGTCAATCTTCCTTGGTCTGGGGCTCCATACAAGATCTCACCTCGTGGCGTTTGAATGATTATGAGAACGGTGAGGAATCAGCCCAGAACTACACCGAAGAATCTTGTCAATGATCTCAAGGCAGCTGGGACCATGTCTACATGAGCTGTTTTGCTGCAAAACATGTGTATAGCCAGGATTACTTCACTTGCTTGAACCTAAGCCATGTTTCCTTTGAATCAGATCACCGGGGTGTCCATCCTGAGAGCTGGCGAGACAATGGAACCTGCGTTAAGAGCCGTGTGCAAAGACGTGAGAATTGGAACCATCCTTATTCAGACCAACCCCAGCACTGGAGAGCCTGAGGTCAGAAGTTGTGTTAACTCACTGTGAGTGGGGTGGTGGTACTCATTAACACAGTGTTCATAGGGTGGTAACCCAAGAGCCAATTGGATCTCAATAAATCTTCTTTAGGTTGCCATGGTTATACACACACATACATATATATATATATATATGTGTGTGTGTGTGTGTTATTGTGTGCATAAGAATGTGACCAGCTCAACGTATACACACTTATCATTGTGTCTTAATGTAAATAAAAAGGTTAGCAAGAATCGTTTGGCATTGTATCTGCCCATGTAGCAGCTCTATTTGCCTATTGCGTGCAGCACAGTGATTGCACTTTACTGCTTCCCTCAATTCAAGTCTGCCAGTCACACAGGACTATAGAATCTATATGTGGCTTATCCTGTAATTTAAAGCAGTTCTGTCGGGAACCAATCTTAATGATTTTAGGTACCCCAGCAGTGAGATCTCCCCTTGTTCTGGGTTTCTTCCCCTGCTATGGAGTCTCACCCCTCCTGTTGTACGGCCGTGGCCAAACATTTTGAGAATGACACCAATAATCATTTTCACAAAGTCTGCCGCTTCAGTGTTTTTAGATCTTTTTGTCAGATGTTCCTATGGTATACTGAAGTATAATTACAAGCATTTCATAAGTGTCAAAGGCTTTTATTGACAATTACATTAAGTTTATGCAAAGAGTCAATATTCGCAGTGTTGGCCCTTCTTTTTCAAGACCTGCAATTCTCCCTGACATGCTGTCCATCAACTTCTGGGCCACATCCTGACTGATGGCAGCCCCCCCTCCCATCCTTGTATAATCAATGCTTGGAGTTTGTCAGAATTTGTGTTTTTTTTTTTTTGTTCACCCGCCTTTGGAGGATTGATCACAAGTCCTCAATGGGATTAAGGTCTGGGGAGTTTCTTCGCCATGGACCCACAATTTTGATGTTTTGTTCCCCAAGCCACTTAGTTATCACTTTTGCCTTATGGCAAGGTGCTCCATCCTGCTGGAAAAGGCATTGTTCATCCCCAAACTCTTCTTGGATGGTTGGGAGAAGTCGCTCTCGGAGGATGTTTTTGTACCATTCTTTATTCATGACTGTGTTCTTAGACAAAATTGTGAGTGAGACCCCTACTCCCTTGGCTGAGAAGTAACCCCCACACATGAATAGTCTCAGGATGCTTTACTGTTGGCATGACACAGGACTGATGGTAGCGTCACTTTTTCTTCTCTGGACAAGGTTTTTTCCGGATGCCCCGAACAATCGGAAAGGGGATTCATCAGAGAAAATGACTTCACTCCAGTCCTCAGCAGTCCAATCCCTGTACATTTTGCAGAATATCAGTCTATCTCTGATGTTTTTCCTGAAGAGAAGTGGCTTCTTTGCTGCCCTTCTTGACACCAGGCCATCCTCCAAAAGTCTTCTCCTCACTGTGCCCGCCGATGTCCTCACACCTGCCTGTTTCCATTCCTGAGGAAGCTCTGCACTGGTGGTGCCCCGATCCCGCAGCGGAATCAACTGTAGGAGACGGTCCTGGCACTTGCTGGACTTTCTTGGGTGCCTTGAAGCCTTCTTCACAAATGCAGTGGAAATGTTTTTTATGGGATTAAGTTAATTTTCACAGCAAAGAGCTACATTTTGGAGTATATGCAAATTGGCATCATAAAAACTGAGGCAGCAGACTTTGTGAAAATTGATATTCGTCATTCTCAAAACTTTTGGAAAAGGCTGTTCTTCCAGTAATGTAAAATTTTAAAATGCAACTGGATAAGTGAAAGCCAGTATAAGGTAGGTAGGCAAAGCTGGGAACTTAGGCATGGAAATCTCACCTTCTGTGCCCTGAGAGACTTAATATTGACCATTGAATAATTCAGCTAGCTGGCTTTTTGGCCGATGACCTTTTCACATCATTGCTTTCTCTCTGCCTTATTTCACCCTCAGCTGCATTACCTGCGACTTCCTAAGGACATCAGTGAGGACCACGTTATTCTCATGGACTGCACGGTGTCTACAGGAGCAGCGGCCATGATGGCGGTCCGTGTACTGCTGGTAAGCTTGTGACGAGACTGGGGAATTATAGCGAACCATCTGATGTACTGAAATTTTGCCTACTGTAATGTCTTTTTATCTGGGTAGGATCATGAAGTTCCTGAAGAGAGGATATTTCTGCTGTCGCTGCTCATGGCAGAGCTGGGCGTCCACTCCGTGGCTTATGCCTTCCCACGTGTGCGCATTCTAACCACTGCTGTGGACAAAAAAGTTAACGACATGTTCCGAATCATCCCTGGAATAGGTAGGAGCCTGATTCTCCAAACCTTCACTGGATTGCTCACATTAGTATTCTCTCCATTCACGCAACCACAAAAAAAAAAAAACCCCACTGAAAACTCGGCTTATTTTTACCCTGATTTATACTATTTTTATACATCTTTTAATAAAGCTTTCATTGTTCTTCCAATCCATCTTGATTCTAGATTTCTTTTAAGGCCCATTCACACTGGGAGTTTAGCCCTCGTAGAAGCTTAACATGTTAACGTAATTGCAAAAAAAGATGTTAATCTATTTAAAAGCGCATCTTTTAGTAACACCTTGTGATCCTGCCAGGAAGGTCCTTGTTTAGGCACCTCTTTATATAGTGCTCTGTCCCTGATCCCAAATGTACTTCTGTGTTGTCACCCAGTAACATGTATTACAAGTAGCTTTGCATTGATACCGAAAACTGGTGCCGATACTAAGCATTTGCATGAGTACTTGTGCAAATTCTCCAATACCTTCAAGTTTTATTAAAAACATGTAAAGTGGCACTTACAGGCAGGAAATAGAGCATCTACAGTGGCTTGACAAAGAGGCAGTGCCTTGAAAACGAAACCTCCAGCAGAGTTCCCAGTTCTAGCGATCCGGTTCGTTTCCGGTCCACCGTGACACACAGCACATCACCATCCACATCCCTCATCCCAGCTGGTTCATCCTTTGTTTTCCTGGTGGCCACAGATCGGACAGATGGAATTTCTCAACACCAGAACCTAGTCACTTGTGGGGATGTGTTTTTGCTCTATTTCTTTAATGTAAGTGGTCCTTTAAATTTTTTTATCCAATAAAGACACTAAAAATAGGTAGCAGGTAATTGGTATCGGCGAGTACTTGAGAATAATATCGGTACTTGGGTTAACACCTAGTTTGAATGGTTTGGACATCAGACCAGTTATTATGTGACCTCCTAGTAAACCCAACACCTGTGTGCAGTTTCTTTCTATTACTGTCTCTGTCTTTCATTCCAGGTAATTTTGGGGACCGTTATTTTGGCACAGATGCCCCTGCGGATTGGAGCGATGAAGATGACCCAGCTTGATTCCCCCACATGTTCTCCATCACTGGTGCCAATGTCTGACAACTAGAATGAGAAGACTTACTGTGGTTTTCCATAGCAACCAGATTCCACGTGTCATTTTCCTGGGTCCAGAGAACAGAATCTGGTAGCTGTGAACGACAGCTCTGCTTCTAGATCGCACCAGTTTCTTGAATTCTGTATCTTAAGAACCAAGGCAGACTTCAGCTCCAAGCTAATTCTCCAAAAACACCCATGTTGTTTTTCTGTTTAATATATATATATGTATAAAAAAAAAATATTTTTTTCCCGCTGGTGTTCTCCTTTAAATAGTTATCTTATTTAAAAATAAATCTTATTATACATATTACTATGTAAAATGTACAGTATGGTTGATTTTTTTTTTTTTTTACTTTTTTATTGTTTACCATAGTTACATAATAGGTGAGGTTGAAAAAAGACCAACCTATGTGTGTGATTATATGTCATTATTACATTGTATAGTCCTGTATGTTGCGGTCATTCAGGTGCTTATCTAATAGTTTTTGAAACTATCGATGCTCCCCGCTGAGACCACCGCCTGTGGAAGGGAATTCCACATCCTTGCCGCTCTTACAGTAAAGAACCCTCTATGTAGTTTAAGGTTAAACCTCTTTTCGTCTAATTTTAATGAGTGGCCACGTATCTTGTTAAACCCCCTTCCGCAAAAAAGTTTTCTCCCTATTGTGGGGTCACCAGTACGGTATTTGTAAATTGAAATCATATCCCCTCTCAAGCGTCTCTTCTCCAGAGAGAATAAGTTCAGTGCTCACAACCTTTCCTCATAACTAATATCCTCCAGACCCTTTATTAGCTTTGTTGCCCTTCTTTGTACTCGCTCCATTTCCAGTACATCCTTCCTGAGGACTGGTGCCCAGAACTGGACAGCATACTCCAGGTGCGGCCGGACCAGAGTCTTGTAGAATGGGGAAATTATCATTTTATCTCTGAAGTTGATCCCTTTATTAATGCCAATAATCTGTTTGCTTTGTTAGCAGCAGCTTGGCATTGCAGGCCATTGCTGAGTATATCATCTACTAGGACCCCCAGGTCCTTTTCCATTCTAGATTCCCCCAGAGGTTCTCCCCCCAGTGTATAGATTGCATTCATATTTTTGCCACCCAAATGCATTATTTTACATTTTTCTACATTGAACCTCATTTGCCTTGTAGTTGCCCACTCCATTAATTTGTTCAGATCTCCTTGCAAGGTTTCCACATCCTGCGGAGAAGTTATTGCCCTGCTTAGCTTAGTATCGTCCGCAAATAAATACAGAGATTGAACTGTTTACCCCCATCCTCCAGGTCGTTTATGAACAAATTAAATAGGATTGGTCTCAGCACAGAACCCTGGGGGACCCCACTACCCACCCCTGACCATTCCGAGTACTCCCCATTTTTCACCACCCTCTGAACTCGCCCTTGTAGCCAGTTTTCAATCCATGTACTCACCCTATGGTCCATGCCAACGGACCGTATTTTGTACAGTAAACGTTTATGGGGAACTGTGTAAAATGCTTTTGCAAAATCCAGATACACCACATCTACGGGCCTTCCTTTATCTAGATGGCAACTCACCTCCCTATAGAAGGTTAGTAGATTGGTTTGGCAAGAATGATTTTGCTAATGATACCATTCTCATTACTAAAATCTTGTATATAGTCCCTAGAGCTTGCATACTATTGATGTTAGGCTGACTGGTCTGTAATTCCCAGGGATGTATTTCGGGCCCTTTTTAAATATTGGTGCTACATTGGCTTTTCTCAAATCACCTGGTACCATTCCAGTCAGTAGACTGTCAGTAAAAATTAAGAACAACCTTCATGAGAAGGTTTTTAGTCGCTGTACCAAACAAATTATGTCCTAAACTTTAGGATAACCAATAAAGTATGTTATAGATGTGTTCATCTAGGCCAGGGGTAGGCAACCCCCGGCTCTGGTGCTGCAAGCGGCACACAAAGCCTCTTTTGCCGGCACTCGACTCCCTCCCCATCAGCAGAGCAGCGCAGGGAAGTGTCAGTGAGATACTAATGCATTCCAATTTCAGAATTCCCCACACCGCACCTTTACTGTGGGGGAGGCACTGTGCCCCCACACATTGTAAAAGATGGGAAACATAGTTTGGTTCTCTAACTTTGCTGTAGCTGCGATCGTCAGCTTTTGTGATGGGAAGCAGTTCTGCTAGGGGGGGTGGTCCCTGTTTCTAGGAGGAGGAGGACTGTCATAGGCCACTGCTAAAGCCAATCACAGTCCTGCTAGCCCCACCCACCATCTGGCGGAAGATGACTCGCTTGATTGCCACTACCAATCTCCGAAAGAAGGGATTTCACTGATTGAGAAAACCACAACCAGGGTACAGTTTGTGGAATTACTGTTGAGCTTCTGGGAACTTTGTTGAAATTATTCCTGAACCTTTGCATCCCTTACTACTGAACCCCGGCACTCTATGTCCCTTTAAGCCACAGCCAGTATTCAGCGCAATGAAAATCACACCCAACTTTTCCTGTGGCGCAGAGCGCCGCACTTTTTCTCAGCTGCGGGACCTATGATCCTGCACACAGGCCCACTGCTTTCAGAAAATGCCCCTGACCTGAGCTCATCATTGCACATACATTCCAGATGCTTGTATGTGACATCACATACATCCCATACATTACATACATCACATACAAGCACGTGGGCTCTATGCGAGAGGTGGATCAGCAGGATGAATGTGCCAGGACAGGTAGATGTGTCTCATCTCTGCTTCCTTTCACCACTCTGCATATCACCCATATCATAGATGAGAAGAGGGTACAGCGGTGGTGCAGATGAGCAGGAGGGTACAGCAGTGGAAGAGATGAGAAGGGAGTTCAGCAGTGGGACAGAAGAGCAGGGGGGTACAGTGATAGGACAGAAAAGCAGGGGGTAGAGCAGTGGGGCAGATGTGAAAGGAGGTGTATTGGTGGGGCAGATGAGCAGGGGGAACAGAGGTGGGGCAGAAGAGCAGGGGGGTACAGAGGTGAGACAGGTGCAGGAGGTACATTGGTGGGGCAGATGAGAAAGCAGGTTACAGTGTTGGGGCAGATGTGCAGATGGGTTCAGTTTTATGACAGATGAGAAGGTGATTCAGTAGTGGGACAGAAGAGCATGGGGATACGGCGGTGGAGCAGATGTGCAGGGAGGTACAGTTGTGGGGCAGATGCGAAAAGGGGTACTACAGAAAAGCAGGGGGTACAGTGATGAGACAGATGAGCAGGGGGTTACAGCGGTGGAGCAGAGAAGAAAGGAGGTACATCGGTGGAACACATGAGCAGGGGGTTACAGTGGTGGGGCAGATGTGCAGGAGGTACAGTGGTGGGGCGCGGATGAGCAGATTACTTCAGTGTTAGGACAGATGAGAAGATGGATTAGTGGTGGGGCAGATGTGCATGGAGGTGCAGTGGTGGGGCAGATGAGAAAGAGGGAACATTGGTGGGGCAGATGACCAGGGGGTACAGTGGTGGGGAAGATGAGCAGGGGGGTTACAGTGGTGGGGCAGATGTGCAGGGTAGTACAGTGGTGGGGCAAATGAGCAGGGGGTACAGTGGTGAAACAGATTTGCAGGGGGGGACAGTGATCTGAGGTGTGAAGGTGCAGGAATTGGGGCTGATCTGAGGCGTGAGAGTGCAGAATGTTAATTTCTCACTACTAAAGTCGTTTACAGCATTTACTTTATAAAAAATCCTTTTCGTGATTGAGAGTGTGAAGTTGACATTTTTTTGGTTATAAAATCGGCACACTCAATTTCGTTGAAGACATTTTTCGGCACACTGTGCTCAAAAGGTTGCCTACCCCTGCTCTAGGAACACTGAGGGGAATTTACTAAGACTGGAGCAGCTCTGCAAGGCAACCAATTGGCTTCTAGCTTTCATTTTCAATGTGTAACTGGACACTGTGAAGTTAGAAGCTGATTGGTTGCTATATGCGCAGCTGCTCCAGGTTTAAAGGAGTTGTAAAGGCAAACGTTTTTTTTATAAAAAAAACTTTAGTGTGTAGCAGGGCCCCCAGCACCCCCTAATATTTAACCTGAGCCCCTTCTCCATCCAGCGATGTGCACGATTCCCTCGGCTATCCGGGACTCTCCTCCTGATTGGCTGGGGCAAAGCCGCGGCGCCACTGGCTCCCGTGGCTGTCAATCAAAGTCAGTTAGCCAATCAGGGGAGAGAGCGGGCGGGCCGGGGTCAGGGCTCCATGTCTGAATGGACACACGGAGCTCTGGCTTGGCTCGGGTGCCCCCATAGCAAGCTGCTGGTCTATGGGGGCACTTGTCAGGGGGGGGGGGGGCGGAGCAGAGAAGAGGAGGATCCGGGCTGCTCTGTGCAAATCCACTGCACAACAGAGGAGGTAAGTATTACATGTTTGTTATTAATTTTTTTTTTTAAAAGCCAGACTTTACAATCCTTTTAATTATCCTCCCACTGTGGCTTTGTGCACGGTGACACTACCCAAGCTACATGTGGTCCTCTAGCAAATACATCTGTAAAGCACCTCAGTGTGAAAAGGGGTCTTACAGATGTGGCCTAAGCCAATTTTTTTTTTTTTTTTTAAGTATATCCAAAGTAAAACCTTTTTTTTTTTAGGTTAAAATCCTCATCAGGTTAGTTGCTATATAGAGATAGTTTTCTCTTCCTGTCCCATTAAAACAACAGAAAGCGAGAGAAGATCTTTCCAAACTCCCCTCTAAGGCCGGGAATTTCTTCCCTGCAACCACGGGTTGCAGGAAAGAAATTTGTATGATTCTCCCATCAACACAGGCAGCATTGACAGGGGAATCAACAATTATCTTCTGCCGGTGGGGGAGCAGGAGAAGCAGGGGCAGCCATACCCACCAGAAGAAGAACGTGATAATCCCTAGTGATAATCGCAAGAGAATCCGGCAGGCTGGTTGTACCCAAGTTGATCGATCAACTTGATACATTCAGCCTGCCCATTTACAGTTTGAATCTTGGCTGGTACCCGCTAATCGGCCGAGATTTCAACCATGTATGGCTGGCCTTAGTTGTCACCCTAGTAGGTATTCCCATTAGGAGATTTCCCCTTTCCCCTTAATTCCTGTCCATATTTTCCCATCACTTTCAGTCCAGTTGCCAGTAGTCACCAGGACAAAATAAGGGGTAAATCTTCCCAGGGGAGACAGACCCCATTAAAAATCAAATTGGCCCTTCCCTATTTCATCAAAACCTTAAAAAAAAAAAAAAAACACTTGGGCGTTTTTCTGCTCTAAGCCTCAGCTCTAAAAATGCCAAACAAGACAAATCCCATTCATTTCAATGGCCCCTGTTCACATCTGAGCCTTCTGTCGCCTAAAGCAAAACGCTGTCACTCAAAAAAGTACAGGAGTTTCTTTTTTGGCGCACTACAGGCGGTTTAATTCTTTTATATTGGTGACCTTTTGAACTTAAAAATGCCTGTACAAAAACGCTGCACAAAAATCTGCAAAAACACCTGAAAAAAGCCTATAAAATAGCAACGCCTAGATGTGAATGGAGCCTTATGCCGCGTACACGCGGCAGGCCTTTCTGGTAGAATAGGTCCAGCGGTCTTCCCGACGGATTTGCAAACAAACGGACTTGCCTGCACACGAACGGACCAAAGTCCGTTCGTTTTGAACGTGATGACGTACGACGGGACTAGAAAAGGAAGTTCAATAGCCAGTAGCCAATAGCTGCCCTAGCGTCGTATTTGGTCCGTCGGACTAGCATACAGACGAACGGTTTTCCCGATAGGAATTGAGTCCGTCGGAAAGATTTTAAACATGTTCTATTTCTATGTCCGTCTGAATTTTTTTTTAGAAAAAACGATCGCATTATCCCACACACGATGATTCTGTCGGATCTATTCTGCCGAAAAGTCCGGTCGCGTGTACGTGGCATTAGCCTAATAAAAGATAATTTGATGTCACTTAAGTGATGCCGGCATACATTACCAATCCCCCTATACACATCACATCCTGGGTTACTTGACAGTTGAGGCGGGAAGCCAAGAGCCACACGTCTGTCCCTGACTTGGAATCCAAACACCAATCTGCTCATTTTACGACTTCAGAAGTATAAAAAGTTGATATTGATAAAAGCCAGAATTAATAAGGACCAACATCTATATGAATATAGATCAACAAATAAATAAAGACCTACATTCTTCCTGGCTGCTACAACCCCACCCCCACCTCGGACCAAGTCTGGATGTGTAAAGTGAAATTTTTCGACTCCACCATCAAACGAGAATAAATGACAGCAGGACCCGGGGCTCCATTCCGCTCACCTTCATCAACTCTTCCAAACTCTTTGCTGAAAACCTCCTCAAACAGGGTCATCGTTCCCCCAATCAGCAGATGTCTTTGGAGACCCGGGTTCAAATCCCAATACTAGAGGTCCATTTATTCTCCTCATATTGCGCAAATTTAATAATGGGGAAAAAAGAAATATCATTCCCAACAGCTTTCTTTTCTGATGCTAACACCAGAAGCCACCCCAACACAGAATGTTAGCAGTGATCATTTTCTATTTACGCTGACTCAATATTGACAGAGCTGGCTGCTGAGCCACTGAGCCCAATGCCGGATCAGTTCACACTGCCACAACCTGAAAGTTGTGTAACTTACAGTGCGACCTTGCCGAGCGACTTTGAAGCAACTTCAGGGAACGCCTAGGTGATGGTGAACCTCGGCAGCCCAGATGTTTTGGAACTACGTTTCCCTTGATGCTCATGCACTCTGCAGTGGAGTTGAGCATCATGGGAAATGTAGTTCCAAAACATCTGGGGCGCCAAGGTTCACCATCTCTGGCCTAGGTATTCTTCCTGTAACGTCGGATTTAAATCACATCAATATAAATGAGGATACGAATTGGAGGTGACTTCCATTAAAGTCTATGGCAACAAGTCCCCTTGAAGTTGTACAGAAACCTTTTCTAAAGTCAGAGCGGCTTCATCTCATTAGGAATATTGTTAAATGTAGAATTGTAGATCACAGACAGCAGATAAAATGGACTGATAAGATGCTATGATGTCAATGAGCTGACTGCTGACACTTTAAAGGCCTTGCTGCTAAAGCCTCCAGCCAGAGCTGTGCTGTAGCTCAGGGGGTTTAGCCGCCAACTCCTGGCCCGGTGGTGTATTCAGAGTCACAGGTTCGAATCTTGGTTTATCTTTTTGAATTTGTGATGACTTTACACTCCTGAAATAGAAGAACGAACATACCAGTTAATGAGCAGAGGCGAGTAGCTCAGAGGATAAGAGTGTTGACCCAGGGCGCCGTAGACCCGAGTTCGAATCCATGAAAGCACTGCAGACCCCAGAGGGCGAATACCTAAAAGTGCTGTAGACCCCCGAGCTCAAATCTCTGAGTGAAAGTCTGGAGGCCATGGACAACCCACCAGTCTGCTCCAGTCTGCTCCAGTCCCAGGTTCCCACAGGCCTGTAACATGTGTGGGCATCACATTAGGTTGTGGACACCCTCCCTCTTCGGTCCATGGTCTGTGACATCACTGCAACATATATAATTAGAATGGGCTGTCTTACTGGGATAGCCCATTCCAAAAGCAGGGACTTAGGTTTTTATTGCCTCACTCCCCCCCCCAGGTACTACACAGTGCCTGAACCACCTGCTGGTGGGACAGAGTAGTGAGTCTGAAACATTTCTCACTACCCTGTTCCACCAACAGGGGGCTCAGGTACTGTGTAGTACCCAGGACTGAGAAGAGCCCAACTCAGGGATTTGAACTCAGGTCTCCAGCAGACTAAGCACAGCTCTTACCCACTGAGCTATCACTGCTTCACACTAACCTGTCTACTCGTCCTCCTATTTCTGGACTACACCCAATAAATCAAACCAGAACTCCCTATTCAAAATAGAAGAAAAATACTCTAGGTGCCACAGGAATACACAAGGCTTTCCCTCAGAGGGATTTGAACTCAGGTCTCCAGCAGACCAGTCAGAGCTCTTACCCTCCAAGCTATCAACTAGGCTTAAAACTTGCTTAAAACCTAGGCTTAAAACTCGTTTTTCTATTTCAGAAATAGGCTGAATTTAAACATTAAAAAATAAATAAAAAACATAACAGACAACTTCCTATTTCACAAATACAAGTCATTTTCAGGGATTCCAACGCTAACTTTTAGGTGCATTCCGTTTCTGCTCCGTCGTGGCCAGCTCTCATTGAGTGCGTTGTGTTTATTTGCTTATTTCACAACCGTAAGCCTTCACCAACCAGAACTGAGCCGGGTATCTCAGATCTTCAATCTATCGGATCCCTCAGTCCTAGAGTGAGGGGGGTGCAAAGCCTATTTGTAATGCACATTGCAGTGCTTTAGGCCTTTAAAAAAAAAAAGGAATGGCCATACAGCTGGCATTATGAATGGACCCCCCTAAGGGCCCTTTCACACGGGCTGTCAGATCGGGTACGCCAGTCAGTTTTTCAGGTGGACATGATTGGACCCTCCAGTCTTCTCTATGGAGTGGGGGATATCAGCACATGTCCGCTAACACTCGGCGCCATCCGAGCCAGTCCACCAAAAAACAGATGGATGGTGGTTCTATTTTCCATCTGTCTGATCAGATCCGTTTCCATCCGATTTCCCCATAGAGGTGTGTGTCCTCCTTCCCCATTTCTCTCAGCCTCTCCCGTCCCATAGGGGACCCTTGAGAGTGCAGCTGGTGGTTCCACTGGCAGACCATAGAGCTGATTGGAGACTAGAATGGCTCTGATCATCTCTATAGTCTAAAGCAGGGGTCTCAAACTGGCGGCCCTCCAGCTGTTACGAAACTACAAGTCCCATGAAGCATTGCAAGGCTGACAGTTACAAGCATGTCTCCCTCAGGCAGGGGCATGATGGAATTTGTAGTTCTGAAACAGCTGGAGGGCCACTAGTTTGAGACCCCTGGTCTAAAGCCTCATACGCACGATCGGATTGTTGGCCAACAAAGCATCAGACTTTTGTCCAAAGGGCGTGTGCCAGGAACTTGTCTTGCCTACTAACGGCACACAATTGTTGGCCAACAAACATGAACGTAGTGACGTACTACTTGGAATTTCAGCTCTTGAGCGCCACCCTTTGGGCACCTTCTGCTAATGTCGTGTTTGGTGAGAACGGAGTCCGAGCATGCGTGTTTGTACTTTAGTGTGACGGACTTGTGTACAAACGATACGAAAATCGTTGACCATTGTCCGCTGAAAGCCTGCCATCCAAAATTTGTTGGCCAAAAGTTGGACAACAATTGTCTGATGGAGCTTACTAACGGTCGGGTTTTAAGCAAACAGTCTGTCATCACACAATTCCCTGGCAACAATCGGATCGTGAATACGAGGCTTAAGAAACCAGAACCGATGAGCATTTCATTACTCCCAGTTTCACGGTTGTAAACAAACCATTAGCGTTTTAAAAAAAAGCAAATCACACCGATCTTGGTACGATCCAAAGCTTTTAAGGGCAGAGGAGAGATCTGGGGTCTAATAGATCCCAGATCTCTCAGTAAATAGTATTAATGCTTTATTGCTATCACAGGGGATATTTATATATATATTTATAGATATAAAAAAGGGACAGTGTAAAAAAAATTTTAAATTTTTTATAAATACTTTTAAAAAATAATGTTGCTTGCACACAAAGGTGAATGCATGCGTAGGTCACGTACGCATGCAGGGATCGCACCACACGTGTGAGGTATCACCACGAACGTCAGATCATGGGCAGCAATTCTAGCACCATACTATCTGTATAAATCTAAGATGTTAACCTGTAAAGGCTTTTAAAGCATCGCCTATGGATAATAATAAAATGTAGTTTGTTTATCGGCGTTGCACGGGTGTGCGCAATTTTAAAGCGTAATATGTTTGGTAACTATTTACTCAGCGTAACGCCAACTTTTATATTTAATCAAACAATTGGGTATTATATTGTGTTTTTGTGCATTAAATTCCAAAGAAGCTCTCATCCTCCCCAGCGGCGTCGGACTCAGCTCTACACTATTCCTCTGACCTCTTCTCTTTTTCTTTTCTGCCTCCTCTGTTTTTACTTTTGGTATTTTTGGACCGTCTTCAAGGACTCTGTGAACTGTCAAGGGCTCTTGTAATAGAGCTGCTAAACTTAGGATGGTTCCTATTGGGACTGTTCCTGACTGACGTCCTTTCTGAAGCCAGAAGTCTTACTATTTAAGTTAAATGGTATCATAGTCACTCATAATGCCATGCTTGTATGTTGATGTTACAGTCTGATGTGAACTCTATCAGATGTCCTTGTTTATATATATATATATATATATATATATATATATATATATATATATATATATATATATATAATATATATATTTTTTTTTTGTTTAGTTTTCTTTTCAATCTTTTGGTATGTTGCATACTGGAAAAATGTAATAAAAACTCCAAAGAAATTGCGTTTGAAAAAAAAAAAACTGCGCAAATACAGTGTGACGTAAAAAAATTGCAACACCCGCCATTTTATTCTGTAGGGCCTTTGCTTTTAAAAAAAAAAATTTTATATATATATAATGTTTGGGGGTTCTAAATAATTGTCTAGCAAAAAATACAGATTTTTACATTTAAAGAAAAAGCCTGGGCACAGACAGCAATAAAAACTGGCAGGGTTTCTAATCCCTCTCCTCTCTATACAAAACTAAAAAAAAAGTTTTTCCTTTAGTTATACTTTAATTAAAGAGGAACTACAGTCATTTCTCAAAAAATTAAAAAAAATCAGCAGCTACAAATACTGTAGCTGCTGACTTTTAATAAACAGACTCATCGGTCCAGCGCTAATGATCACTTGGGAAGGTCCCTGGCGCCGCCATCTTGTTTGTGGGAAGCCAGCTGTGACTTCCTGCTGTTTCACAGCTGGCTCCCCACTGCACACGCTGTGCTTTTGGACTGGTCCCACAGCCTCCTAGGATGTTTGGGGGGGGGAGGGGG